>CM031874.1:14798550-14838085 GCA_018697195.1 Certhia americana
GGGCAAGGGCAAGGGCAAGGGCAAGGGCAAGGGCAAGGGCAAGGGCAGCTTTCTGATTCCGGGTTTGCAGCAGGCAAACAGCCCCTGCAGGCAGGAAAACCAGTCAGTGTCAGCCCCTGCAGGCAGGAATGATGGCACTGAGCAAAATCCCACAGACCAAATCTCCCTGCAGGGCTGTTGTGCATCCCCGAGCTGCAGGTGAGGGCACAGGGAAGGTCACCTGCACAGGGCTTCCCCAGGTGTGCTAGCAGGGCTGCTTTTCTAGGTACTTTAAGCTGGTTAAAGGCTGAGCTGCCCAGAGGGTGTGGGAGGAAGGGCAGAGCTTTATGTCATTGTTTACGGCCATTGACCAGGAATTTAGGATGGTTTGCTGCTGGTGTGAGCTTGAGTATGTCCAGACCAGGGTACTGAGCAGAGGGACCTTGGGCACTGTACTCTGCTCCCTGCCTCTACCCATACCCGTGGTGCTGTGCAGAGCCCGGAATCTTATGACTCGATGGTCTAAGCAATATCAAACCTTAGCACTTATATTCTGTATTATTGAAAAACTACGTCAGTAATTTCTGATATTTCATAGGACCTCTCTGATCTGTCTGTAGTTGAACGTTAGGTACCTACTTTTGTGGGTGGAAACATACAGGGGCAATCCCATTTATAATCCATGTCAGTAATAGGTAAAGGGGATATATGAGCACACAGCCCTTGGAGGGTGGAATAAAAGGATACCAAAGCTCTTCTGCAGCCATCTCCATAACTCCTTTTTGCCCCAAACACATCATAGTGTCATTCCCACCAGATCAAACCAGACCTTCCTTTCAGATCTTTCTTTCAATGTTTCCACAGTTTCTCTCTGTGGCAGCAAAACACACAGAAACATTTTGCATACTCCTGGTATTCTGCTGCATGGAAAAGTCCCTTTCACTTGTATTTATTATATAAAAACATAAAGAAATTCCTTAATTATGTTATAATTATGCAGAGTTGGACAGCTAGGCACAATGCAGCACTGTATCAATAATTTATTAACATCTTATGCCATAATTGAACACTTTTACTATGAGCATTTGAGAACAACTTGGACCTTATACAGAATAATATATTTTGCTACATAATAATGGAAAGGTGGATATTTAAGAGAGGTATGTAGCTTGGAGGAAAACATACATGGAAGCAAGTATCTCCCGCATCACCTATCTTCATGTAAAACTTAAAACTAAACCAACATATCATATTTAATTACCCCTTTTAATATATGCATAGTTTCAAGAGCTAATCAGAAAGAAATATTACAGTGCAACTATTTACACCAAGATGAGGGCACACCAGAATACAACTCTTCTCAACACTAGGACTCCTTTCTCACGTTTATGAATGGACAAAGTACATGGGAATCAGACAGAAATTCAGTCTCAAAAACAATGTTCAAGGAACAAACAGGTCATATCCACAGCTCACTGATATCATCTCTATCCACTGCCTCCAGGCTAAAAGCAGGAGTTCTCAAGGTGTAGAGGTATCCTCTTCTCTGTCATGGACTTCCCTTAGAGTCAGTCCTGTGTTGCCAGCGGCACAAGGCCTTAAATCCAGCTGTGTGACAGCATCCAAATGCTACTGAAATATATCCCTGGAGAGACATATAGAAACACTGGATTTATTGCTACATCCTTGTAAACATACTTACCCTAGGGGTAAGAAATCTAGTTAACCTTGTTTGAGGAGAAGTGATGTCCAATGTATCATACTACCTTTCATAACATATTCACGAGAGCAACTGTTCTGCTACCTGCAACCACACGACTCCACCACCATGTCCTCGTACTGCTTGTAGACCACATTGTTTGCAGAGTCAATGAAAAGGATGCTGATGGGGCTCAGACGGGTTGGGACACAGCAAGTTGGGGGTGTGGATTCAGGGTCCATCGAGTTCATTAATGTCTGAATAACTGCGTGGTTGGTGGGCTCCAGGTGGGATCGGAGGGGGAATTCACAGAGCCCTTCGCAGTGATACGCCTCATACTCCAGAGGGGCTATTATCCAGTCATCCCAGCCCATATCCTTAAAATTCACATGGAGGGCTTTTCTGCTACACCTTGCCTTCAGATTCTTGGTGGGCCTCTTCCCTTGCCGTGTTGCTAGAGGAGCTCTTCTCTTTCGCCTCTGGTTGAATAAGTACTCATAAACAGTTTTGTCATCTTGGCCGGATCTAGCTTTGATTTCATTGAAGAATAAGTCTCTTTTTTTTGTCCTCCCAAACACCAAGAACAGAGCCTTTTCATTGACCTGTCTTCCTGTTCTATTAAATCCCACACTCCTGAGATCAACAGCTCTCCCCCTGTCAAAAGTTTCCAGTTCAAAACACAAGTTAACCAAGTTTTTAAAATTTCTGAAAAGTTTCCAGATGTCAAACACTTCCCACTTGGGTGTATCGGTGATACTGACAGTCCGAGAGTCCAACAGTGTTGAGGTTTGTCTGTTTGTAGAGCAACTAAATAATTTTACTTGGGAAGTTTTTCCAGAAGAATGAGACTTCCATGTATCAGAAGGTTTTTTCCTCAATATTCGAAGCTCTGCTCCCAGCAAACCATCTTTTTCTAATGCACTGATGTCAAAAATATATTTTTGTTTTCTTATAGTTGGTGCTCGCTCATCTAAAAAAAGCACACAGATTTTTAAATGTATACCAAGCATAGACCAGTATCACTTATTCAGTTCTTAATGGTTTTCCTCAAATTTGCTCATAAGCCTGGAAGTTAGCCCACCGAACAGAAAGAACAATTTTTGTCTAAGGGATCAGCTCTATGCAGGGACTCAGAAGAACTCAGGGACTCACCAGAGAAATGAGTTTCTGAGTCTGCCTTGAAGAAATCTCATTTCTTTCACCAATGGGTATTTTCTACCTTCAAAGTTGTGATTAGCCAATTGAAAAATAATACTTTTTTCAGGGTTAGGGTTAGGGTTAGGGTTAATTCACAGGACCTATTCACCACTTATGTTCTACTAAAATTACTGAAACAGAGCTTCAGTGGCGGCCAGGCCTTATGCTGGCTCCAAACACGAGCAAATTTAGACTTAGATGATACAATAGTGAATTACTCCTTTAAATCCAGCATCCCCAGGAACTGTGAGATGCAAAGATAATTGTGTAATTAACTAAACCCCACATACTCAGTTTTTCAAACTCTGCAGAAAAAACATTTGTCCCTTTATCTTGACTTTACATTTTCTTGCTTCAGCTGGTGAGGAATACGGCTGAGCCAGCCTTCCAGTGACCTGACATTAACAGTGCCTTCCAGTGGCAAGCTGGGAACCTGAAGGCAGCACTTGTGAGCAGTGTATCCTCTCTTCCCAGCAGCCAAGCTATTAATGAAGAGATGACAAAGAAATCCAGTCCTGGGGAGTCTTTCATTACAATTCCTTCACCAGCTGTGTTGCTTCCTTGAGAATGTGACAAAACTCTTACAAATATCACTAGAAGCAACATGGGGCTCTCAAAGCAGGGTGGTGAGGTGAACATCATTCATTGGAAGGCTGGTTATTTCTCCTGTGAAAGAAGACACTAGCCCAAATTTCCAAAAGTGTTTGGAACGGGAACGTTGAGCTGCAAGTTCTGGAGTCCTGAATATTATTACCCTTGGTGGCCTGTGCTGAGCTATGGGCTCCTTGGTGGTACCTGAAAGTTTTAAGCTAGTACAGATACACCCACCCCACAGGATAATGTCTCCTGGAACTGCAGTGTAGTTCCTCACAATTCCACCTTGAACAAGCCAGACTGGCCCTTTCATACTGAAACTTGTGGGGCTTTTTCACAGAATATCTCTGTTCTTAGAATATTATATGTTTTTAGGCACACTACAATCTACTGTTAGCTGTTTCCATGAGCTAGTTTCCAGCTAGCTAAAAAGAAAATAAGACAAAAATGCGAAAGGTTTTCAAACACCTAAGCATGCAAAGACTGATTGATTTTCAACAATATGCATCTGAAGTACTTCCTAAATATTTTCTTTGGCTGCTACACAACCATCTAGTTCTGCCTGTAAATGAATTTTCCAAGATAAGGCAGGAGGACAAAATCTGCAGCAAAGTTGTGTGATTTAATTTACATTAAAAGAGCTATTTGACTTTACCAAAGTATGATTATTTTCCAATACTCTCTGCATTTATAAGCGCACTCAGACATCTCTCTCTGTCCACACTCACTCACACACAAGCTCCTTTCTTACCTTGTCCTTTGTCTATAAAGCTGGTTATTGTATTGGCAAGTCCAGCCTCCAGTTTTACACTTCCATTAACACCCTTTCTTTCTGCATCTGAGAGAGTCCTGTACAAAGAGAGCATGTATTCATGTGGCGTTATCGGGGGATGTCGGAAAGTTTCCTTAGCTTCCCTCTGGGTTACAGGCTCTTTAGTCTTTTTGGTTTTGAAAGAATCAGTGTCAGTACTGCTTGTGCCAGTTTTTTTCAAAGCCACCTTGCTGCTAAGATTTTGAACCTTTGGAGTGACTGTCCTTACTCCAGAAGGTCTGCTGGGGAGATGTCCTACCTTGCCCTCCGTGGCTGCTGTTCTTGAGGGAACCTTCTTTGAGTCATCATTCTTGGCCAGCAGAGCTCCAGCCTGAACAGCACTGCCTTTAGTCCTGGCCTTTGAGGTCCCAGCACTGTATCCATGGCTCGCAGTCCTCAGCGTACCTGCCCGTGCAGAGGGATTCTTCTCCTTTCCTTCTGCTTTCAAAAAACCTAGTTTAGATCCTGGATTACCCTGTCCTGCTTCAGAATTACTCAGCGCTCCAGGAACTAGATCCAGAGACAGCCAAGTCAAATGCCAAAGCAGTAAAGTGAGAAAATGCAGGATTTTCATCCTCTGGTCTTCCTCTCAATGCCACTAAAGAAAAAATCAGAAAAGGTTCCTCCAGTTTGGCAGAAGAAAACATGAAAGAAATTAAAAACCAAAGTTAGCAAAAATGGTTTTCGTTTGAGATTAAAACATTTCAAATATCCTTGTTCAATACTTGTATCCAGTCCCATAGTGGAAATGCTCATGTACTCAGATATGATCTCCCCTGACTTCAGTTAGCAGCTATAAAGAACTTGTTCTTGAAAAGAGAAAGTTTACCACCTCGTTTTCTTCTGTAAAACTGACTGAAAACTTGAAGGAGTCTTGTTTAAATCCAAGGGTTTTTTTTTTTTTTTTTCCAAGAAGGAAGAATGGCGTAATGCTGCCTCTGTGTTAAAAGGTTTTTTTAAAGTTTTGAGTTTTGAATCCTTTCCAGTGAAAATATTTCACACACAGAGACCTGCAGGTGCTCAGAAATCTTTTACAAACCTGAACTCTGGAATTGGAAACGGAATTCCAACAAACCTATTTAATTACTCTCTGATGTCATGCTGTCTAAACTAATTTAACTGCGATATATTTCTTTAAAAAAATCTTCTTTACCCTTTTCATTAGCATGAGTCATACTCTGCCTCATGTGAAACAGCTCCACAGGCTCAAAACTCCAGAGGATGCCTTTTCAAGTGGCAGTATGACCTCTGCCTCAGCCCTCGATGAACTTCACATTTAGACAGGACAAACTGCAAGATCAACAACTGAGAGCTGTCACAGAGTCCACTGGACACACATAAAAGTAATTTAGAAATAGTTCTTTTTCCAGAGAAGTGTAACAGTGGCTTCACTTCGCCCCCTGTCACTGAAGGGCTGCGCTGTAACGCAGGCGCTTAACGAGGGTAACATTTAATTTTACACAAACACAACAGGGCCGTGCCCGCGGTCAGTGTATTTTGGCTTATTTATTGCTGTGCTTAAAAAACACCCGTGTCAGCGCAGCTGGAGAAACAGCTCCTGCCGGAGGGGATGCCCCGCGGGGCGGGCGCGGTGCAGCGGGGCAGCAGTGCACCCTGCAGGCAGCCATCCTCCTCCTCCTCCTCCTTCTCCAGAACCACTCGGGAGCTGGAGCCAGGCCGAACCCCTCTCTCCTCCCGAGACTGCTGAACACCAGCCTTTGTTTTAATTTAATTTAATTTAATAGATGCAAAATGTCCAAGAGCTGCTGACCCCGGGGCCCCAGGAAGGTTAAAACCAGCGCTCCTCACGGTCAGGGCTGTCCTGTGGCTTTCAGCCGTCCAGAAGAGAGAGTGGAGCAAATGTGTCTTTCATAAGCTGCAAAAAACGAACTGTTGTTCTAAATGAGCCTTTGGGAAAAGAGGAACTGGGCTAGACTCAGCAGGGATTACTGGGACCCATCTCTCATTTTGCACTGATGCTAAGCCCAGTCCTTCTCCTGCAATTGCTTTTCTTTCTGAGTTAAGGTGAAAGGGAAAAGGTACACCACTATTTAGCTTGTTCAGTGTGTGCTGTAGCATTCCCCACCCACCCTGACTAGTATCAGAAACACTGAACTGCTTTCATAAATAATAACCTGTATGACATAAGGAGCTCTGAATGCTTCACTTGTTTTGATGGAGGAACTGATGGATAGAAGAGTTCAGTGGTTTTACAGATGTCACAAATAAGGTGGATTCAAATCATGATCCTCCTGGTTTTGATCTATTTGCCTTCCTCTGGTGTCAGCTGTGCTTTTGATATTTCCCTACAAAATAAAGCAGCTTCTCCCAGGAGTTACCGCTGGTGAAACCATTCCCCAGCAGTCCCTCCATACCATCCCATGGCATTCCCAGCCATGCCATTACTTTATCCCTCTCATATTGCCACTTTTCTGCTGAGTGGTGTGCTGTGTCTGGTTCTGCACTATGGGGGTATTGATCAGCTTGCCAGTAAGCCACAAAAGTAGCTAAATGTTGAGTTTTCACGTTTAATCTATCCAGCTTCCATTTTCACAATGCTTGTAAGAATTTAATATATTTAAAAGGTTGTTTGCTCTATCAAACTTGGCTGAGATTTGCATACAGATTTACAAATTATTTAAGAGATGGACATGAAAGAGCAGGAGGTTGGACAATGTGATTACATGGGCCTTGTCTTAGTAAATCAGATTAAAGCATGACCGTTCATATGTTCAAAGAATATTTACATGTCTGAGATTAAAATATCTTAGTGGGCTGGACAGAGCTAGACAGAAAGAAAAAGGAAAAGCAAGAGGTGTGCAAATTAACCTCTCTCTTTAAAAGAGGCTCTCTTGAATCAAACTCCATCTCAGTGCTTGGAACCATGGGAGCACGGCTGCTGTATTACATTGAGCCCACAGACCCCAGAGTGGAATGCTGACCTTGAATCAGACCCACAGACTGGGGGTTTCCTATGATCCCTGCACCAAAGTGGAGTTATTCCAGCTGGCTAAACTCAAACTCCACTGATATCTTCAGTATGTAGCTAGAAGCCCTCCTGCTGGTGAGGCTTTGGATACAGTGGAAGCAGTGTTCCCAGCCTCTCATTGCTCACCATCAGCCAAATTTCTGTGCACCCTCGAGCGGCTGGGTACATGTAACCCACCTGTCCTTCTCAGCCCGTTCTGTGACAGCAGCTCCTCCCTCACAGAGTGTGTGTGAGGAAAAAGGAGGGCCACCCGTGTCCATGCTCCCTGGAAGTGCACTGCCTCCGATGCTCCAGATCCTGAGATTATGTCTACATGAGCTGTGACACCTTCTCAGACAATCTCAGGGACCCCTTCTGGATGATGTCCAGCATGGTCTAGAGGAAGGGATCACTGGGGAGCCAGAGGAAGATTTCATAGTGTTGAAAACATTGCCATTCCCTGAGGATGGAATTCTCCGTTGGATATGTGATGCCAAGAGTTAGAATTTGTTCTCTGCTGCAAACTTGCAGTTGAATCTGTGCATGGAAATCTTTATTCTAGCGATCTATCAGGAATTTCATTGTCCTTTCCCAGGTGGACTAATTTCCAGAAAGGAAGTACAGGATTGAGTTATGTCCATATATTAGGCCATTTGCTGTCCCATTGTTTTGCTTATTTATCATTCTATTTCTGTGAGGAGTTATACCTCTGCACCATAGCTCTTGGGGGACTGCTTTTTAAAATATGAAGTTATAATTTTAGGAAGGAAATTAACAGCTCTGTGTTTTTCAAAAGGAAAGAATTACATAAAACTTACAGATGTTATAATAAAAACTTGCTTGTCTTGGGCCAGAGCAAAACAAATGTTTCCACCTCCATTTGAAGGTGGCATGATATTAAAACACTGTGCTACAATGTTGTGGTGGTAAATAAAAAATTGGAAGTCTAAAGAAATAATTGTGTCATCGGTTATCAAGAAACTTGGCTACATCTGCAAACAGTAGTGAACTACAAAGCACAGAATCATAGAAACACATGGAAGTGTTATTTTTGTTTCTTGATTCCACATATGTACCTAATTCCTTCAAGTCTGAAATTTTTTTTTCCCCCTAATTTTTGGTACCTCTGCCTGTTACCAGTTAGAAAAATTCAGTGTTTGTTTCAAGCTTCTTCAAGCCTATTCACTAACAAGAGTCCCTCCATTTGGTATACAACACTAATTAGCCCGAGTTGCCTTTGATAGGTATTTTTCATCTTTGCAATAGAAGGACGTTTAAATGATTCAAGATTCGAGAGAGATGTTCAGAGATCCCGAATTACTTAGCTGACCAAAGAGAATTTTGGTGGCAATTCGTATTTTTATTCCCTCTTTAAAAAAACCCAGAATATCAGTATTCACAGTCACGGAAAAAAGCAGAGACTGAAAATAAGCTAGTGTTATTCAGCAGCCAAATACACAATGAAACATATTTTTAGCAATGAGGTTAACTAACTCCCGGACCAATTCCCGATGAAGTGCGGAGGGTTCACTATCACTGCTTTTTCCGATTAAACTCAGCAGCGCCGCGGGAAGGCCCCGCCGCCCCTGACGGAGCCTGCGCTGCCGCCGGGGCGGGACCCTCGGGGCGGGCGGGCGAAGCTCCGGGCCGGGCTGGGCCCTGGGCCGGCTATGGCGGGCAGTGCGGGCCGTGGGCAGCGCAGCTCGGGCTCGCTGCAGTGGCGGCTGTGGAACGCTGAGGAGGCTGCGGAGCGCCAGGCGGGGCTGGTGCGGCAGCTGCAGAACGAGGTGAGGTGCTCGGCGGCGGGGAGAGGGTGCAGGGCCGCCCGCGCTGCCCAGCGGGACTCGGCGGGAGCCCGCGGGGCCTCCCCGGGCGGGCGGCGCTGAGCTCGGGGCGGAGAGGCCCCGGCAGCGCCCGTCCCGCCGCGGTCTCGCTGTCGAGCCCCTCCTGAGCTCGGTGCCTGCAGCATCGCTGCTGCTCGGCCCCGTTAGCAGGGTTTGCCCCGGGCAGGAGTAGGACCGGTTTGCTTGCAGAGCAAGTTTGAAAACTCATTTCAGTCGCTTCAGGGACCCCCTTGAACTGCCAGACGTTGGCTCGGGGTACGTGGGGGCCGTAGGTCAAGTAGAGCTGCCCACATGTGTCCCATCGTTCTGCCTGCTGCCTCTGTCTCAGGTGAGCAGACAGTGCTACACCTGTGAAAGAACTCCCGCCCCAATCTCTGTCATATTAAAGTGAAATCCCTGTATTGCAGTGACTTCTTGTGGAGTGTATCACCGTCACTGTGCTTGGGCTGGACAGACTCAGAGAAAAGTTAATGTGGGGTGAGCAGAGTCCATTACAAGTTGCTTCTCTCATCTTCATTCTCTGTATCCATTCAGGTACTGCAGTACCAGACCTGGTGTCGAGAGTTGGAGCTACAAGTGAAAGCTGGAGGGGTGAGTGTGTAGGTTGTGAACTGAAAAAGATGTATCTAATGCTGCCAAATGCAGACCTATAAAAACCCTTCACAAACCAATGACAGGAAAGCAGGTTTTTACTGTCTGAGGGTTTAGAGAAGTGCAGTGAATTTCCCCATCAGTGTTTGGTCCAGTTGCCATTCTTAGAGCTGTAAATAGTTCCAGAAATGCCAGTCCAGACAACCCAGTTGAGGATTTTAATTTTGTGAAAGAGTGCTTCATTGGAGTTACATTTGTCCTGGGTCTCAGGAGAGGACTATGTTACATGATATAGCTGTCCTGGAGAAAGAAACAGTTAAAACAGCTTTATGGAAGTCAGGAAGGCTGGTGGTCAACATACAGAACTGGCTTTATGCTTTTCTTTGTACTTCATAGCTAAAGTAAACCTAGAAGCCAAAGGGAGGAAGAATAGGAGAGCATTCCCAGGCTTCAAGTCCAAATCAGCACTTGAGGACACATAGCAGTGGGAGAGTGAGGAGGGCTACTCACACTAACACCCTTCCCCTCCCTTCCTGCCTGTAGTTTTAACACTGTTACACCTGGAAGAAGCCATGAATTCCTGAGATACCCAACAAATGGACAAGAAAACAGTGGATGCTGACAGTGGTAAAAGAAACCTCATCATCCGACTAAACATTTCCTTTCTTCTTAAAGGGATCCCTTCCAGGCAGGTGGAAAGCCACAGCAGACCAAAGCCTGGAGAAAGCACTGCTTCAGGTGGAAGAGGAGCAGCAAAGGTACAAGGAAGAAGCATTTCTTCATACTTGGTATCCTGGATGCTCATGGAAGTGAGGGAAAACCTGTCGGTGCTACCTGGTCTCCCCAAGGGAAGCGGTTGGGCAAGCTGCTTTTGACAGGAGAAAGGTCCACAATCTGCTTTGTGTGGTGCAGTAGTAGTGCTGTGTGCTGAATGGCTCTGCTTTGAGGGGGGTGGTGGTGTGGGTATTCTGGGTGAAAGGTTCCAGTATTCTGTGGTTCACTAGATGAACTCAGGACAGTGCTAGAGAAAGGTGATATATCCAGTGACCATCAGCACGAAGAGGGGGCAAATTGTTACCTGTGGGCATTGTCAAGGTTGAAGGGGAAACCAAAATCTTGGATGGAAATTAAAGGCTCAAAGCACAGAGAAGCAAATGAGGTTTTCATTGCAGAGAGATTTTAGTTAACCCTGTAAAGTGCTTCTATTGCCTCTCAGACAACAAAGTCAGTGTTGAGGGAGCTGGAATATCACAGGGATGCTGGAGAGCTGTTGTTCACTGACCTCATTGTTGTTTCTCACTCTTTCTAAGGTGTGAGAATCTGGCAGAGGTGAACACTCTCCTCCAGGAGCACCTCGATAAAGCCAGTGAGGTTAATTCTGCCCTCAAAGAAGATGTTGGAAAACTGACGGTGGATTGGATGAGGGCCCGGGAGGAGCTGGAGTTGAAGGAGAGTGAATGGCGCAGTGAACGTGAGGTGAGGACAGGCTATGGGAGTGCCAGCTGTGGTGCCAGAGGGGAATGGGAATGTGTTTTGTTCGTGGCCTGGAGAACTTGCTGTGTGGAAGCTGTGGCTCTGCTCAGGATGTACTGGTACTAGACAGGGGTGTGGGAGGGAGGAGTGTTAGCAGAGGGTGCTGGGGGGAGATGCCCACCTTCTGTGACTGTGCTGCTTGGTTGTGAAGACAGAGCTGGGCACTGTAGGGCAGTCACAGGAACACTTGTCTCTTTAATAGTTTCTAAATCTTTGTTTTGAACAATGGAGTCCAGAAAGGTCTGTGTGTGTTCAGTTTCAAAGTGTCCAATACAGGAACAAGACAGGCCTCCTGTACAGACTGCCTGTTGTAAGCCAACCTGGCACTGGGCTTAGAGGGGCTTTGTTTTCCCCTGTTGAGACTTGAAGTGATAAATCATGATCAGCTTGCTTTGCTACTACCCACTGCTTTGGGAAGTGTGGATGTTTCCTTCTTGGTGGGTGCTGTGGGCCTCTGTGGTACCTCTTCAGTCCTTGATGCTCCTGGTGCAGTAGTTATTAAGGGGCACCTGGTGATGGTGATTTACTCTCTCCTGTCTGAGAGATGTTACAGTGACAGTGAAGGCTGAATTGGCATTTCTTTTTGTCTTTGCATGTTTAGCTTTATGACAACTATTTAAGGGGGGAGCATGAGCGTCTGCTCAGCCTGTGGCGGCAGGTGGTGACCTTCCGCCGCCATTTCCTGGAAATGAAGACTGCTACGGACCGGTGAGTGGAAGCTGAGGCAAGATCTCCTGCAGGAAAAGTATGGCTTGCTTGCTTTTCAGTTCTGCTTTTTGAACCTTGGATGTTGCATTAGTTACAACAGAGGTGGGATTTCTCCTTTGGCAGTCAGAAGCAGTGCCATTCAGCATGCTTTGGGCTGTTCTGAGAAAGAGGTGTTTGCTGCTGGTATTCAGATAAACTTGAAGGGCTTGGACTATGAGGACTGCAGAGGCTCTGAGCAGATGATGCCTGTGGTGATGTGTGGGCATGTGAACACAGGCACAGAAATGCATGGACACCTGGGAAGAGACTCCCTGAAGCTGTGCATGCAGCATATAGAGTGGTCCCTTTTATGAAATTATAAAATCCTGCCTTTAGAAGGCAGGTTTCTTTTTCCCCTGCTCCTAAGAAAAAGATGATTAATGCATATTTTTTCCCTTTTTATTTCTAGCATACATTTATTCTGGTCTGTTTGTATCCACTTACTTCTCTTCCAGCATTGCTGAGAGAAAAGAACAGCTTCTCTGCCCTGTTACTGCATTTGTCCAATTTGTTTTGCTTAGTTTGTTACCTCTTTTTATGATTCTTTTCTTATTCTTGGGCTCTCTGAGGTTCTTTTCTCCCAAGAAAAAATAGAGTAGCCATTTGGTACCTTTTGGTGTCAGCATGCACTTTCAAACTCTGGGTTACTATAAACCATTTGCCTTATTTGATTATAAATCTTCCCTACTGGGTAGAGTCTGCCTGACCTGCTATCTAGTCCTTGTGTTGTCTGTGCTTTTATGTTACAGCATTTCAGGCAGATTCTTACACCACCTTTCTGAAGTGTTTTATTACATATGTATAGTCTTGAGCCTCTTAGCAGTCCAAGTGGGGATGATAACAGAGCACTCAAGAGTACAGTGTATGAAAGCTGGGGATCTTGGTAAAATTCCTGATATCTATTAATGATAATTAGAGTATGTTAATAATAGTAATTAGAGGTGCTTGAGGCCTTCTGGCCTGTGCCATATCTTACTTTTTATATCTGAGGGGGAAACAGACTCGACACTTGGCTACCTGGTAAAGTCATTGCTCAGCTGTCAAGATGTGTCCTGGTCCCCAAGTGTCAGATGAATGATTGTCCACAGTGAAGATGTCACCTTGTGTGCCAGCTCTTCCTGATGCATGATTGTGTGCTTCAGAAGTGAGTCAGCTGATAAGGACAGTGGAGTGAACATTGGCTCTTTCTTGGTTCTTCCAGAGATTTGTCAGAGCTGAAGGCAGAACAGATGAGGCTTTCTGGATCTATTCTTGTGAACTGCTCCCGCCTGAACTCCTGTGTGCAGATCAGGGAGTCCATCCCTCTGGGTAAACCTGTCTTGAAGGATCAGGCAGAGCAGCAAGTGGAACCAAAAATAAACCAGACAGCTCAGGAAGTGATAGCCTTACAAGTCAGGTGGGACATGGAGAAGAAAGAGCTTCAGGAGAGGTAAAGGAGTTTTAACTTTATACCAACGTTATCTTTTGTGGCAGCTTCTTGGGTTCACAGATGGGCCGTGCTCACATTTAGAACAGCCCTGCACAGCCCTGAGTCTGTCCCCAGTCAAACTCTTGCCTTCAGAAGAAGGGATGGAAAAAAGTATCTGCCTGACAGAAATTCTTCCAAGTAAGCCAAGACTGGAAAATACATGGCCTCTGATAGTGCTTTTGCTGTTAACTGATTCTTGGTGAAAAACTGAATTCAGCATAAAGAGAGCTGTATTTCTTGTACAGCCTTTAACTGCTTAGGGCTGTGCTGAAGGAGTTGGGAGGAATTTGCCCAGAGCCATCATAAGCACTGCAGCACTTCAGTGCTGACAATTCCTTGCAAGACTGAGCGCAGAGGCCATTGGGGCAAGAAGTGCCACTTTGCAATATCAGGCCTATATTAACCTGTAGAGATGAGTGCTGCCTTTGCTGTGTTTTCCTGGGTTGAACTTTGCTATGCTGTGCTTTGGGGAGCTGCTTGGCTCTTTAACAGGTGCTGGTGTGCAAAGCTTTTGGAATGGCACGTAGACCTTCTCTTCTCAGGGTGATGGAGCTCTCAGCCTTGCTTGTACAGTCTCAGAAGCAGAACGAGGAGAAGGAGAAGACCATGAAAACCCTTAACGACACAGTGGAGATTCTAGTATGTTTTACCTTTACCTGGGAGATAGCCCAGTGTTTGCTCTCCAGCTGAAACACAGAGGTGTGGCTTCCTCAAGAGAAGCAGTGGTAAAGATGCCCAGTATATGGGAATATCAGGTGCTTGCCAAAATACTCCTTTTGTGTTTGGCAGATGTGGAGCCAGTCTAGATGCAGGCAGTGGCAGAGGAACTGCAGAGTTCAGGTGTCTTCTTCTGAGGGGTGGCACTAATGCTCTTCTGCCTGTGACTTTAGGTCTCTGGGAATCAGAGTCCCTTGGAACTGACAGTTTAATAGCAGTCTATAAACACTAGTTTTTGGTCTTCCTCTTAGTTTTAGCAGAGATGAAATGGAATAGATATGGGCAGGAATATACTGGAATCACTGGAGTTGAGACTTAGCAGTGTGACTGCTACTGAGATTGGGAATGCTGCAGATGGGAGCAGCTCTTCCCTGCCCACCCTTTCTTTATTCTGTTCTTAGGAATCAAGTTGGATAGAGAAAGAATTTGCAGCTTCATTGACTAACAGTGCCAAAGAAGAGAATCTTTTCCTTCAAAAGCTCATAAAAAATATCACTGAGGTGAGTACAGACCTGGTACAGGGACCACATCCCTCTAAATTTGGTTTTGAAGTACTTGAGGAAGGCAGCAGACTGGCCTAGGTACTAGAGTTACATTTTGTGTACTATCTGTGTTAACTGCCATTGCCTGTTTAATTTTTAGATGACTTTTCTGGCAAAGACCCTGTTCTAGCTTGTGAGTTGCTATCCTGTGACAATTCAGCTGAGTCATTAGAAGTGTGCCTTCACTACATTTGCCTTCACTACCCCGCTAAGGTCTCTCTTGGACTGTGTTTTCAGGGTGTGCTACTTGACATTTGTATTCCAGTGTTTCTTGGGCAATTCCCTCAACCTCTTTGAGCAATGAGTCTGTTGCTCTTCAGATATTTTATGCAAGTTCACTGACTCAGTCAATGCACTTGCCAGCTCTGCTCCTTCCCTCTGTGTTCACTGACCATTATAATCTCCCCAGAATTGCAACTTTCAGGGGTAATCTTAACTTAGTCCTAAAGTTCTTTTAATGGAGAAAGGTTTAGTTGTCAGCTTTTCTTCACAGCTGCAAGAAAGTGATTGTTCAGGCAGCCTTCAGCCACTTCACACTTGTGAAGAGCAGCTGTATTCAGAAATCTGTGGAGTACTTGTAGTCACAGGGACAAACCTTCTTTGTGGACTGAAGAAATGAGAGAATTGAGTTTTTAATGACGCCAGGGTAAAAGTGGGTGGAAAAGGAGAACAAGATAAAGAAAACCAAGTAAAATGAGCAAAGACTAACAGCTGGATGTGGGCTTCCAGATGGTGTTAGATGACAGTGACAGCATGGTCAGCATTATCTGCACTGACAGTTCCCAGCATGCAGACCCTGGGGACATCTTCTCAGCTCCAAGATCTGTTGATGCAGGACATGCCTTTGGATTGGTTCTGGAAGCACTGGCAAGGATGCGAGGGGCAACACGGGTGAGAACTTCTGTGTCTTCCCCAGTGGCCATAGGTTCAGTGCTGAGGTCTTGCTCAGCTTGACACCTTTACATTTGCTCAGCCACTTGAGGCATTTTTTCTCCCTTCACGCTCATGATCCTGCACTGCTTTGCTGGTCTTCACAGCTCTGTTCTACTGCTTTTCTCTCCTTCATGCCCCTCAGCATAGCTTTTGCCTTCAGGAGAGCTGTCTCCACTAGCTGTTTCTTCCAGCTCTCTGGAGCCACTTTCCCTGCTCCTTCTTGCTCATTTGTGCTCCTTCCCTGCCCGTTCTTGCAGGCCCTGAGAGAAGAGCTTTCTGCTAGGCAGGACTCAAACAACTTCCTGCTGCAGCAGCAGAGACATCAGGAAGAGAAGTGCAGGGAGGTGCAGCAAAGGCTTGAGCAACTGGAGGAGAAATGCAAGAAGTCCAGCAGCCGCCAACAGCACCTTAAGTCTTTAGTAGAAACACTTAGAAGGTGAGTGTTTCCTCCTCCTCCTCCTCCTCCCCCTGCATTGCAGAGGCAATCTGCTTCCAGGTGTGGGAGTTCAGAGGTGTCCTGGGTGAAGAAATCACCTGCCCTACAATGTGTAGGCCTCAGTGTGGCTTGCAAGCATCGTCCTGTCTGGGATTTTCCTGCTCTGCTGTGACTCCCAAGGCTGTCTGGGCAATGCACAGCCATGTTGGCATAGAAGACTCCTTCTTCTCACCGTGCTGGTTCCCTGTATTCTATTCTTTGTGTGCCCCTGCCCAGCCAGTGCTTGTCACTGAAGGAAGGCAAAATCCTGCTTCCTTTTGCTTTGCCTCTGGAGGATTTTCTTGGCAGGGAAAGAGCAAGGTCTTGCTTAACCCACTGCCCCCTGCTCCATCCTGGAGTGCTGAAAATGGGATTGGTGACTCTTCAGGCCTCTTTGTTCTTCTGACTGAGCCTTGTCTCTGCAGTGACTGTGCAAACCTCGAGAAAACTAAGGAAGAGCTACAGGAACAACTTGGATTAATGGAGCGAGAAGCCTCACGACTGCGTCAGAGTAATACCGAGTTGCAGATGAAGGAAGAGTCAGCCCAGGCAGAAAAGGCAGAGCAGCAGGACAGGATGGAGAGAGTGTACTGCAAGCAGGAGCTCCTGTGAGTGTTAAAGCTTTCTCTGGCAGTGCTGGGCTTGAGGAGGCCCAGTGTGAAGGAATGAATGGTGCCTGCTCCTCTCTTGTAGCATAGACTGTTTTTCTATAAAAACCTCTTTGCCGTTCTCATAGCATGAAGGACTTGGCTGCACTTGAGGAAAAACACTCATTATTGCAGAGCGAGTTGGTAGTCAAGAGAGAGACACTGGAGAAATTGCAGCTTCAGAAGGATCTGCTGGAGCAAGAGAGGGATGAGTTTGCCGTGGCTCTGGAAAAGGTATGGACACCTTATTCCTAAGCAGCACTTAGGTGATCTTGGCACAACTTCCACTCCCACGAGAAGCCGTTTCTGGCACCATAAGGGAGGGACACTGTTCTTGGAAAAAAAAAAAGAGACAAGCTCTTTGGGGTCATTGGTCCCCATGATCTTATTGGGAGCTCTGCCCTAGGAATAAATCCAAGACACCCATGGGAGGTGGAGTTGCTGCCTGCAGTTCAGGATTTTGCTGCCCTGGTTGGTCCATTGTTCTTTTGCCTCTCCAGGCAGAGCACTCTGTGGCAGAGCTGACAGGGGCTCAGAACAAGCTGAATGCTGAAAGAGCTGATCTACAGGCTGCAGCTGTGAAGATGAGCAGCATCAATGAAGCTCTTGCATTGGACAAAGTGCAGCTGAACAAATATGTGTGGCAGGTGAGCAGAGTTGTCAGAGATGTTGCCAGGGGTGTTTGTCTCCAGCTGCTGCTGCTTCTCAGCCTTCTCACCTTGGCACAGTCTGAGCAACTGACTGTGGCAGTGTTCCTTTTGTGTCTGAGCCAATCTTTCATAGTAATTCTTCCTTTATTTCCTCTACATTTTCCTCTACATAGTAATTCTACTTTATTTCCTCTACATTTCTGTGACTGTAGCTGGAGCAAGAGAAGGAAGTTTTGTCTGCTAAAGTGGATGAGATGGAGAGAGCAAAAATCTGTGAGCAGGAGAAGCTGAACTTCTGTGAAAGAGCAAACAAAGAGCTCTGTGCAGAGAAAGCCCAGCTAGAGCATCTGCTGAAGGAAGCAAAGGAGCAACGGGAGGAGCTGTGGCTGGAGCTTAGGACACTGGGAGAGGAAAAAGCAGAAACCCAGGAGAAATTCCGTCAGGTGACCAAAAGTATGGTGCATCCGTGTGGGCACTGGGCTGCTTGGATGGGCGAAGGGATGAAGCCTGCTAGACTCTGCAGTGGTTTTCTCAAGGGGATGTGTGGTAGTGCTAGAGGTTGCAAGGCTTTGTTTATATCTTTTTGGAAATGTGTGGATGGCTTGCAGAGCTGTCCACAGGTCTCAGAGTTGTCCTCTGCTTCAGCAGAGTCTTTTAGTCTATCTGTCTTTGTTATATCAAGACTCTTTTTTGAGTCTTGATAAGCTGCAAAGAGATGATTGTGTTGTTCAGGAATCTTGAATGAGTGGCAAAAGATGTGGCAAAAGGATCAACCTGTGTAGTTCTGAATCCTTTTTCTGAAACAAAAAAACAGGTCTGCATGTTTCTGTTGATGCTTTTTGTCAGGAAGTTGGACCATGTCCAGAGAAGGGAATGGAGCTGGGGAAGGCTCTGGAGCACAGGTGTGATGAGGAGCAACTGAGGGAGCTGGGGGGGAGGCTCAGCCTGGAGAAAAGGAGGCTCAGGGGGCACCTTCTTGCTCTCTACATCTCCCTGTGACAGGAAGGTGCAGCCAGGTGAGGGTGGAGCTCTGCTCCAAGGGACAGGAGAGGAGGAAACAGCCCCAAGCTGTGCCAGGGGAAGTTTGGATTGGGTGTTACAGGATAGCTGCAAGAGGAGGGTTTGTTCCTGATGGTCTCTGTCAGACAGTCTCAGTTCTGGGGTATGTGGTAGGTTTGGCAAATATACACTAAAATAGATCCCAAAAGAAATTTAGTTTTCCAAGTGGCACTTGTGGAAGATGCAGTATTTTTGGGAGACAAGACGGAGTTTGGAGTAGGGATGTTTGTTGGGAAGGAGCTGTCTGGTGCCAGGCAAGCCAGCAGGGCCTGAGACAGCACTTGCAAGGTAACAGTGGCAGAGGCTTTTGGAGGCCAGGGTGTCAGAGCTGCAGAGGGCAGATGCTGTGAAACTCTGAGCCCAGAGCACAGGTGCTCCTTGTCCTCTGGCTGCCTGCGAGGTGGCACTGGCTGGCTCTGCACAGGGCTCCCCAGGAAGGGCTCCAGCTATACCTTGTCCTGCTTCCAGGTCTCCCAGAAGCAAGAGTCGTCGAGCAGGGCTCTGGAGCAGCTGCACCGGGAATTGTCTGGCCAAGGGCACGCACTGGCCCAGGTGCGCAGAGAGAAGGAGCTGCTGGTCCAGGAGAAGGCTGCCCTCGAGGGACGACTGGCAGCCATGGAGCAGCACCAACATGACCTTTCCAAGGAGCTGGCAGAGAGCAGGTAAAGGCAGGGAGCAGACCCTTGGCAGGATAAGGCTGAAGGGCTGTAATGATAAAGGTGGTAAGCACTACATAGGGGTTTATTGTATCCTCTGTGCTTTTCGGCTGTAGATTTGGATGTTGAGGGCAAGTTGTGCTGGGCTGACTGTGCTGTGCCAGGCCATAAAGAAGGCCTGGGCACTCCCTCAGAGGGCCCTGCTTTGCTATTGAAATGGCACAAACGTGCCTTCTCTGGACGAGTTTCCATGCGACCCATTTTCCATACTCGGGTGTGGGGATCTTGAGCCTCGTTGTCCTGGAATAACTGGCTGTGGGTGTCAGGAGCAAGCAACTCATGTGTCTCCATATTTACAACCCGTAGGTCAGCAAAGGAGAGCCTGGAATGCAGCCTGTTTGCTGCTCAGCAGCAGGTATCTCAGCTGGAGATCACTAGGAACCATCTGGAGGCTCAAGAGCTCACAGTGCTGCAGGCCAAGGAGGTGATACAAGGTGAGAACTTCGTGTGCTTTGTTTGTGGTGCCACTCCTGCCTAGAGAAGCTGAACACCCTGTAAAGCCCCCTCTGTCCACAGGGCTTCTGAGGAGTGGTGGGGCTGGAGGCCCTGAAAGGGCCCGAGGTCAGTCAGGTCAGTAAAGGCTCTGACTCTTGCTGTTGGTGGTGTTTGCAGGAGAAGTGAAGTGCCTGCAACGTGAGCTGGAAGCTGAGAGAGCTCTCAGGAGGCAGGAAAGGGAAGACACAGCTCAGCAGCTCTTGCAGGCAGAGCAGCAGCATCAGGAAAGCCTCAGGCTTCAGGGAACTGCTCTGCAACAGGAAATAGACAAGCTCCTGCAAGACCTGGTAGGGGACAATACGCTTCTAAATTGTCCAAGCTGGCCCTGGGGCTTGGTTTAGCACAAGCAGAGCCTGAGGGTGTGAAAGGGCAGCAATCCTCAGCCAGAGGCCGCCCTGCTGCTGGGCCTGGCAGCAGAGCCAGCAGCTTGGCCTTGGAGGCGTGTGAAGGCCCCAGGATGGTGCTGGGACAGTAAATGCAGCCATGGCTTCAGTGAGGGTATGGGGCGAGTTCCAGGGCAGGTTGGGCAGTGCCCACACAAAGCCTGGCAGCTCAGGGCAGGATCGTCCCCAAGTGCCATCGGCCACGCAGCAGAGGCCGATGTGGAGCAGATGCCAACAGTGCTGCTGGCTGCAGGCCTGGGAACTCGGTTCCTTTCTTGCTGGGCTTCCATGGTGGACAGAGGGGTTAGCTTTGGGCTGGAAGCAGATGGAACAGGCCCCTTATCCTTCAGTCCTTGTGACTGGGGCATCAGAAAGGGGCAGGTGACACCTCCTTTTCGGAGTGGTTGGACTCCATGCTTGGGAAGGTCTTTCCCAACAGAAAGGATTCCACAAGTCTGTGATTCCTGCATCTGCTGAGCCTCCTTTTAAATTCCCTGACTGGACAGAGTTTCTGGAGCCCAGAAAGCCAGTGCTGTTGTCCTTTCAGGTTGGGGGTTGTGGGAGGAATGAAGCTTCACATTTTTCAGCAAGGAGCTTGCCTGAAACTTCATCCTGAAACGCTTTTTCTCCCCTCCTCAGGAAAAAGAACGCAAAAGGCACCATGCAGAGATGCAGGAGACGCTGGAGCAATGGAAAAATGAGAAGGCAGAGAGAGAGCAGGAGCACAAGAAGGTGCTGTTTGAGATGAGGCAGAAAGTTGCCACCCTGCAGGCGGAACTAGAAGAGGAACAAACTAGATTTGAGGTAATGCTTGTGAAAGGAGAATTGGTGTGAATTTTTGCAAGGCTGGAGCTGTGGGAGATGGCAGGATATGGGGCTGTGTGGAGCATGCCCTCTTTGTCTTCTACCCTGAATTTGGTTGGTGAAAGCTGAACAGGGCTGTGTTTGGGACTAGGAATGAGCCCTCTATGAGAGGAAGGCAGGCAGAACCATCAGCTTTCAGCTGAGATTTTTGTGCTGCTCTAGTGCTCTGTTTTTCTAAGATGTAGCTCCGAGTATCTTGACTGTTCTCTTCTCGCTCCCCTTTTGGTGTGTACTGATAGGTGTTCACAGGCAAAGGGAGTTTGTAGGACTTTTCTTTTGTGGGCATGGGGAGGGCATAGCAGGTACGCTGCCAAGAGACAAATGTTTTTAAAGACTTATCTGTAGTAAAAAAGCCAGAGATGTGTTCTGGGCTGCATTTTAAGTTCTGGGAAGCTGTGGCAGTCCTGGGGCAGCCAGTGGCCCAGGGGAGCAGCAGCCGAGTGCTCTGAGAGCACATGAGCCCATCAGGCTTTGCCTCCTGCCACACAGATGGTGCAGGAGAAGTGTGAAGCCCCCTGCTCTTTCCTTCTGTGCAGGTGCTGCTGCAAGAGCAGAATGAGAAGGGTGCTTTATCAGAGGCACTGCTCCAAGCTCAGGGAGAGCTCAGGCAAGCGTGCCAGCAGCTGCAGCAGCTCAGGCAGGAGGGGAAAAAGCAGCAAGAGAAGGGACAGGTAAGTTAGAGTAGGCAGGGAACAGAGTGCAGGGCAGTGACAAGGGCACAAAGGGCAGCCCCTGGGACTGAGGAGGCAGGGGCTGCTTCAGGCCCTGGGAGCACAGAGCCTGGTGAGCTCCAGAGCTCAGCCCCAGGAAGGAGGGCTTGCAGAGGAAGCTGAGCTGGGTAGAGAAGGAGCTGAAGGCATGGGATTTGAGACAGCAAGTGGAAAAAGCGGAGCCTGAGGGCAGGTCCCAGAACGTTGCTCTGCATTTTGTTGCCAGGCCATCAAGGCAGAGCTGCAGGCTGAGCTGCAGAAAACTCACAGTGACATCCAGGCAGTGCAGAAGAGGCACAAGGAAGAACTACAAGGCATCAAAGAGGAAATGCATGTCCTCCTTGAGCAGAGGGAGGCCCTACAAAAGCAGGTGAGTGAAAGAGCAGTGGCACTGCAGTCATCCAACGAGGGCTCTGTGGCCTTCTTGCTTTTCCAGGGCAGAGCAGCAGCTGATGGGGTGATCCCTGGGGCTGCCTCATGCTGTGGGGGCTCCAATTCAGTGCTCTGCTGAATCTCAGCTGCTGCCCTGCACAGCTGGGCTAGTCCCCTGGGTTGTTGGCCAGCACCCATCAGCATGGCTTCCTGCTGGCCTCTTTCTGCTAGCCTTGCTTTGGGAGGGGCTTCCTCAGGTGCCTTTGGTGGGCCACTTAGAGATTGGAACAAGTTGTCCCTATCCATTGTGAATGTGGTGCTGTCAGGACAGGGAGAAATGGAAAGTTGTCCTTTACCTTTCCTCACAGCCTGTGCTGTGGCTGACAGTGACAGGCTGTGGCTGTAGCCTCTGACTGCTTTGTTCTGTTTGACTGGAGGTGGGCGAGTTGACATCTCAGCTGGCAGCCTCCCGAGAGAGGCAGGAAAGGACTGTCCAGAGAGCCCAGCAAGATGTGAGCAGGGCACAGGAAGAGTCAAGGCAGAAGCTGTTGGAGGTTGAGCACATCCAGAAGATGCTGAAGGAGGCACAAGATCAGAACAAGGAGCTGAGAGTGCACCTGCAGAATCTGGAGAAGGAAAGAAGCCAATGGGAAGGAGTGGCACAGCGCAATTCAGAATTGCAGGCTGCTGTGAATGCCCTAGAGAGGGAAAATGCCAGGTAAAGGAGAGCCTGTGAGACTCTGTGTTGTGGTGAATGGATTCCCTCTTTGCCATCTTTGCACCTGCCGGGGGCTGGGGCAGCATTTCCTAAGTGGCAGAATCTGAACTCTCCATGCAGCCACATCTCATTGTCTGAATGTTTTGTTTCATTTTCTTTTCTTTTAAGCCTTCAGTTAGAGTTTTTCTGAAGACAAAGGCTTTTGGGGTAGCTCTTTCCCTCTCGGGGCTGTTGTGTTGTTAGGTTAGGTGTGTGTGCTAGCACTGCCCAAGCAGCAGTGTAAGGAGCTGGATACAGCCATCAGCTCCACCTTGGGTCCTGCAAGTTGAAGCCTTTGGCATCTGGATCAGCTGGGCGTCTGATGCCTTTTTTGACATAAGATGTGTTAAACCCATGGTTTTTTTATGTAAGCCAGATCAAGAGAATCACAATGTTTAAGGGTGGAGGGACCACAGTGGCTCATCTGGTCTCACCTCCCTGCTCAAGTGAGGTCATCCCAGATGGTTCTGGAATATCTCCAGTGAGGGAGACTCCACAGCCTCTCTGGACAATCTCTTCAGGACTTGGTCTCTGTACAGGAAGGAATTTCTTCCTCATGTCCGGGTGGAACTCCCTGGGCATCAGTCCCTGCCTGTTCCTCTGGTGCCATTGCTGGGCCCCAGGGAGCAGAGCCTGGGCCCTGCTCAGAGCCCTCCCTGCAGACAGGGACACCCAGGGCTGAGGGCCCCTCTCAGCTGGGGCTCCTCTCCAGTCTGTGCAGCCCAAGCTCCCTCAGCCTTTCCTGGGCACAGAGATGCTCCAATCCCCTCATCAGCTCTACAACCTCTGCTGGGCCTGCTCTAGGAGCTCCCTGTCCCTGCTGTGCTGAGGAGCCAGAGCTGGACACAACACTCCAGATATGCCTCACAGGGCTGAAGAGAGGGGAAGGATCACTCCCTGACCTGCTGGCAATGCTTTTCCCAGTGCTTTCCAGAATCCCAGTGGCCACCTTTCCACAAGGACACACTGCTGGCTCGTGGAGAGTTTCTTGTCCACCAGGACCCCCAGGTCCTTCTCCACAAAGCTCTTTCCCAGCAGGTTGGCCCCCAACCTGTGCAGGTGCCTGGGGCTGTTCATCCCCAGGTGCAGGACCCTGCACTGGCCCTTGCTGAATTTCAGAAGCTTCCTCTCTGACCATCTCTCCAGCCTGCTGAGGTCCCTCTGAGGGGACACACAGTGACCCTGATGGGGAGGCATCGACTGCCTTGTCCAAGTCATGGATGAACGGGAATGAACCCTGGGGGACACGACTAATTACAGGTATCTAATGAGACCCTGTGCCTCTGGCTTCTGCTGTTCAGCTATTCTCAGTCCAGGCCATTGTCCACTCCTCCACTGCCTGAGTTTCCCCTCAGGCTGAGGATGTTGTGGGAGACAGTGTCAAAAGCCTTGCTGAAATCAAGGTAAACAATATCTACTGCTCTCCCTTTGTCCACCCAGGTAGTTGTTTCATTGTAGAAGACAATCAAGTTGGTCAGGCGTGATTTATCTTTAGTGAATCTAGGCTGATCATTCCTAATCACCTTCTTGTCCTTCCATGTGTGTAGAGGGGGCTTCCAGCATGAGGTGCTCGGTCACATTTCCAGGGACTGAGATGAGCTTGACAAGTCTGCAGTTCCCTGGGTCCTCCTCCATGCCCTTTCTGAAGACCAAAATGACATTTGCTTTCTTCCAGCCCCCTGGAAGATCAGATCTCCTGATCTACATGACCTTTCAAAGGTAATGGAGAGTGGCCTTGCTCTGGTGTCCACAAGCTCCCTCAGCACTCGTGGACACGTCCTGTCAGGGCCTGTGGACTTGTGGAAGTTGTGTTTGCCCAAGCATTCACTAGCCCTGTCCTTCCTTGAAAGGAAAAGTCTTGCCAAGGGATAATCTTCCTTCCAACATTCCTTTAGCCTGGTCTCCTGTGCCAGAGATCCCTTGTCCAGTACAGACCAATGCAAAGAAAGGCACTCAGGAATTCTGCCTTTTCTGCACCCTCTGTTACCAGGGTCTCCCCTTCATGTAAGGAACAGAGAGACACACATCATCCTTAGTTTTCCTTTCATTGTTGATGTATTTTAAAAAGTCCTTGTTGTCCATGACATCCTTGCCCAGATTTAATTCCAAGGTGGTCCTTGGCCTTCTTTGTCTCATTTCTACTTGGTCCAACAATCTCTCTATATTCATTCCAAGTGGCCTGAATCTGCTTCCATCTCCTGTGTGCTTCCTGCTTGCTTGGAATGACAGGAGTTCTTTGCTTACCCACTCATGTGTCTTGCCCCCTTTGCCCAATTTCTAGGCGTCAGCCTGTCCTTTTATTCTGACCCATAAGCTCTGGACTCACTCATCATCTACTTCAGACAAAACTTGACGCATTCCAAGTGTTGCCTCACATAGTGGTCACCTCCACCACCCCCTCTGAGGCACCCAAGGGATACAAATGTCTCTCAAGGCCTTGTTCCATAAGTTCTGTTGCCTTGTTCCACAGGCTGACTCTGTCTCTGGAAGGAAAGGATCTGAGCCTCAGAACCCTGGAAGAAAACAACCTGGCCCAGATCAATCAGGCATCTCAGCTTCGTTCTGCCCTTAATCAGGCTGAGGAGCTCCACTCAGAGCATAGAAGAGAACTGCTGGAGCTCAACAGCCAGGTAAGGTGTGCACTGGCATCCTCTTCTCCAGGGACACACAGCACCACCTTTAGCTTGGAGACCACAAGCTCTTTCCCCTCCCAGCAGCATCCACTGCTGCTGTGTTCTGCCCCAGGCTGCTGCTGCACTCTGAGGCCAAGGCTGGATCTGGTGCCTGCTGCCGATGTTTTCCCTCTGTTCTCTCTTGGGTGCCAGCAGGAAATCTGGGAGGTAAAGCAGCAGCACACTCCTTTGGAGCTTCTCTGTCCCTCTGTTAGCAGTGTTGTCCCAGACAGAGTTGGTGCCTGTGCCGGGCACTGAGCAACGTGGGGACACAGCCGTGGCTGTGGCAGGCTGGGGAGGGCACTTACAGCACAGCCAGTTCAGCCGGTGTTCAGAGCTGCAGCCTCAAGGGTGCCCATCGCCTCCCTTTCCCTGTTTCCTCTGCATTTGTCTCCATTGCAATCCTTGCTTCTGTGCCTTCCATTTCTGGAGGGTTTTTGCTTGAAGTCATTTCTCCTTCCTTGCTCTCCCTCCTTCCTGCACAGCTGCTTCAGGAGCAGCCTTGTCCCTGAGGTTCTGTGCATCCATCTTCCAGATCCAGGCCCTGCAGGACGCAGTGCTGGAGATGGAGGCTACCCAGGCAACTCGAGAGAAGCAGCTGCTGCAGGAGCTGGACGAGTCCCGAGCAGGAGAACAGTGCTTGAAGGACTCCGTGCATGTGCTGGAGACTGAGGTGTCTGAGCTGCGTGTGAGGCTCCAGAGCTCTAATAACAGAGCAGAGGCCTTGGCCACACAGTGTCAACAGGCCAGTGATGCCCACCTGGAAACTCAGTCCCAGCTGGACAAACTGCTCTTGGTTCTCCACCACATGATCAGGGACTGCAGAGACTTGGTCACTTGGAGCTCAGGCAAGTGTGGGAGGCTGGATGAGCAGGTATGGGAGAGCTGATGGAGTGAGAGGATAGTTCCTGATCATCCTGGTATGACACACTCACCCTGTCAATTTAGGCTGACTCAGGCTTTGGGAAGTCTTGACAGTTTGACTTCCCTGCAGAGACACAAGTCCATGTTTGTAAGTAGAGAAATGATGGAAGTCAGAAGGGAGAAGGGTCCCAGTCCTGTCAAGCCACAGGGCCATGCTGTTGTCTTTGGGGCAGTGCTGACATTAGTGGTCATCAGAATAATGTCAGCCTGTGACACACATCCTTGCTGCAAGGTGAGCTGTAGGACAATGCCAAAGGCACATCCTCCTAGACAGAGAAGCCTTGTTTGTTGGAGACCGTTGGATTAAATCTTGAACCAGAATGTTTTCTCTTTTCAGAAGAGGGTCATGTCATGGGCCTAACTGCTTCTCAGGCCAGGGATGTCCCTGCAGAGCTCACAGTGGACAGAGTGGCGGCAGCTCTGCAAGACCTGCAACAGCACCTGGAGCATTCCCAGAAAGATTTGGTAATGTGCTCCCAGTGCACCCAGAAATCCTGTCTTGCTGCTGGACAAGCAGAATGCCAAGGCCAGGATGGGTGTCAGTCCTTGTAGGGGGTTTGGCTCACTGGCATGGGGAGGAAGGAGGATCACAATCACATCTACCAGTACAGTCCACCTGCTCTTCCTCACCTGGGCTATTTCTGCTAGTGTTTGTAGCCCTTTGTCTCCTGCCAGCAGTAGCACTGACAGGTGATTCTGCTCCTCTTACGTCTTCCAGAATGACACAAGGAAGAAGACACAGGCCTTGGAGCTGGAACTGGGCACGGGGCAGGCTGAGATAGACAATCTCAGAGCCAGCAATCAGGAGCTGCAGATACAGCTGGATGAAAGTCGGGCAGGTACAGCTTCTCCTCTCCCACCCACTGCCCCATCCTCTCTCGCCAGCAGGGTTCTCTGATGCCACACAGAGAAAAAAGGCTGTGCTCTGAGATGGCAGAGTGCAAAAGCAACCAGGAGAAGATTTATCCATTGTAGTGCCAGTGGAAGCTTTTTTAATTTGGTTGAGAAAGATGCCGTGGCTGGCAGTGCCATCTGGCTGTGCTGTGGCTGATCCCGTGCACAGCTGGTGCCTTTCAGGTGCTGTGTCTGTGCTAAGGAGCTGTAGCTGGATGCCTCAGCTAGATTCCCCTAAAGTCCAGGCCCTGCCAGAGCCTCCAGACTTTTGGCGCCTCTGGAGCAGGGCTGCACAGGCATCCTCACTCCTTTGTCTCTCTTGCATTGCTCACTCTTCACAAGCACAAGAGCAAACACACTTTCCCATTCCTCTGAACCTTGCCCCTTTCATTCCTGCTTTTTTCTCGGCCTGGAAGTTTCCTTTCTTTCTGTCCCCTTTGGAGCCCTTGTGGGCTTAGGGCCTGGCAAACAGAGGCAGGCAGAGAGGACAGTGCTGTTGTCTCTGCAGGATGCACATCAGTTTGCCTTTGCTTTTCCCCTTCCCCTTCCCTCCTGCAGCGATGTGGAGGGTAGAAGAGCAGAAAACCTCTCAAGAAAGTGCCCTGAAGGAAGAGACCATGGCCCTGAAGAGAGAGGCTGTGACCCTTTGTCAGGAGGTGGCAACTCTGCAGAAGAAATTGGAGAGCCTGGAGAAGGAGAGGAAGGATATGCTGGTGAGATTGGCAGATGCCACAAAGGGCCATTTCCTAGCTATGTTTGCACCTTGTGTTAATCATTGCAAGGAGCACCTTTTTGCAGGTTAATCTTTCCAATTGCATTCTTCTGAATAAGGAGGAAAAGATGCTGTAGTCATGTCTGAGCCAGTTAGTGCTGAGGCTGCTGATTTTCCTCCATGCTGCAGTTCTGTGCCCTAGCAGTTTTAGTTCTCAATGAGCACACTGTCTGTATTGACATTGCAGGGTTTGGGCAATTCCTCCTGTCCAAAGCCCTGTTGAGATTTCCAAATAGCTGGAGCTGGAAAGGAGGAGTGAGGAGACCAAGTTTGCTGTTGATAGAAAGGTGTCTGGCCTTGGCCATGTGAGAGCAGCCAGTGGGGAGAGAAGAGAGGAAAGCCAAGTGCTGCTGCAGATGAGGACGTGTGCCTGCCAGGGGAGAAGTCGTCCTGAGTGGCAGCAGAGAATGACAGACTGATGTGGCCATTGGTGCTGCAAGAGAGGGCAGTGGGGCTCTCGGGGATGCTGCCATGCAAACTGTACCCAGGAGAGGTGGAAAAGCACTCCTGCTGGCCCAAGGCCAGGGAATGAACTGCTGGCAGCGTTTGCTCTTCCCTTCCTCCCTGGTGGAAATCACATCCTCGTGGCACTGCCTCAATGCTGCTTAGCCTGGACTTGACATTCTGACTGCAGTTGTGGCAGCTCCTCCCCAAAGGACCACGGGAGTGGAGCTGCAAGAGATTGGGGAAGGGCAGGAAGGAAGGTGGGATGGGCTGAGCGAGCTGGGAAAGACACAGTGTCAAGGGGGAGCCCAGCAAAGGTCTGTAGCATGCTGAGAGGCAGAGAGTGAGGGGCAGCCTGTGCCTGCCTCTGCAGCAGGAGTCCAGATCTGGTATGAAGAGCAAACCGAGAGAGGCAATGAGTGACCCTTCTTCTCCCTCTTTTGGCAGCATGAACAGGACAGGCTGCAGGCAGATAAAGAAAAACTAGAGTATGAGATAAAACTTCTGGAGGAATCAGTCACAGCCTCTGAAACCCGAGCAAATACAGCAATAGACAAGAATCACTCCCTTGAACAAGAACTCCAAACTGCACTGTCCATGTTAAAAATTAAAAATGAGGAAGTGCAAAACCAGGGGAAGAAAGTGGAGATTCTTCAGAAGGAGGCAGCAGAGACCAAATCTTTGCAGGAGAATCTCACTCGTGTGACTGCCATCCTGTCAGAGAGGGAGGGAGAAATGAAGTTGTACCAAGAGCAGATGAGAATGTTGGAAAAACAGAAAGAAATGCATAAAACTGCTCTTAATCAGGTTATTAAGGACATAACAGAGAAAGAACAGAAGACAGAATCCCAACAGGAACAGATACAGGAGCTGGAGAAGCAGCAAGAAAAGCAAAGGATTGTTTTAAGCAAAATGAGCCAAGAGTTGGAAGAGAAGGACCAGGAGATCAGATCCCAGCAAGAACTGATAAGGGAGCTGGAGAAGCAGTTAGAATTGCAGAACTCTGCTGTCAGCAGGGTGAGTAAAGAGCTGGAGGACAGACACCTGGAGATCAAGTTCCAGGAGGAGAAAATAATGGTTCTAGAGCAGCATGGTGCAGTACAAGTCAGAAATCTGCTTGTGGATCTTGATGATATGAAAGGAAACCTGAAGGAGAAAAGATTGGAGCTTCTTTCTCTGACTCAGCAGATTCAAGAACTGGAAAAGGAGAGAGAAGACGTGAAATCTCTAAATGCTAGCCTTGAACACCTGAGGACTCTTCTTAAGGACAGAGAGAGTGAGTGTGACACTCAAAAGGAAGAGTTAAGGCTCTTGCAGCAGCATAAGGAACAGCAAGATGGGCATCTGCAAGAGCTTCTTGGTAAAGTAGAAATCATGACACTTTCTTTATCTAAAAAAGATCAAGAGCTTGAGTCACAACAAAAGCAAATGCAGGAAGTTGAAGAAGTCATGGAAATGCAGTTAAAGACTGTCCGGGACCAACTGGAGCAGACCTTAGCAACCTTAAAAGAAAAAGACAGACTTATCGACATCCAAAAGCAACAAACAAGGAGCTATGAGGAAAAAACAGAAGAACAGATGATTGTCTTGCACAGAGACTTAGAATACTCTAGGACAATACTTAAAGAAAAGAATTTAATGATTGAATCTCAGAAGGAACTGATTGAGACCTTCCAAAAACAAAAGCAAGACTTGGAACAGCAGAAGCAAATTCTGCAGTGTCTTCAAGTGGAACTAAAGGAAAAAGAGCAGGAAATTTTGTCCTTTAGAAATCAATGTGAGGCATGCAAGGAAAAGGAGGAAAAACATGAAGTTGAGCTAAGGAATTTCCATGCAACAACACTGACTCTGAAAGAAAAAGAGGAAAAGATTTGTGTTCTGGAGGACACCATCACAAAGCTTCAACAGCAGAAGGAAGAGATAGCAGTGCAGACTAAAGCCATACTGCAAAAACTAGAATATGCTGAATCTTCTATTGAAGCTAGAGATCAAGAGATAGTGTCTTTGCAAGAGCATGTCCAGGACCTTCAAGAGCAGAAGGAGGTGGCTGGCAAGCAGGCCAAAAGTCTAGAGCAGGATCTAGACAAAGCAAGCCAAATGTTGCAGAAGAACCATTTGGAGTTCCTCAAGCAGACAGAGCAAATGAACACATTCCAGCTTTGTGAAGAAAGTATGAAAGTAGCACTAACATCATGCCAGAAGCAAGTGACTCTGCTTGAGGAAGTGGTGAGGAAGAAAGATGAAGACAATGACGCTCTTAGGCAAAAACTCCAGCATGTAGAACAACAACTAAAGACTTTGCAGAATCTCCAGCTTAGGAAAGCTGAGAAGAGTGAAGAGGTTAGACATGATGGAGAACAAGAGTTCCTGAAAGAAGCCTTCCCTGAGAGAGAAGGAGAGATCAAGGCTCAGAGTGAGCAAAAGCAATTAGGAGAGAAAATAAGAGCTCTTCAGGAAGATCTCCAGCACGTTCAGCAGACTGTGACAAAGAAGGATAAAGAGATCAAGCACCAGACAGACAGAGTCAAGTATTTAAAGAAGACTCTGATAGAGAGAGAACAGGAGCTTAGGAGGCAGAGTGAACTCCTGAAAGAATTAACATTGGCTTTACGATGGAAAGATGAGGGGGAAACCCTAAAGAAACAAATCCAAAACCTCCAAAAATGGGAGGAAAAGGAAGCAGAGAAGAGGAAAATTCTCCAGGACAGAGACCATCTTCTGCAAAGGCAGAAAGAAATTACCCAACAATTGGAAGATGAGAAGGAAGTCAGTGGTGAAGACTTGGAGTGTGTGGCTGCTGCATTGAAGCAGAGAGAAAGCAGAGAACATGAATGGAGAGAGAACGCTCATGTCCAGAGTGCTACACTGAGCAAGAGTGAAATGGCCAATGGGAATCTGAAGAAAGAAATAACCATCCTGCAGAGAATGGTTTCAGAGAGAGACACAGACCGATTTCATCAACAGGTAGGCGCTGGCATTGACATTCAGTCCACTACAACATCCCTGAAATATTCCTGTGATGTTTCCCATAAAGAGGTGGGACTGCACATCCCTGTCAGTCCAGGCCTGCTTGGGCAAAGCAGCCCGGGTTGCAGCAGGCAGCCTTGTCTGTGTGCCTGGCTCCAGCCAGAGACCATTGACTGCCAAATTGTTTGCTGGCACGCCAGCAATGAGTGATAGAGCTCAGGAGCTTGCTGTTCAAATCAGCTCCAGGCCAAAAGCTGACCATGGGGAGCTGCTTCTTCCGTGTCCACGCATGGGGAGGCAACATGGGCTGGTTGGGATTTGGCGTGCAAAGGAATAGAGCAGATGAGCAGAGTTTTGTACTGAGGGCTGAACAGCAGCTGCAGTGCTAGTGCTTTGAGGATGCTTCCCGAGACTGAGCTTTCTGAGGGACAGCTTTTCCAGTGTATTAAAAGAATGGTATTCTCATTATTACCTGATCAGGTTAAATGCTTAATTATGCATTCAGGATATGCTTGTACTGCTGTCAAAAAGTATGGAGGCAAACTTCTGTGTATTTCTCCAAAGTGAACTGATTCAGGTCCTGCTAGTGGAACAGCTGCAATAGCCCGTGCTGCAGCTTTGCCAAGAACTTGCCTGTATTCTAGTGTCCATTGGTATATTAGCATGTAAAAAGTACTATTAAGAAAACATTTTATTTATGCATTATGCATTTACTTATGACTTGAGAAATATTACTTGCAGCCTGATCCAGGATACTGACAAGTCCTGTGATCTGTTGATGGGAAGTAAAGATGTGACAAGGGCAAGAAATGTGAAAAGAGCATGAGATTTCAGTTACCTCCATGTAGATCAGGTATGCAAGAAAATCCAGTCAGGTAATGCAGTTGCATCCACACAGATTGGTTTAGTGCTGATTCCAAGATTGCATTTATAGGTGCTCCAAAGAGCAATTCATGAAGAAATACAGAAAGGAGGAGCTGGCTCCTGACTAAGTTAAGAGCAGTGCATATGGCCTGATTGATTATGTGATATTTTCAAAGAGCAGTTCTGTAGAGGATGTAACAGGTAAAGAGAATAGAGAACTAGTGTTTTATCACTGCAGATATACCTGCTTCACCCACATCTTGCACATTTGGCTGTCCAAGGACAGAATATAACTGTAGAATTGAAGAGAATTGACAGTGATGATCAAAGAGGATGACCAAAGTTGGTAAATAACTTCCCTAAGAGGAAGACATAAATGTTTGAGTATTCACAACTGACGTGGTTTCAGTTTGAAACCGGGCAGAAACACCAATTTTGTGTCGTAGTTTTGGTTTGACAATTTGAAATTTCTCAATCAAGAGCAAAGCAGGCTTAAGCTTAAAAGTAATAAAACTTTATTAACTAAAACTGAAAGGAAAAAGAAAAAAAAACAAGATTCAGAATTAAACTTACAGAACACTCTTCCTCCCTCCCCACATTTTCTTTTCTTTCTTACTGACAATGTACAGAAAACAACACTCGGAAATCTCAATCAGTTTTCCACCTCTAAAATAGTCTTTCTACAGTTCGTTTAGGGAGGGAAGCACCTCTCATTCACTATGGAAATTTTTTTTTCACAAGAAAACAGTTCTCTCGTGGTTTCATTCTTCAAAAAGCAGCTGTCCGGAAGATTTGCTATGTGCCTCTGGGCCATATCAATGTATGGGGTGTTTAATTTCTTTTAAAGATCCTCTGTTCAAAGCAAAGGATCTGTCTATCTTTATCTGTCTTTATGATCATCTCAGTGAACAGAGATTCTGTTGTAGTTTTGGTTTGCCAGTTTGAAATTTCCCAATCAACAGCAAAGCAGGCTTAAACTTAAAAGGAACAAAACCTTGTTAACTAACATTAAAAGAAAAAAACCAAGAATCTGAATGAATCCTTCAAAACACTTCTCCTCCCCCCACCAACTATTCACTTCTTTTACTCCAAAAAAAGACAAAACTTGGGATTTTCAGTCAGTTATCACCATTAAAATAATAATGTCTCAATTCATCAAGGAGAAAGGAGTCTCTCTTGAATACCATAGAGATTTTTACAAGATACCTGTTCTCTTGTTTTCACACTCCACAACTGGCCCACCTGGGGGAAGAAATGTTACCATTGTGAAGTCCCTCCCATTAAACAGCCTGCCACAGCAGCTCATGGGCCTTTTCAGTTTATTAGGGTACAGTTTAAGGATGTTTCTTCTAGTACAAAACAAGAGTTCTCTTCATCTCAAGAAATAGAGGTCATTTTCTCTGAATGTGCAGGGGGCATCATCTCTCACTTTCTCAGTCTTCCTCTGTTCAGTTTCTCCAGTAAATCACAAATACCTTAACTCACAGCTATGATTAGAACCTTGCATCCCCCTAAAAACACTCCATAGGTTACAGGGTATTCAGTCCATGCACTATGGCCTCACAAGAGGAGTCCAACCTAACCTGGCCACTCCTTCAATCTTCCTTTCTATTTAGGATTCTCTTCTCACTTTCTCTAACCTTAGGTCTCATGCTGTTTCTTTTTACATTTCATCTGGACTCTCTCTCACTGGGTAAGATTCATGCTTTTGAAGTTTCATCTGGTTGGGAAAGAGTTAACAGCAGGGCAGCAGCCAGGTTAGGGCAGTCACTTGATGCATTGGAGCTGTGCCAGAGCTGTACCAAGATCTCAAGGCCTGACTGCTGCTTTCTAGTTCCAGCTGTGCTGAGATAGGGAGGCTAGGATCTTTTTTCCAGCCCGGTCAGGCTTCAGATGTCTCACACCAGGGCTGAACACCTCTCCCTTTCCCTGCCTGGCAGATGCTGGGCCTGGCTCTGCCCTGGTGGCTGCATGGGACATCCTGGATTAGCAAATCTCAGCAGCCAGGAGTGGACGGAGCCTTCCTCCCCCCCACCCCACTGCCTCTCCTTCCCCCTTGCCTGCCAGGGGTGCCGGGGGAGGGCAGGGGGAACCTCGGCCTGGCCCAGCCATGGAGAACAGCCGGGCCGAGGTTCTCAACTCACCCCACGGGAAACCAGAAGAGCTATTTCTGAAATCCCACCTCAAAATGTGTATTCATTAGAGGCATATCCACCCTTTTCATTGGTTTAATAAGGTGTCACTATTACAAAATTGTCCAGTCAGGACTAAACCATGGCAGTTTTCCACTTCTAAAATAGTCTTTCTCCAGTTCACTTAGGGAGGGAAGCATCTCTTGTTCACTATGGAAATTTTTTTTCACAAGAAAAATGTTCTCTCATGGTTTCATTCTTCACAAAGCAGCTATCCGGAAGATTTGCTTTGTGAAGCTCCTCCCATGTGCACAGTTCTTTACAGATGTGCCTCTGGGCCATATCAATGTATGGCGTGTTTAATTTCTTTTAAAGATCTTCTGTTCAAAGTAAAGGTTCTCTTTATGATCATCTGCATCTCAGTGAACAGAGATTGTCTTCTTCTCTCAGGGGCAAAAAAGTCTCTATCACATTATCTCTCTGTTCAAACTTCTCATGGAAGCACAGCCACTTCAACCTTGGCTCACTTCCACACTGCATTCCTTTACTCTGGTCTACAATTTGAACTTCCCATCTACCCATACTTCCCTATGGTTTAAAGGAAATACCTCAATATAGACAGACAATCACCATAGCTTACAAGAGATTTTCAGCTTAAAAAAGCAAAACCCCATACTCCTTCCATCTAGCACAATCTCTTTCTGTGCTGACTTTAATACCTTCATGTTGGTCTCTGCACATGTCTTCCCTTTTGTCCTTGTCTCTCATTAACGGGGAGAATGAGTTCTGGAGGTCTCTCATGTGCAGTAAAAGAGTTAACAAAGACAGCAGCCAGCCTGGATAGTCAGGTGCTGCATTTGCAGCCGTGCTGAAGCTGTGCCAGGCTCTTTGCCAGGCCACAACAGTCTACAGTGTCAGATTTCAAACCTGTGCAGGGCAGCTGCTGTAAGTCTTTTGCAGCTGACGTGGGCGGGAAGTTGGATATTGTTCTCTTTTTCCACCCCTCCGTCTTATCAGGGTGGGCCTGCGCCCCCAGCAAAGTCTGGGCCGGCGGTGGCGTCTCCTCTCCTCACTGCCCGGAAAGCCACCGGCGGAGTCTGGCAGGGCTAAAGGAGTGACAGAGCCCAGCCCGGGGCCAGCAGAGCAGGGCTAAAGGAGTGACAGAGCCCAGCCCGGGGCCAGCAGAGCAGGCTAAAGGAGTGACAGAGCCCAGCCCGGGGCCAACAGAGCAGGCTAAAGGAGTGACAGAGCCCAGCCCGGGGCCAGCAGAGCAGGCTAAAGGAGTGACAGAGCCCAGCCCGGGGCCAGCAGAGCAGGGCTCTATTTCAGCAGATGTTTTCAAATGCAGCACGGCCCTACCTGGGCCCTTGTGGCCTCTCCTCTCTCACCCCGCTCGGCCCTGCTCGGGGGCGGGGAAAGTCTTCACTCTCCGAATGCCGGAACAGAAGGAGACTTGCTGGGTTTTGTTTTGCCTTGAAATGCAATATTCACAGAGACGGAATGTCTTCTAATTGGTGTAACAAGATGTCAGTCTCAAAGCCAGTGAGGTCACTTCTGTGGGGCTGATCAAACTGCGGCAACTGACAAGAAATAGCTGAGAGAGAGAGTTTTTTTACAGAGCTTTGTAAAACCAGGAAGTGGCTGGATAGGAAATGAATTCTTCCAGTCTCTCAAAACCAGAATGGGGAACACTGAACAAAACTTACAGGAAGCAGATCCAGAACAAACTACTCAATTCTCCGAGGGGATTTCAAGGAGGGCCCCTAGAGAGAGGGTGTGTTGTTTGGACAAGGAGGAGAAGAAGGACCTTAGCACCACTCATTCCTGCAGTGGTCACTCTCCCTGATGTATTGATTCTGACAAACTTCTAATCTTTATATGGCACCAGCTCATGGAATCTCCTCTCTGAATCAGCAGGCTGTTGCTGAAGGGGAGCAGCTGTCATGGCTCTCAGAGAAGAGACTCATATTGCAGAGCCTGGAATGTCTGCAGCGAGCAGTTGCAAAGCTGGAAGATGAAAAGGTGGGGCTCAAGCAACAGAACAGTGAACTCAGGAGGACTCTTGAGCAGGTAAATTGGGCTTTTGCTTCCTCTGCAGAGCCTCAGGCTCCTCTGGAACACAACATGTTAGCACAAGCAGTGCTTTGGAGTCCTGTGCTTGGTTCCTTGCCTCTCCCTGTCCCTGCTGTGGGCATCCCCTTTTGTTTGCTTTGTTCTCTCTGTTGTGGCGGCCCATGGCTTTCCCTGGGGCGTTTTCACTGCCTTGCCTCCCTCCCTGGCCCCGTGTCCCCAGAAACACACTGGCCTCTCTTGCACAGCCTCCAGCGAGAGCTTTTTGTCCCTGGTGTGTCTGTTGCGATTCAGGGTCTCCGGAGCAGAATCTCCTTGCCTTGATGTCCAAGGTCTTTTGCTGCATGTTTTGCTGACAGGTTTCCTGTGAACCCTCTCTTTTTTTTGTTCCATCCAAGTGCAGGTGGAAACATAACCGGAGGAGACTGAGAGATTTTTTAGGGGTCGGATTACTCCCAGATGCTGTGGATTTTTTTCTTTCTGAGTCCTGAGCGAGCAAGTTGGCCCACTTCCTAGACAGGTAGAACATTTTCCTGGTGTGAGATGGCTTTGGTGTCTCTGGTTGCGTATGAGGCAATAACACAGTTTGCAGTTCATCAGAGGCCTAAAGGAGTTCAATCTTTATTAACAAAATGGAACCCCTTATATAAGGTGTATTCGCTAATAAAAAGTGATTGGTGCATAGAACACCACCTTCCCTTTACCTTTGGCTAGTAAGAACCAATATATTCTATGTTATGAAACAAGGTTCAAAACACCTTGTTTTGGAGAAAGATATTGTGTTTGGAGAGTATGTTTACAAATTCCTTTTTGGGAAAGTGAGAAGCTTTCCCTTGGGAAGAAGAGATTCTGACAGGCCTTCAGCTCTGAAGTTTCAGAGACCCAGAAATTGTCAGCCCCCACTTTGTCATACAGAGGAATGATGGGAAATCCCAGTGGCAGCACCCTCCAGTAAGAGACCCTAATAGAAATTTGATTTATTGCTGTGGCCTGACCAACAGACTGAAAACACATCCTTTCATTTTCTTCATTCAGTAGGGTTCTCATGCTCACTGCAGTCAGCGCATAGCTTGAGCTACAGAGCCAGTAGGAAGCATAGAGGGTGGAAAACTTTCATCAAAGGCTGTTTGAGCTGTATTCTGTGCAAAGCTGTGCTGCTGCTACGCCCCAAGTTTTTGTTTGGCTGTCAGGAAGTGAGTACAGCAGTTATTGTCAGTCATTGCACTGTTTGGCAACATCCAAACAACATCATTTACCTTGGTCTTATCTTGATGTGTCAAAGTTCACGGCAGTGGGAGAGAGATGGATGAATTCAGAACACTGGAAGTCACCTGAAAATATCAGAATCTAGAATCCTTAAAACCTTCAGGTTGGAAAAGCTCTCTGAGATTATCTAACGAAACTATTAGCCCGTGTTGTCATTCCCAGTACGAAACATGGCGCGCAAAGTGCCACAGCCACGTTTTTCTGACACTTCCAGGACATTGTATTCCACCTACTTCCCTGGCAGTCTGGATTGGGACCTTATTGCCTAACAGCCATTTTCCATTGACTCCATAAAATGAAGCTTTGCATCTTAGACAGAAGTCCAGAGATCTCAGACAATGCCAGGACTTTTATTCCACTGGCTATTAGTTTTCCTACATTGTGCTCTGCTCCTGTGTGGAATGCTCTGAAGTTGGAGAGGAGGGTTTGCTCCCTGTCACTGCAGCTGCCTGTCAGCAGCTGAGCAAAGAGTCCTCCAGTAGCTGAGGTTAGCAGCATCCCTCCTGCTGAGGCACCGCCTGTGACAAAAGGGTCAGTGGGCCAAATGTTTGCTTTGAAATCGCAGTCTGGGCTCCTAAATGGTGTTGGAGGTCTCTCTAAGAGACCTGTGGTGCCTGAGGGTATATCTGGGAAGGGTAGGGGCAGCCTTGAGCTGTCTCGCTTGTTATCATCTGAGCTGTGTTGTGAGGGCTAGCCTGGGCGCCTGTTCCTTTCCCCTTGCCCAGGGCAGAGTGTTTGGTGAGGGCTGGAGTTGGAGCCTGTGTCTACCCCGACAGCCGGTACCATGGGGCTGTGGATGCTCCTGCCAGCGTGGGCTTGTCCTGAGCCAGGCCTTGTGCCTCTTTCAGTGTCCCTGCTCGTCATCAGCTGGCCTGGGAACCGCCAAGCACCGGCAGAGCTACATTGAGAGGCTGTGCAAGGACCAGTCAGGAGCTGTCGACTTCACCAGGAGCGTCCTGCTCCTTTGCATCTGTGCTCATGAGCCCAATTGCTGCTGTTCTGGGAAGCATGACTCGGAAGCTGGATCGTCTTTGAGCCTAAACTCAGTACTGACATTCCTGGGCCATCAGTCTCAAGAGGACTTTCCGTTGCATCAGAGGCAGACCTGCCAGAATTGATGATGACCTGAGTAACGCATCTCGGTCTTCCTTTTGAATGGAATGATTTCTGCTTTACAAGAGCTCATGGATGTGAAAATGGGATCACTCCTCAGGGCAGGGCTACTCCCTCCTTTAACAGCTGTTTGGTCTCACATTTAGCTGTGTCAGACCTCACCTTATGTTGAGGAATCAGGATGTATGAAGTCATTTATGTCATGAAGTTAGATGATTTCTGGGCTAAAATGTGATGTGTTGAGAACAACAACAGGGTAGGAGGAGAATAATGTATGTAGAATGAGCCGCAAAAAGAACTGAAACATTAAGTTGTGGGTGACCTCTATCTGAGGCAGCTACTTAAAATAAAGAACACAAAATGTGCGCTACAATTAAAGTACTGTACATTTTGTGATGTTATGCATTTGCAGGCATATCCTAGGTATCGGTCATTTTAATTTTTTTTTTAATAAAAAATTAAAATTGGCACAGTGGAGGCTAGCAATGAGCTCTTACAAATTTCCCTTCTGAAGGCAGAGGTGTTCTCTGCAACAAATAATGGGATTTTGTAGTCTATCAACAAGGGGGTGAAGAGTGCACAGGCAGGGATCAAAGTTCAGTGAAATGGGCTTCTTCCCTTCTCCCTTTTCTTCCCTTTTTACCTCCAAAGCACTGTGGCTTTGCC
>CM031874.1:14868270-14890533 GCA_018697195.1 Certhia americana
ATTGGCATGCATCGCCCCTGCCCAAAATCTTCTTTTGTTATTTTGCAGAGGTTCTTGTTTACTCTTCAGGCTAGAAAATGGTTTATTTGTCTCTTTAAATCTACCATTTTTCTTTGCAAACACTATACTACAGTCCCACCATAAGGTATGTTTTTCATAGATTGGCAGTTTTAGTTTCAGAAAAGTGGTTGTGTGACCGAGCAGGCCACAGAAAGACGCTTATAGCTAGTACTGGGTGTTTGTGTATGTAGGCTGTGTGTTATTGGATGAGATATAAATTAGTTTACATGCCCAGTTTGCAGCTATGAGCAAGTTATGAAGCACCCCCCACAGCCGTGGGGCGAGCAGGCGAACCTGCCCACCCACACCCCCACCCCCGCTGCCGATGACTAGCCCTGCCGGGATCGGGTAGTGCAAGGCGGGGGCCCACGCAAGCAACAGTAAACAACGCGCCCCGTGCTGCCCACGGGAAGGGGGGGAGCGGAGAGGACAAGGCACCGGGCAACCAAGGGCCCGCACCGCAGGGGCAGGAGGGGAGAAGTTCCGCAGAGCGTCTGACCACGGCCCAGACCTGCCGCCACGGTGGCGGGAAGGGAGGCCAGCAGGGTCAACGGCCCGGCCCAGATGACGTTGCAGCGGCTAGCGTGTCTGCCGCAGTCCCGCACCCACCGCCGCCGAACACTGGAGAGGCCCACCGCCCGCTGAAACCGAAGGATCGGTGCACAAAGCTGCTGCGACCCAGGCAAGGCTTCACAATCCCCGCACCCGAACGCAGCCCGAACGCCCCCAGTGCCGCACCGGCATCCATTATCCCCCAAGAGCCGACTTGCGAGATCCAAGCTGGAGAGGGAGTGCGGTGGTTCCAATAAGTAACAGGACGGGGAGCCGGCCTGGGCGTTGGCGGAGAGGTGGGGCTAGCTGGGATGGGCGGCCCCGGAGGCGGTGGGATGCGATGCGAACGCGTGCGGGGTTGTTAAGGGGGAGGGGCGTAGCTTATGGGCGAGGGGCAGCGCGCTTGAGGGACAGACGCGAAGTTATTCAGAATGGATGAGACCCAGCCACGTGCTCGGGGTGGCCATCCTTTGTGGAGCAGACCATGCTGTGTTACCACGGGCTCTGTGATTCTAAGACTGAGAGAAATAGAAAACTGTGGATTGGTTATAAAGCGGAGTTATTACTTTTAAGGGGATTTTGGGCTGGCTGTCACATACTGGATACCAATAGAGTTGCTTGCGTGCCCTTTCTAAAAAATTGAGATGAATTTCGGAACAATTTTGTCACCATTTTTCAGCTTTTTATGTTAAATTAGTCCAATATGAATCCCAAAATGCGACAGATATCCCAGCAAGGAACAACCCCACTGACATATACAAAGTTGGATTTGGGTATGCTTTAGAATAGCCAAGAGACGAATAAATAGTCGTTAGCTAGCCTTCTTTCTATATGATATTAAGATCTTTAAAATGTGGCTTAAGTTCTATTTAATAAACTCTTTTGCGGACACTAGGTTGTGTTAGTCCCATCATAGGTTAACAAAATTGTGTCCCAATTTCTCTAAAACTTACTGAAGCACAGATTATAAACAAAGAAGAACCAGCGACCGGCCCTTTTCCCGCTTGCACCAGGAGACCCAGGGGGGATGGAGGATGGGGCGGATGGTCGAACAGAGCAGAGAGCTTCTCGGACAAAGGGCTCAGTGCCGATTCCCCGCTCGCCTATCGGTGTGGGGAGGGCTCCTCACGGGGACCAGCCCCAGAGCTACAACACACCCAAAATGCAGCAGTTTCCCTGCGCACGCCACGGGCACACTGACTCAGACCTACAGCGAAACACACGGAAAAGAAAAGATTATGTTATTCTTTGGATACAGAGTATGAACCCTATTCAAAATCAGACCTGTACAGCGTCCAGGTACCGGTTTCAGCGGCACACCAGACCAGCCTGCCTTACACCAAAACGAGTGCAAGATTCGGTCTGCAATCTAGTGATGAGATAATGAATTGACAGATCGAAAAGCTTCTAAGGCACCTCCTGAGAGGACTCCAGCCTTATTAAGTAGGTTTAAACGCATACGTTAACGACGCCAATTGAAATTCCCCTGTCCTCCACCCCCCCACCAGCTCGCAAAGCCTCAGATTTAGGCTGGGGGGGGAGCGTATTGAAGGGTGGGAACTACAGAGATTAGGGCTACGAGAGAAGTTACAAAACAGATGGCCCCCTATTACCCCAGGAGTGTATTCCAAGGCTTTATTCCTTGAAGCGGGATCCTAGCGGTGCAGAAGATGGACGGTCACATGGGGGGAGAGGGGTTTTTATCACCTTTGGGGTCGGGGTCAAGTTACCTGTCCGATGGCTATAGGTCAGGAGACCAGGGGGCAGGTAACCCAGGCCAGGTTACAGTTTCTGGGGGAGGGGCTTTGGGGGGGGGGAACATTCCCAAAAAGGGATACAACACAGGTCCACTCCAATGACTGTCCAATAGGTAGACCTGAAAAGAAAGGTTTTGGTTATCACAAGCTTGTGAGGTCACCAGCTTTTGTTAAGTATATATTCTTTTTATTGTCCCACACCCGTCCTTCCTTCCTCCCCCTTTTCCCTTTTGAGTGAGACATTTTTTATTGTGGAGCTCGCTACGTTTATATCATGGCATGGCATAAGTTCGTGCTTCTGTCCTAGTTTTTTGTTTGTTGTTAGGTCCATTGTTCTGATTTTTCTTCTGCTGCTGCTGGCTTTGAGGGCAGTCTCTGGCAAAGTGTCCTGGCCTCTTACAGTGGAAGCAGATGATGTGTTGAAGCTGTTCTGGGGACATTTGTTGCCTCTTTACTCCTGATAACCCAGCTGCTACAGTCTTTGGGTTTGCTGATCTTGGCTTTGTTTCTTGTGAACAGAACAGCTCTGCTTTCCTGGAGCATGTTGCTATCATCTGTGCCAGCGTAGGTGAAAGATCAAGTGGTAGTCCCAGTATTACTTGGCAGCAGGCTTCACTGGCGTTTCTCTGTGCCATCTCCTTAATTACCTCTGCCTTTGCCACTGGGTCCTCTACTTGTCTCTCTATTTGGGCACAAAGATGGTCAACAAACTGCAAGAAACTTTCTGAAACATGCTGTTTAATGTTAATATAACTACCCCTAGCTTCAGCTATTGGTAACTGGTAAAAACTTTTCTGCTGCTACATTCATTTTATCTAAAATGAATTTTTGTAGTACCCTAGCCTGATCTTCTGGATTAACCCACTCTCCTTCACCAAAAAAATGTTCTGGGTGATATCATTCCCCTCTATATCTTTTGTGCCTTGGGTGCTTTGCTTAAAGGTAAGGAGGCACTGGAAGAGATCTCAGACATCAGCTGGAACAAATTCCAGGGATGTCAGAGTGGCTCTCATCATGCTTATAAAAATCTCACTGTCTCAGCCAAATTCCTTTTGGGCTTTGCGTAATTCTGTTTTGCTTTGGTAGGAGAAATGCTGATAGCTTCTAATTACATTTCCCTCACCAGTATATGAGACAGGAGCTGCTGTAAATAAGGATTCTTCCCCTTGGTTCTGAAGCCCAGAGTTTCCCCTTTCAGCTCCACCTTTGTGGGACTCAGCAGGGGGGGGCACGGGGGCACACCCCCATGGGAATCAGGAAGGGCCCCATCCCCTGCCCAGGCTGCACACCTGAGGGTGTTCATCTTTTGGGGAGACTATTTGGATAGCTCTAAACTCCAGTGAACACCGACAAGGACAAAAGTAAAAGACTTTACTTATTAAAAGTAAGTAAAGACTTACTTTTTAAAAGTAAGAAGCGCCTTTTCTTCCTGGGACAATGGGTCCCACAGCTTTTATTGTCCAGGAAGAGTGAGGAGAAAGAGGGAAAGCCAAGTGGAACAGGGCTTTTTCAAAGCTCAGGGGAGAAAGGGGGGCACAGGAAAGAGCTGGAGCCAATGGAAACCATTGATGGGAGGGGGAAAGGGAGGAGTCCACCTGGGGGAAACCACAAACACTGCAGGGCCTTGGGGGGGGGTGAGAGAGATAACCAAATGTGATACAATTCAACATACATGCACTGCAATTATTAACACAAGCCCAATCCCAATTAGTGCCAGTACCACAACTGCAGGATGTAGCTTAGGATGGAAAAGCTTGTGGCAGTTGGGGACTATCCAAACAAGTTTTCCCACTGGTGACTCTCTCCATCCCTCTTCATTTATTCTAAGACATGATGTGAGTTTTCCATATTGTCATGGACGTTGATCAGTGTCTTCTGCTGCTGTTGTAGCAATTTGTGAAGGCCAGGATGTTCCAACTGTTTTTTGACCATGGTAATGTTCATTTCAATTGGTGTTGGAGAAAAGTTGATGTGTAGACTCTGTAACACAGGTTCTGGTGGGTAATAGTTGAAATCACATCCTGCTCTGTTAGTAAAGTTACAAATACCTACTTTTGAGTGGTTGGCAAGCTGGATATGTTATCCTCTGTTGTCACAGGGGGTACTGAAACACAGACATCCTTGTTTTATCCATATCAGGATAGATTCAGGATTGTTGTCACATTTCAATGTGACAGACCCTTTGTTCTGAGCTTTCAGAGGGTTACTTTCACATATAAATTGTTCTCTTACCATGCAGGCATCTACATCAACTGTTTGCCGTGTGTATGTGATTTTTACTTAAAGCCCATGCTTTAAATATATTTTATACCTTTCAAATATCAATGGGTAAAAATTCATTTTCTCCTTCTCTGATTATCATGGCCCTGGCAGACTGAGCACGGATACAGTTAGTGCTGGAGACATGGAGCTTGGAGTAATTCCCAAAGCATCAGCCAGTCATTGGTGATTAGCACCCTCCTATTTTTCTGAGACAGAAAACAGAGTTGAAGCAGACCACTGAATGTTTCCTGAAGTAGATCAGGAAGACTTTAAAGTTCAAATCACTGTCTGTGACTATTTTATTGTCCAGGGTTTCAAGATCAATGGCGTTTAATACCCCCTTCCAGGTTCTTAATGTACCAGTTACATCCTTTCTAAGGTGAGGTTGTGTCCTCTTGTTCTGCCAGGAACACCCTGCAGGAGAAGAGGTACCTATGAAAAGCAAACACTCTGGTCTGGTAGCTGTCACTTCAGTTTGCATGGACATTTCTACTCTGTTCAAGGACCAAGGGGTATTAGACAATATTTGTTGCTACCCAACCAATCTGACTACCACAGATCCACGCAGTGAGATGTTTTGGGGTAATTTTACATTATTTTTGATAGTTATTTATTTTAGATAGTTAGTTTATACAGTTGATATAGATAAGGGTATGCTAGGCACCCTTGCACACTCCAGGACACACTCACAAGGTTACAAGGTGTTTTAACTTGTTTTATAATTTTTGATTTACAGTGGTTTAGGTTCAGGACGCGACCAGTGATGTTCCATGTTTTGTATTTCTGGTTTAGTAGTGTTTTCCATAGGCTTCCAAAGGACTTTTGCCTGATGAAGGACCATCTGCCATCTGCAGACAAGGGCATCCTTGTAGACAGTTACAGATTGGCTCATGAGACTTGTTGGTTTCACAAGCCCATGCTTAGGGTGGCCTCTGAGGCATGAAGGATACTGCTATCCATGGGTGTTACCATCAGGATGATGACCAATAGGAGTCATTGACCTGTAAAATAAAGTATGCTGGCAGATACGCCAGAGAGATTGGTTCATTTTCAGAAACTAGAACATATTGATACCAGGCAATATCCATCTGGAACTGATTCTGTGTTGGTGGCCATTAGGGTCCGTAGCCACCTGGGACTGCAGTCCTTAGACAGCTGTCAGAGTTGCAGGTACAATCACAATTTGGAGTAATTTGACCATGACTGGCTGACACAACTTCAGACTGTCCTGAAAGGATTCACTTTGATTTTTTGGACCTGATTTGAAAGATCTAGGGCTCAGGAAAGCCAGAGATACAGACCTGCCCATCGGTCCCTACCATTGTTTATTGACACAAGGGGTAACCTTTCATCCCACACAGATTTCTGTGCTTTCAGAAAATGTTTTAACAAACCATTTGTACACTCCACTACCATATTTTGCTTGGGATGGTAGGGTGAATGAAAAGCCCACTCAATACCCTCATTTCTGGCCCAGTACCATCACAGTAGTGACATGTTATCCATTATTGCTTTGTATATAATCTGAAACAGATGAAAAAGAGACCTGATTGTAGAGCCCTGACACAGCAGCTTTAGCACTGGTGTGTTTTGGCAGCCAGGTAGAGCTGAGGTAGCACTTCCCCTTTGGTCAGTACCTGCTGACACTTCCTCAGGGTCCTCAGAGCACATAGGAGGACACCTAACAGGCTGAATGGCAGCTGCAGTCTCAGAAACCTTCTTGCTGATCTCTACAGAAGAGCAAAGAGACCCCCCTGAAATCAGGGAGATTAAGAAGAGGGAAAATAGTTTTAGATGGGGCCAAACCTACTCCAGAGCTGAGTTGGGCACTGCTGCTGACTCCCAGAGGAAGCCGGTCAACGCTGCTTGTCACTGTTGACCTTGTTTCAGAGAGACAATTCACATGCTTTCAAGGAGTGAAAAAAGTTACCAGTTTACTTTGTACATCCCTTTATATAGAGTTCTAAAAACTGTCCCCTGTCTATCCCCTATTGGTCAGTTACAAACTTTTACTCTGTAATAATTGGCCAGTCCCAAGAAGGTGTCTACCTGCAAGGAAGAGTTGTTTGTGAAATATTGTTTTCATTCTTCCCCTGAGATGGTTTGGAATTGTTGAAACAGGCACAAGAAACAGTCCTAACCTGTAGAATTCTTTCCCAGCTAAGCAAGTTGTTTTTTACCCTTGTTGGACTCTGTTCTAATGAAGAGCTGGTAGCATTTTCATGGCCTATGTTGGGCCAAGTCAGAATTCAGCCTGTGAGGCCTTACACAAGCCTGCTGTTCACCACCACAGTTCCTCTTTTTGTTTTACAACTTCAAAAGCAATCTTTGTTGTCCTCTGCAGGGCCCTTGGCAAACAGGACAACAAACATGGCACAACGAACAAAATAATCATGATGACACAAAATAAAAAGCCTATATTGAGTGAGGCACATTTCCCAACTTGAGAAACTTAACTCTTTTAGCTAATGGTCTATTCAAAAGGTTTTCATCACTCTCTTTTAATGGCCTTATTCATAAACAATCAGAAAGGGATCAATAATAGCATGATACTGTGAGGCAGTACATTACACATGATTTATATCTATAACTCAGCTCACATATATCAAGGAAATTTCTTTCAGTCCTTCCATCACTAACATCTAAAACACCTAAACTGCCATCTAAATCAACAAAGGGAAGCTAACTCATCTGAATCAACAAAGGAAATTGACTTATTTGAATTAATACAACAAATTAATTCTTCTAAATCGACATAATAAATTATCTAAATTGACAAAGGCCTTTGTTGTTACTAAAGTGGGAAAATAGAAGGTAGCAAAAATCTATTCTATGACATTACAGAAATGTATTTATCCACACAATTAGAACACTAATAGCTATCTGTGTAAATGGACCTGAATTAAAATAATTTGATGAGTAGAGCAACAATATTCAAATATTGTTACTGTTCCATGGCATCAGCTGCAGGATCATCAGGGGGGTGTTGCTGGTTGTGGCCCAGATCAGGGCATACGGCAGGGTGCACACATCAGTCAGGCACCTGTTGCACACCAGCATCTGTAGAAACACAAGTGTATCCATGTCCCCAAGTGATAAGATCCCAAGGGCCTTACGATTTGTTGGTAACAAGATCCTGTACCATTACCTTGGGCCTGGGCTGTTGGGCATCACTAGAAGACTGTAACGACAAAAAATTATTTAAGATAACAGCATTTGGAGAATCTGGCAACACTGTAAGGTGAATCAACGTGTACAGGGCTTTAGCTACTCTACTTTGTGGAGTTTCACCATGCATTCCCCCCTTTTGTTTTTCAAGGACATGCTTCAAAGTGCCATGGGCATGTTCAACAATAGCTTGGCCTCTTGAGGAGTGAGGAATGATGGTGCAGTGTGACACACCCCATAACTGCAAGAACTGATGAGAATGTTGTGAGATATAAGCAGGGCCATTGTCTGTTTTAATAGTACAGGGAATGCCTAAGATAGCAAAGGCTAGACGCCAATATGCGATAGCATCACAGTCTTTCTAAATGTTAGGAAAATTAAGATAAAAAATGCATTAGTACAAAAAACCCCAAACCACTGACAGTCAGAATACAACCTGACACCCTGTTGATCAGGGTGTTGGTGGAAGTCCCATTAAATGGTGGCTGCAGTTCTGGAGTGATAGATGTGGCTCTCTTAAAGCAATGATCCTGTAGAAGGGTGTAGTTTTCCTCTGAAGGTCCAGTGGTTCTGATAGATGGGCCTGATAGATGTGGGAATCTAGTGGAAAGCCTGACTGCAGTATTCCAAATCTCAGATTATATATAAGTAGGAATGTTTGGCCCCTCCCCCTGGGTGGAGTACCTTCCAATGTAATGATGATGTAATTCTATCAGTCACACAGTGAGATTCAGGTGAGATTCAGTCGTTCATTAACAGACAATCTCTCCCTGTATGGAAGATGGGTCCTGGAAGAGATAAAGAACACTGCTCCACCTGGTTTCAACAGATGGTGATAAAATACTTCTGGTTACATCTTGCATTGCAACTTAAGACACAGAGCCAGGAAGAAAGCACATAAGTAAAGCTGCCTGCCTTAGAACCACAGCTCCAAGCAGAACTGGCTATGTTAAAACCATGGAGCCTGAGAATCCTGTAATGGTGAAGGAGAGCCTGATGAGAGAAGCAACTCCAACACCTTACATAAACTTTGGATAAAAAGACCACTGCAAAAATGATGGTTTACTCTGAGCCTCTACAGTTCTGCTCTGTAAACCTCACTGCATTTCCCTGCAGGGATATCCACACACTCGCAAAATCAGTTCCTCCCCAATGCACTACAAGAATGAGCCAGTGGGGAAGAGAGCTGGAGGAGGACTTTAGGCAAGGCTGTGCAGGTCTTTCTCTGGGTCCAGTGAAATTTTTTCATGGAAACCCTTGAACAACTGCCACTGAATGACTCTGGTGATTTCCCTTAAATGCAGCTCCAGGCCAAAAGCTGGGCATGAGGAACGGCTTCTCCCATGTCCACGCAAGAGGAGGCAACATGGGCTGGTTAGGATTTGGCTTGCAAAGGAATTGTTAAGGTAGGCAATATGATGGATTTGCTCTCACAATTAGGTGATGAATATTGGGGTTATGTTAAGAGAAATTTTATTAATATATAGTAATGTTATTGTGATTTGTTGTTTAAACATCCTCTGTTTCTCCCCATAGTCCCCTTTCCCTTCCCTCTTGTATTGTTGCTACTGGAGGGCCTTAGTCAAGACATGTGAGGGATGGGGTGTGAACTTGTGCCCCTTGCATGGGGCATCTGGGAGGAGGGCAGACCTGTTACTAGGAGGTGCAGCATGACAACACCTGACCTCCAATCAAGTTGCAAGAAAGTAGTGTCCACCAACAGATGGCAAAGAAGAGTTGACAGACAAACTTTGGAAGGTGCCAGCATTGACTGATGCAACCCCCAGGGGTGTAAAAGGTGGTACAGTGTTGTATCCCTCTGGGAGATGGTTCACCCCAAGAAAACCCCCTAATGCCTATAAACCATGTAGTTTGACCCTGCCCTCCTCCCTATCTCTGGCCAATTGTCTCAGTGCCAGCTTATCAGTCTTGGACGGAGAACCTAGATAAACCCATGCTCTTCCTTGTTCACTCTCTTTGGCCTCCAGGACCCTTCAAGAATAAAGCTTTGGAATAATCTGAGGTAAGGAGCCTCTTTTGAACCTCTTCTCCCTATCGTGAAGTCTCCCTCACCCAAGGTCCCGCAGAGACTGAGCTAGTAACCCAAAAGGGGGTCCGAGGGGAGGGAAAACATCAGTACAGCTGTTTTGTGAGTGAGCACATGGCAGAGCTCCCTGCACCATGTTCTCTTTCCTTATTAAGTCATTTTATTGTATTTTGTTAAGGTTTAAAAAACCTTTGAAATTTTAAAAGTGAGCATTGTTTCTCACAGAATGGAGCAGATGAGCAGAGTCATGGACTAAACTGAGCAGAGTTTTGTACCAAAGGCAGAACAGCAGCTGCACTGCTGGTGCTTTGAGGATGCTTCCTGTGATGGAGATTTCTGAATGTCAGCTTTTGTGGGGTTTGAAATTAGAGAATCATCTCCTCTCTGAATACCCAGCATGCTGTTAGAGCAGAAGAGGGGTAGTTGTCAACTGTCTCAGAGACCATCCTGGAATTTCAGCAACTGTTTGGCAGACCAGAACAAGAGCAGACAAAAAGGCCTGAAGGCAATGCTGAGCCCAGGAGGACTCATGAGAAGCTTAAATGGGCTTTGGCTGCCTTTACACAGGCTCAGTCTCCTCTGGAACACGGCACGTTTGCCCAGGCAGCGCTTTGGAGTCGTGTGCTTGGTTCCTTGCCTCTCCCTGTCCCTGCTGTGGGCATCCCCTTTTGTTTGCTTTGTTCTCTCTGTTGTGGCAGCCCATGGCTTTCCCTGGGGTGTTTTCACTGCCTTGCCTCCCTCCCTGGCCCCGTGTCCCCAGAAACACACTGGCCTCTCTTGCACAGCCTCCAGCGAGAGCTTTTTGTCCCCAGTGTTGTCTGTTGTGATTCAGGGTCTCAGAGCAAAAATCTCCTTACCTTGATGTCCACAGAGGTCCTTTTGCTGCATGTTTGCTGACAGGTTTCTGTGACCCTCTCTCCCATCCAACGTGCAGGTGGAACATGAACGGAGGAGACTGAAGAGATGTTTTAGGGGTCAGTTACTCCCAGATGCCTGTGGATTTTTTCTTTCTGAGTCTGAGCAGTGCAAGTTGCCCACTTCTAGACAGGTGAAAACAGCATTTTGGTATCCAATACCAATTTGATGTGAATAAGCAGACACTTCTTTATTCAGGTGCTGAGAACATGGTGGAAATCTCCTCTGGAAATGTGTTCCACTTAACAAACAAGACCCGTCCATTTTATATGTTATTTTTCTCCTAAATCATTGTTACGTACATTCCTTTACATGCTACACGTACTATGCCCGCTCTAGAATCTAACCTTTTCATTGATTGGTTCTAATAGTTAATGTCTTCATCAATATTCTTATTCTAAAACAATCATTGGTCATCTCTCCTGAGGTCAACTGCTTGGAATCCTTAATACTAAAATCAAGATGGGAAGGCCAGTGGGTTTCCAAGCAGTGTTATTGGTGAACGTGACCGCAACAGAACGGTCCAGTAACTTCCTGGGGAGGTTTCTACAGTTCCACATTCCAAATACAACACTCCTGGTATTTCTACACCTTATATTTCACAATTTCTACTTATAATCATAGTTAACCCTTTTATATGATTTGATTATTAGATCAAAATATTCCTAACAAGATCAGCCTGGAGCAGCAGAAGCCAGGGCAGCAGAGACTGGGAAGGAGGCACAGAGGTGTCTGGGCTGAAGGGAAGCCTGAGGAAAGGGGAGGAGAGGGCTTTCCTCAGCCCATGCTTCTCTTCTGTTTCTCAAAACATGACCAAGGAATCTCATGTTGCCAGGGATGGCCAAAAATCCAGTTTGCTGTAATTTCCCCAGCTGTGGCGGCTTGGCCATGACAGGGAAGAAGGTCTGTAAAGGGAAAGTGGGAAAAGCAGTGCCCAAACTGGGCATCTTTGGAGTGGCAATTCCTCCCATTCCTTCCTACTGGCAAGGACACTTTGCCTCACTGAATGACAGGACAGGGGAAGGGGCCTGTGGACAGGAGCTCTCACAGCTGGGTCACAGGGAAGGGGTGACCCACAGGGCTGTCCAAAGGGGCCTCCAGGTGTGCCCTGTCCCCCCCAGGTGTGGTGGGCGGTTTCCGTGTGACACATCAGCGTGGTGATGTGACAATGCGCTGATGTGACATCACCATGATGTAACAATGCCCCATCACTGGGAAACCTCTGGCGCGTGAGGAGTCAGCATGGAATTGCAGCACCATGAGAGCTCTTGGAAGAAGCTGTGGAGCTCTGCTCAGCATCACAGCACCATGAGAGCACTTGGAAGGAGCTGTGGAGCTCCATCTCACTGCTGCTGTCCTGCCAAGAGAGAGAGGCACTGCTGAGTGCACTGGGAATTACAGGGAGGAGAGCAGTGGGCTGATAGGGTTTAGCTGGTGAGCCTGGGGCTCTGGGGGCTGCTTTAGGGCCCCACAATCCTCAGGACCCTCAGCTCTTTCTCTTGCACCTGCTGTGCAGGAGGCTTATTGAGCTGCTGCCTAAGTGTCTGTATCTTCACAGACTGGCCAGAGAAGACCACACCTGGGACAACAAGATACAAGTGAAATGGATTCTGAACTGCTGAACCTCCCACTTGGAGTCAAGATTCCTGTGAAACCCAGATCCAACCCTGTCTTCTGCAGGGGAAAGCTGGGGGAAAAGGTAAAGGAAAAAGAGAAAGGTAAAAAAGCTCTCCTCTTTTATGTAGTCTTCATCATGCAGCGTTCTTTAAGCCACCTACAGCAGGAGCTGCAGCCCTTCAGTTAGAAAGGGCTGGGCAGCAGAGGGAAGCTCCAGACTCCCTGGGACACAGAGAAGAAACACTTGTTTGTTCTCTTCATTGATTTTTGGCAGTTTTTCACAAGTACCACGTGGCGCCTCTTTGCTGCTCTCTCCTGCCTCCTTCATACTCTGGGAAATGTCTCTTACAGCTTCACGGGCCATGTCCTTATTTCAATCTGGAAGATCCCTACATCCACAACCTGGGCGTGCAGTACAACCGCCTGAATGATCCCCACCTTAAGAACTACCACAAGCGCAAGGACATCCTGCGGATGCTGAAGAGGGAGGGCCTCATCACCAGTGACAACAAGGTAGGTTTGGATATCAGGCTGATCAAGTCCAGGCCTGTTCAAGCAGGGTTCCCACAGCCCTTGCTGCAGCTGCCTGCTGCTGCCAAAGGGCAGGGCTGTGCTCTGGTGTCCCTGGAGCGGAACCAGCACCAACATCCCCCTAGCCAGTCCCTGTCCTGCCCTTCTCAGCCTGCCCCACACTGCCTGTTCAGCCTGGCCCCCACTGATGGGGGACATCAGTGGTCCCAACACCGGGGTATGGGGGGAGGGCCTGTGGGCAGCTCCCCTCCCGCTGGGGTCGGGCTGTTTTGGGGAAGGCCGTCTGCATGGCTGGACAGTGCTTGGGGGATTCTGCCCTCATCTCTCCACAGGTGGTCTGCACTGTGAAGGAATTCAACGACTACAGGCAGTACCTGACCAGGATCAAGCGGCAGTTAGAGCAGATCACAAGGCAGCAAGAGGTAGGCAAAGCGCTGTGTTCAGGGGCACGGGACTGTGCAGGGCTGTGCTGCTGGGCCGGGCACTGTGGTGGGGAAAGGACTCCGTGCTGGGAGCTGAGCCAGCGCAGGGTGCTGAGCTGGGCACGGGCAGCAGGGCCACGTGCAGGCACACACAGTGCTGAGGGAAGCCCTTCTCTCCTGCCCTCGTGGCCTGGATGAAGCAGAGTGCTGGCCTGGGCCCATGAGAATCCTCAGCACACAAGGGACGAGCAACTGACCCACAGCCTGGGGTCACAGGAAGGGTCTCTGCCACTTCTGGACAAATTAAAGGATGGTCCCAAACTGCTGGGAACCACTGACACTTCCTGCTGGACCCAGCAGCAGCCACAGCCTCAGAAACCTTCTTGCCTACCTCCACAGGAGAGCAAGGAGACCGCCCTGAAATCAGGGAGATTTCGAAGAGGGATAATAGCCTTGGATAAGAGCCAAGCCTACTCCAGAGCTGAGCTGGGCACTGCTGCTGACTCCCAGAGGAAGCTGAACAACACTGCTGATGGCCTCTTTAAAGCTATCTTTGAGCAGCTGAGGGCAGCAGAAATCCAGAAGGTCCAAGAGCTGGTTGAGGCCATTGTACACAAGGTGTTTGTTAGGCTCAATGTTCCTTGTGATCAGCATGTCAACTTTTTAAGGAATGCTGCCCAGGGGATCAGAGGAAGATGCAGCTGCATGAGAACAGAGACACCTCTAGACCACCTTCAAGAAATAGAAGTGGTGGCCAAAGAGCTTCTAGCAACAGTGTTGGAGAGACTGGGGGACCATCTGGAGTCCAAAGTTTCTAGGCCAGGGAGGGCAGCCAGAAGGAAGGAGCAGCCTGTGGATGGAGCAGCCACCCGAGCAGACAAATCTAAGGAAGCTGAAACAGCCTCCTCACACAGAGCATGTTTACACACTTGTCTTGATGATCTCACCATCGAAGTTGTTGAGAATGTTCACTGCCTCTTGAAATCCATGATAGCTTCTGAGTTTGAAGGAGACTCCAGCTGTGAATACACTGAAAGCCTGGAGCTTCCCAAAGGTAAGGTCTCCAACAGACAGATGCAGCCAGGATTCCCTGGAGAATCCAAACAGCAATGCCAGAAAGTGAGCATGGGACTAAAGTTGCTTCCTTTAGGACCACAGCTCCAAGCAGAAGGGACTGGCTATGCCAAAACCATGGAGCCTGAGCACCCTGCAATGGTGAAGAGGGGCTTGGTGAAAGAAAGGAATCCAGCAACCTCAGGCAACACTTTGGATACAAGGACCACATCAAATCAGATCGTTCAGTCTATATTAGGGCAGATTTGTAAGTGTCTGCCTGTACTGCCCCCTGAAGAGAATTTTCAATGACTGTCCCAAATCCAGCCACATCCCAAGGTGGAGAGGAGGGCTGTGCTGCTCAGGACTCTCTCCCCTCCATGCACCCACACTTTTCCCGATAGCCCATCCCTCTGGTGGGTCTGAAGCCTCCTGCCCAGGCTGGAACACGGCGCAGATCAGTGCACCCAAAGTTCGTCTGAGGCGAGCGAGGTGTGTGGCAGGAGAGCTGAAGACCCCCCAGACATCAAACCTCACACCCTTGTTCCATCAATAAAGAGTTTATTCATAAGACCTTGCTTGTGCTTCCTCCAAACCAGGCCAAACTGCCTCTGCTCATTTTCCCTGCTGTAATGTGTCTCATCCTCTTCCCTTCTACAGTCTCAGACATGCTGCAAGCCAATTTTACAGGGAATCTGAGCTAGGGAGGCGAGGAGTAGCCAGCATTTTTGTCTCATACCGCAAGCTTTGCTGTTGGGCAAGTGGAGGGATGCATCCCATTGGAGGCAGCCTGGCTTTCACCTTGTGTGAAGGACAATGCTGTCCTTGCCTTGCAATCCTTTTTTGCAGGCCCTTTCTCCTCAAACCAAGCTGCCTCAGAAGCTCTGCAGAAGCACTTGCTGTTGCTGTTGTTGGGTGAATATCTAAAGAGGAGGTGCCACGAGGCTGGACCCAGGCCCTTCTCGGCACTGCCCAGCAATGGGACAAGTAGAAACCCTTCAGGAGGAAGTTCCACCTGAACATGAGGAAGAAATTATTTCCTGTGCAGAAACCACATTTAGGGGTGACAGTCAGGGGTTTTGGAGAGTACAGGGGACTCGTATCATTTGGATTTTGTCACTTTTGGCTAGTGCAGGGACTCCCACTAATGACAGGCTCAACACATTTACAGGGGAAAGGGCAAAATGGCAAAAGGAAGAGAGGAAAGCTAATGTCTTTACAAACAATTTGATTCATGAAGTTATGGGTGTTAACATGTTTGAAATGGATCTTACTGTTCACCCAACCTGGAAAAAGAGATGGACAACTTATTCTATAAGCAGCTAGAGAATGCTTCAGGATCACCAGCCTGTTCTTGTTCTCGTACGCAACTTCAACCTGCCAGGCATCTGCTGGGAACTTAATACAGCAGAAAAAAGGCAGTCCAGGAAATTTTTAGAGTGTGTGTGGAGGACAACTTTTTGTTGAAGCTGGTGGGTGAGCCTACCAGGGGAGGGACTATGTTAGACCTGTTGATTGCAAATAGAGGTGGGCTGGTGGGAGATGGGGTGGTTGGAGGCCACTTGGGGCACAGTGATCGTGAAGTTACAGAATTTTTGATATTTGGTGAAATCAGGAGGAACATTAATAAGACTATTACATTGGGCTTCCAAAGGACAAACTTTGGCCTATTTAGGAGACTTATTCAGAGAGATCCTTGGGAAGCAGCCCTTAAAAACAAAGGAGTTCAGAAAAGATGGGCATGCTTCAAAACAGAGATTTTGGGAGCACAGGAACAGGTTGTCCCTATATACTGAAAGCTGAGTCAATGAGGCAAATGTCCAGCCTGAATGGGCAACAAGGTTTTGAAGGAACTTAGAAATAAAAAGAGGATGTGTTATCTTTGGAAAGAGGGTCAGGTCTCACAGGAAGTATTTAAGGGGGCTGCTAGGAAAAAAATTAGGGAGACCAATGCTTAGTTTGAACTTAAATTGGCAAGTTTTGTAAAGGACAATAAAAAATGTTTTTACAAATATATAATAGCAAAAGGAAGGGTAAGACCAATCTTTGTTCTCTATTGGATGAGGGAGAGAACTTAGTAACTGCAGATGAGGAGAAGGCGGAAGTGCTTAACACCTTTTTTGCCTCAGTCTTTAGTGGGAAGGCAGTTTGTCCTCAGGACAGCTGTCTTCCTGGGCTGGTAGATGGTGTCAGGGAGCAGAATGGTGTCCTTGTTATCCAAGAGGAGGCAGTCAGAGAACTGCTGAGACACTTGGATGTTCATAAATCTGTGGGATCAGATGGGATCCATCCCAGGGTGGTGAGGGAGCTGACAGATGAGTTTGCAAAGCTGCTCTCCATCGCTTGCCAACAGTCCTGGCTTACTGGTGAGGTTCCAGATGACTGGAAGCTGGCCAATGTGACACCCATTTATAAAAAGAGTGGAAAGGAGGATCCTTCCTGGTAATTATAGGCCAGTCAGTGTGACCTCAGTATCTGGTAAGGTGATGGAACAGTTTATATTGAGTGTCAGCACACAGCACTACAGGATGGTCAGGGTATCAGACCCAGCCAGCATGGGTGTAGGAGGGGTAGGTTATTTTTGACTAACCTGGTCTCCTTTTATGACCGGGTGACCCTCCTGGTGGATGCAGGAAAGGCTGTGGATGTTGTGTACCTGGACTTCAGCAATGCCTTTAACACTGTCTCCCACAGCATTCCCTGGAAAAGCTGCAGCCCATGGCTTGGACAGGAGCACTCTGCTGGGTTAGGAACTGGCTGGATGTCCAGGCCCAGAGAGAGGTGGTGAGCAGTGCTGCATCCAGCTGGCAGCCAGTCACCAGTGGTGTTCTTCAGGGGTCTGTGCTGGGGCCAGTCCTGGTCAACATCTTTATTGATGACATGGATGAAGGTATTGGGTCGTTCATTAGTAAATTTGCAGATGACACTAAGCTGAGAGCGTGTGTCCATCTGTTGGAAGGTAGGAGGGCTCTGCAGAGAGACCTGGAACGGTTGGATAGATGGGCAGAATCCTATAGGATGAAGTTTGAAGATTAAAAAGTCTAAGTGCTGGGTCCTGCATTTTGGCCACATTAACCCTCTGCATCATTATAGGCTGGGTTTGGTGTGGCTGGACAGTGCCCAGGCAGAAAGGGAGCTGCGGGTGCTGCTTGACAGCCACCTGAACATGAGCCAGCAGCGTGCACTGGTGGCCAAGAAGGCCAATGGCATCTTGGCCTAGATCAGGAATGGTGTGGCCAGCAGGACCAGGGAGGTCATTCTTCCCCTGTCCTCAGCACTGGGGAGGCCACACCTTGAGTGCTGTGTCCAGTTCTGGGCCCTCAGTTTAGGAAGGACATTGAGATGGTTGAGTGTGTCCAAAGGTGGGCAATGAGGCTGGGAGGGGCTTGGAACACAAGCCCTGTGAGGAACAGCTGAGGGAGCTGTGACTGTTTAGCCTGGAGAAAAGGAGTGCCCTTATCAGTCTCTACAACTTCCTGAAAGATGGTTGTAGTTAAGTGGGGGCTTGTCTCTTTCTCCAGGCAGCAACTGACAGAACCAGAGGGCACAGTCTCAAGCTGTGCCAAGGGAAATATACGTTGGATATTAGGAATTTTTTTCAGGAAAAGAATAACAAAGTACTGGAATGTTCTGCCCAGGGAACTGGTGGAGTCACCATCCCTGAATGTGTTTTAAAAAAGACTGGATGTGGCACTCAGTGACATAGTTTAGTTGAGGTGTTAGGGCATGGGTTGGACTCCATGAACTTGGAGGTCTCTTCCAACCTAGTCATTCTGTGATTCTGTGATTCTGTCTCTACTAACTTTGGGCAGCATGTTTGTTACAGAGCCCAGACAGCTTGTCTCCTGAAACAGACAAGGGTCTGTACAAGCCTGAACTTCTGAACTTTGGGGTAAAATGACAGGTTCAAGGGGGAAATATGTGATAGATGGTTCAAGAAGGCTGTACCTTCCTAGTAACTCAGCCAATGGGCAAAGGAAGAGGGTTATATGCAGCTGGGACTTAGGATAAGGAGGCTGCTGCCCTCCAAAATCAAGAGAGAGAGAAAAGCCCAGGGGTATGTGCCTGCTGGTCTCTCTCCCTTTATTTGAATAAAGTTAAAGGACACCTCTGTCTCCTTTTTGGCCATAAACCTCTGGCGTTTGTGGATTTTCCTGGCAACTTGTTACTTGAGGAAGGGTGGGTCAGGGACAGAGACAACACACAACCCAGCTTCTTCATGCAACATCAGTGTGTTTTATTGTTCCAGTTCCTCCTAAGATAGGAGATTCAAAAGTCCCTTGTCTAGATAGCTGATTGGTCTGGCTTCAGTACCCTCCAGCTCCCTGACCAGTGATGCCTGCAGCCCAGGGTGGAACATGATTTGGTGAAGTCTCTGGGTTTGAACATATCCTATCCATGTTCACCCATGGAACTGGGCTATGTTTCTTATTTATTTCTGAGTTAATTGACCAGTACCAGCCAGCTTGTACTGTGAACTGGGGACCTGTCTGGGATCCTTCCACTGTCTGGGTCTGACACATGGCAAGAGGAGCTGGAGGCGCGCCTCATCCAGTTTTGGTGACCAGTTCCCTTTGGCATTGGCCAGCACTGGGCAATTAATTTGGTACCTGAGACTGTCCAGGAGACAGATGAGAGGCAGATCAGGAGGGGTGGTCTGTGAAGAGTCCACAGGAAAGGACCCCTGGACATGGATGCACAGAGGGAGCAGTAAGGGAAAGTTGAGAAAGGGTCTCAGCAAATGTCACTGGTGAGTACAATTTCGGTGAGTAAAACACGGCAGGATGTCCAGGGTGGGCAACAAAGGAAAGTCAAAAAGAGTCTCAACTATAGGGATGATGATCCCAGAATACCTCTGAAGGGTCCTTTAGGAGAATGTCAAGGTGGCTTGCACATTTTCCCAGAGTTAGTTAAGGATATGGATGCTCAGAGGGAGCATTGAGGTGCCAAGAAAAGGTGTCGGTAACCCATGTCCAGAGTGGACAATATGGTGTTTGGGAAAGGATTTCTTGAAGAGGAGTGTGGAGAAATATGGTTAAGGCAAATAGCAGAGGGAGGTTATGTAATAAGGAATGAACAGAGAGGATTTGAAAGTTCTCTGCCTTTCCTTCAAAATCTGCTGTCTAATACAGGGCCATCTGCAAGTCTTTTGTATTCCCAGCTTCCAGGAGAGGGAAAACAGGGAAGTATTGTTCCTGCAACCCCAGCCCTCCCTGGGCCCTTATGGAGCCTAGGTGGAGGATTTGGGTTTGTCCACTTAAAGGTAGTGAATGATACCCAGGACTTAAGGGGGTTCCTCTGTGGTGAGGAGTGCCAAGGCCAGGTGCGAGAATAGAGGATTGGCAGCATGGGCTGGGGGACCTGTGGGGGAAGTGCAGGACCGAGCCATGGCTGTGGGACAGCCAGAGCTCAGCATCAGGAGGTGCCTGATGCTGCCACCCCCACGGGCAGGGGCTGCAGTGGTCCTCAGGCCTCATGAGGTTGCAGGACACCCTGTTCTTCTGCCTATCCTTGTGGCACTGTCGGCTGTGCCTGCCCATCAGGACCTGGTGTTCTTCAGAGCTTGTGGTGCTGGGAGAATGACCCAGGGGCCAGGACAGGCATGTAGTGATGTCTGGACACTGTGGCTGGAAAGGGACCAGCTTTGGTGTGCAGTGTAAGGTACAGCAACCAGCTTTCACAGATAAACCCACACCCACAATCTTGAGGTAACAGTCCTGTATAATCCATATGCCACATCTGCACAAGTTGTTTTCCTGGATTTAAGTATCTTTAACTACATGTGGGTAGTATGCTAGCAAACTGGACAGCCAGCTATGATAGTTTTTACCATATCAAGTGAAATAGGTATTCTGCAGTCTTGGACCTATGTGGAAGTGATTTTTTTCCTTCAGAATGTCCCATTTCTGGGTTGCGCCCATTTGGCCAAATCATCAGAGATTCTTCTTGAGGGACTCCAATCTCTGGTTGCTATAGATGGGTAGGTGGTGATGGGCTCTCGGCAAATGACGGAGTGATATTATTGTGTGTTACACAAGCAATTCTGTTAAGTTTAAGGTTCTTTGATGTGTGACTCTGTTGTTGTTGTAGGTTGGTTTGGGTACCTTTTTTATTTCTCCACTTTATCCCGTCTTCCTAATCTGATATTGCACCAGAGACCTGGTTGTCAGAGTTGTCAGAGACACGGGGCAGGGCACGTCACATGACTCTTGCTGAGGCAGCAGGACATGGGGAGGTGGAGGAGGAAACTTGGCAATGAGGGATGTGGCCTGGCAAACACTCACCTCCAAACCAAAGTTGCAAGAAGCGTCTCCACCCAACGGACAGGGAAGAAGCGTATCTGGCAGACTTGGGAGGGGCCAGGATCATAGAAGGGAAATGTTGAAATATGTATGATGCTTCTGAATGTGTATTTGCCTGACACAATACAGGGCGTATAAAAAGGTGGAGCCACAATTTTATGGAGGAGCCTCTGCATTCAAGCCATGCTCCAGCACTGTCCCGTTGCATTGGAATTTTTTGTTTGCTCTCATATAACTTTTATAAACTAATTCTATATTGGGGCTCTGAGCCCATTTATAACCAATTTCTGGCAAACTCATCCAGGATATATCACATGTTCCTGAGGGTCCATGGGGGCACCTGTGGGAAGCCAATTCCGCCAATTTGGCGCCCACCCTGGGCCTCTAGCGGACCCTTAGACCCCTGAGCTGGGTTAATAGGAACAAAGAGAATGCAAAGCAAGAGTAAAATTCCCTGAGTTTTTTACCAGTCTAAGTTACATGCACAAAGAGTCGCCATACAACAGAAGGAGCTGCATGCGAGGAGCACGCTGGATGAGGAGTGAGAGAAAGCTCCGGAGGGGAAGGATCACTGCCAGTGGTGTGACGTGCAATGGCCCATGAAGGTGACAGGATGAGTGAGCAAGCCAGCGAAGGAGAAGAGGTAGGAGGTAAATTCGGTGCTTAAGGGGTGACACGAAGTGAAAGAGAAGTGATGAGACCGAAGGGGAAACATAGGATTTGCACGCTGAGACGCCCTGAAAAAGAGTTGACTGGTTTTTTTTTTTTTTTTTTCTTTTTTTTTTTGTTTTCCAGCAAGAGGCGGAGTGGTAGCAGAAAGAGGAGTCCCATCATATAGAAGAGAGAGGATGAGGTAAGGATGCGAAAAGAATGGCAGAAGAGAGAGGAAAGAGACAGATGAGGAAGCAGGATGTGGAGAGTGCCCAGGCCATAGGACATGGTTTGAGGAGGAGCAGGAGGGAGTGAGATGTAGCTAGGAGGAAGAGAGTCCGGAAGAACAGTAAAGAAGGTATCTATGAGATGTAGTACGAGCGCAGGACAACCCATTAAGACTAAAATATAGTCCCGTAGGAACGGATAACGATGATGAAGGGAGGGAGGAGTAGAGAGTAAGAGATGGAGTAGCGTAGTTCTCTAGATGGGAGTAGCTACTAAGAAGAGATGAGGACACTGACTATGATATATTAGCCTGGTGATGGGACATATGAGAGGGTGACTTGAAAGAGCCCGCAGTAGCAAATATGATGTGAATGCTAAAGAACCGCTTCAGATGTGTAGGAGGAATTGGACTAGGCGAGGCCCACTGAGAAAAGGGGAGCTTTTTCCCTCAGAGGCCAAAAACTTGATGAAGAGTAGTCAGACGAAAGGAAGGAGGATGGGAAATTTGTCGACATTGTAGTCCTGCCAATTCCCGAGTGCCCCAAGGGCACTGATTACCTCAGAAGCACCGCCCCCCCAGAGAGGTCCTACGTTAGGAGGAATGTTGCATGGTTTGATTTGAGATGAGTTTTAATAATTTAACTTTTAGATGAGGGTTATTTACCGCCCCCCCCCCCCCAGAGTGGCACCGTTTTTCC
>CM031874.1:14901867-15020168 GCA_018697195.1 Certhia americana
AACTGTCCTTTTAAATTTCAAAAGACATGCAAATAGAACCCCAGGAAGGGTTGCTAATTAAATCCTGGAATGAACAAACATTAAACCACAACAGAAACTGTCCCTCACATACTAAAAAACACTGAGAGTAGCTGTCAGAAACTGTGTGTGTACAGGTGGACCATTGCCAACAAAGTCAAATACCTCTAGAATAACCTAATGAATAGCCCAAACATCTGACCCAGATTGTGAATTGGCTCGGAAACGAAGACTGAGAATATGATTGAAATGCCCTGAATGATCCAAGGAATGGTTCCAAAGGAAGGTCAATTGAGAAATACGGCCAAGTTTCGTGTCATGGGTTTTCAAGTACTTGTACTGAACATTTTGAGACACCTCCGTATCACTCTGGGGAGGGACACTTCCATTTGCAAGCACGAGGACCTGAGACTGTATTGGTCTGGGATCCTAATGTCTGACATTAGCATGTAATTTGTACTGTTAATAATTATCCTTTGTTTATAGATGGGAACCGACTAATGTCTGTTAAATGGGAAGCCTAAGAACAGTGACAAAATCATGATAGAAACAAATTGCCAAAGCAATTAAATTGGAGAAGTAGCAAAAGAGAAGTGACAAAGAAGTGGGGGCACGACATAGGTTTGGCCTCTATAAATCTCCACCAAGAAGATCATCTACACCTGCTAGTGTGTAGCAACCCATAGGCATGGTAGGTAAGGGTAAAACCATACTGGATCGCTGTTACTCCCTTTTGTGTCTGATATTCATTGATGTCTTCATTATAGAATTCAAACTAAATTCATGTCCAAATACCACCATATCATTTTGCTTAGGGAAAACCCGGCTTTTTTTTTTTCTTTTCTACTGCCTTCACCCACATTAACAGATGCTGTTATGACTCATCCAAAAATCAAATTTGACTTATGATACAGCATCACTGGATCAACCAAAATCGGGGAAATTGAAATTATTTGCTCGCGCCAAATGACTATAAAAAAAAGAAAGGGGGGACCTTGTTATAGATGGGGTAAGTGATTTGCCTACTCACAAATGAGGAATGAATAATTTGTGCGTTAAAAGAAGTTTCTGTTAAGGTTTAAACGTTCTTTTGATTTGTGACTGGAATTTGTAGAAATTGGATTATACAACAATCAGACCCCCAATGGCAATAAGTTTTAAAAGTTTTTTTGAGAACTAAAAAAAATTCACAATTCAAAAGGGACAGTGGCTGGGAGCAGGGCTGAGAATGCCACAGAGGCTCCTCTCATAAAATGGTGACTCCACCTTTTAATACCCATACTTCTCCGAGTCATTGCGCTCAGTCAATACTCAATTTCATAAGCATCCATACAATATCAAGACAACTTTTGTTGTCCCCTTTCTATATCACCCCTGCGCCCCCCTCCAAGTCTGCCTGATGACTCTTCTTACCATGTCCGTTGGTGGAGACAACCTTCCTTGAACGTGTTGGATGTGAGGTTTCCAGGCCAAATCCCCTCAGTGACAAGTTAGTCCTCCCATCCTGTTTTCCCTGGCTGCGCTCCGATGCAGAGGCCATGGTCGTGTAACGTGGCCCTCCCCGTGTCTCTGCAACTCGACAACCAGGGCTCTCTGGGGCAACAATCCAGATGAGGAAGAAGGAGTAAAGGGGAAATAAAAAAGGGTCCAAAACCAACCTACAACAACACCAGAGTCACACACAAAAAGAACTTAAACTGTAACAGATTTTTTTTAACACACATAATACCACTCCGGCTTTGCGGAGCCACTCACCATACTACCCTCAGTGGAACATCGACTGGGTCAGGGAATCAAGTTCTCGAGCTTTTGTTGTGTCAGGCTCAAACAAACCCATCACTTGGGCATTGCCACAAAAAAAACAAGTGTTGTTTTGTTCAGATTTGTACCAAAATGTGTTGGCCCTAATTCTTCTCCAATAAAAATAATATATTCTTGATTAAACCCCAATCCACTTGTAACCAGTAGGCACGACATAAAGCGTGCGCCATTTTAATAAACTTGCTTTTTACCATTGGCTTCTGAAAAGGAGTCCATGTTGTTATTAATAGTGCCGCTCCTTAACTAACCACAAAACCCATCTATAACAACAAGGCACCTCAAGTGTAGGATTAAGGGTGTCAGGATCTGCTGGTGTACCGGGGGCTCACAACACTGCAGCCCTTGCTGAACTGGGAAGTGCGCTCTCTAGTAGACATGGGAACTTACCTATCTAGTTTGAATTTTATGCCAAAGGTGGAATAATTGTTCAAAAGTTCTTAAGCAGGAAAGATGAGCAGGTGAGCAGGTGTGTTTTTTAGAAGCACTATTGGTGGATGTGTGTGTGTGTATATGGGAATTGCCTCTGTGTGTGTTAATTTGAGTTTTGTTGGCAAAAAAAGGTGTTGTGGGGATGCTTGTGAGTTTGCTGAATGTGTGAGATGGGTTTGAAAACATGAGTTTTTGATTATTCCTAGTTATTCCCTCCTAGCTAGGAGGGAATTTGATGACTGGAGCTGGGAATGTGTGTTGGTGGTGTAAGGGGTGATGGAGAGGCTAGTGCTGTTAGAATATGGAAAACTGGATGTGGGGCCTCTCCAGATTCTGAGGCTACCTGGACAACTATTGTCTAAAAAGGAATACCCTCTTTCAAAGGAAGGAAAGAAGGGGTTACAGCCTGTTGCTGAGCTAAGGCAGGCCTTTTGAGTCTGTGTATGTCTCCTTATAACACTCTTATCCTGCCAGTTATGGTGCAGGGATCTAAGAGTAGCTATTAAACCCAGACACTCCACTGTCTCAGATCCTCGTACCATCTTGAGTTGGGTTCCCTCCTCACAGTGCTAAGGGATGCTTTCTGGGAATACCTACTTACAGAACATAGTAAACATATTTTCCCTTTGAATGAGAACAAGAGGAAGAAGAGGTTAATTTATTCCATCCCTAGGAATTAGGTTATTGCAGTATGGGAAGGACTTGTTCTTGTCAGGAGAATGGGAGGATGTGTGCCATGGTTCGACACTGGCCAAACACCAGGCACTTAGGAAAGTTGTTCACTTACCCACTCCTGCTACACTTGGGCAGAGGAGAGAGAAAAAATTAACAAAGGGCTCATGAGTTGAGGTAAGGACTGGAAGAAAAACATTCTAAGGGCAAAACAGGTTCAAATTTAAAGGTATAAATTTATTATTAACAGAGTCAGAGGAAGATAATGGGAAGTAAATTAAGCCTTTGGAACACCTTTTTCACCCCAGCCCTTCCTTCCTTCCCACTGACAGCACAGGGAGATAGGGCATGGGGCTTTTGGTCAGTTCATCATCAGGGATCTTCTTCTGTTTGCTGAGGGAGAGGAGTCTTTCTCCTGCTATGTTGTGGGGTCTCTTCCACAGGCAAACAGTTTTCCCAAAACTTTTGTGGTGAGGGTCACTCGTCAGTGGGATGTAGTCTTTCAAGGATAGGCTGCTCTGGTTTGGAAGCGAGGGCCTTTTCTCTCTGTCTTTGGAAACAGGGGCCTTCTCTCTCTATTCTGGTCTCCACTGGATCACAGCTTTCTCTGGCATCCACACACTCCAGCATAAGCATTTTTCCCACAGGCTGCAAGTGTATCTCCACATCCCCCATGGACTTCATGCATCACTGGGGGACAGTTTGTCTCACCATAGTCTTCACCATGGTTTGCAGAGGAATCTCGGCACTCTCTTTCTTCACCCCTCTTTCTTTTCCAGTGACCTTGGTGCCACCATGTTGTTCTCCTTCACATGTCCTCACTTTCTCTTTTTCCCTGACTAGAAGAAAAACTGCTGCTCATAGATACCATTGCCAAAAAGTTGCATTAATTCAAAGATTCCTTTAGCATTTCACAGCACCAAGAGGTTGTTCTCATCTAGGTTCTGCACTGCAGAGTTTGTTGCCATGCTTCTGCCACTGGCCAGGCAGCCCTACTGCCCCTGCATGGGCACTATTTAACACCTCTCTTTGTGTGAGGAGCCGAGAAGGAGAAGCTGCAGCTGCTGCCCCTGCCCTTCTGCCTGCAGCGTGGCTGACTAGGGGAAGCCAGGCAGGCAAGGCTCAATGCAGGCCACACAAAGATGGCAGCAGCTGCAGTGGCAATCGCCGTGGGCTGTGCCAGAATGGCCTCAGTAGCAGCACCTCACCACTCCTGGAAAAAAACTGCCTGTGCCCTGTTTTGATTTTCTTCTTCAATACATCACAGAGGTGTGACCAACCTCTCTAACTGAACCAGTAGGATGTCCATCTTCAGACCCATCTGGCTCTGTCGGACATGGTGAAAGCTTCTAGCAGCTTCTCACAGAAGTCACTTCTGTGACCCTCCCCCACCACCAAAAACCAGGCTGTGCCAAATCAACACAGTTTTCCACCCCAGGTGTGCTCACCTCTGCTGCTCCAGTCCGCTGCTCCAAGCCTATTGCTGCAGTCCAGCCAGACACATGGAGTGGCACCGGCACTGGCTGCCCCCGTGAGTTTCCCAAAGGAGTCATTTTCTCCATCCCTGCCGCCAGCCCGCCCGCCATTACCGTGTGGAGAGAGGCGGCCGAGCTCGCGCCACAGCGCCCCCTGCAGGCGCGGGGGAATCATCGCCCCCACCCTGCCCGGCCGGGAGCCAGCAGCGCCCCTGCCGGCTGTGCCCGGAACTGCACCGCAGGGGAAGGCGCCGGCAGAAGGCTGGGACTGGCTCTGTGCATCTGGCTGCTGCTGCTGCCGGGGTTGGTGCTTGTTTGCCTTGTGATACATATCCTAGTAAAGAACTGTTATTCCTCTCCCCATACCTTTGCCTAAAGCCCCGTAATTTCGAAGTTATAATCATTTGGAGGGAAGGGGGGAGGTGTCATATTTCCGTCCCAGGAAGGTTCATGTCTTCCTTGTCAGACACTTGTCTTTTAAACCAGGACACTGTCTCAGGTCACCTCCTTGTCTGTCATGTGCCTTACTTAACATTACTTCCATGAGGATCTGCTCCATAGTCTTCCTAGGCACGGAGAGTAAGGCTCACTGGTCTGTAGTTCCCTGTGTCTTCTTTTCTCCCCTTTTTAAAAACAGGAAAATTATTTCCCAGTTGCAGTCCCCAGGGACTTTGTGTGAGTTTTAAATTAGGATTGGGAGGGGCTTTGCAATGCCATCATACCATTCCCTCAGGATCTTGGGAGGCATCTCATCAGCCCCACAGACTTATGCCCAGTCAGTTCCCTCAGGTGAACCTGAACTCTGGCAATGGAAGGGACTCTGCTCTCCTAACACCAACCTGGAAGTTCAGAGACTTGAGAGATGCCTTTTGTTTGTATCTCAGCCTGTAAAATTTTATTTTTCCCCATCTCTTGTTCCCCAGGGGAGAAAGGAGGAAGATGTGGGGTGTGAGCAAGTGGCTGTTTAGTTACCAACTGGGGTTAAACCACAATGGTGAAGACCCAGACTTGTGCACATGAGCTGCTCAAGTAGCCCATACCAGAGCTCACCCAAAGGGGGCCAGTGAGAGCAACCCCTTTCCCAACTGCTCTGCTCACTGCTCTGCTGTGCCACAAGCTCTGTCTTTGGTGGTTCCTCATCCTGGAACTTCCCACTAACACCCACAGCCATCCCAGATGCCTTTCTTAGGGTCACAGGAGCAATGTACCCAGGCAGTGAGGATGGTGGCAACTGACCAGTGGTGTGGCCAGTGGATGGAGGGCAGTGTTGGTTCCTGCTCAGCTCTTGTCCACCACATTTCCAACTGTGCCTGCAATGACAAGAAATACGTCTAGGTGCTAAACTGAAGCAAGTCCCAGGGACCCTCAAGGTGGAGAAGCTCTGGTGTACACAGCTTGTAACTTGGGGCTGTGGAAACTTACCCATGCTGGAGACAAGCGGGCTCAGGTGGCCCTGGCAGCAGTATTGGTTGTTGAGAGGGGACCCCACGGGCAGGCCTCAGTCACAGCCTGGGTTAGCAGTCACCACATGACATGTTACAGTCTCATGGCTCTGGTTACTGGTGAGTGCAGTGCAACATGCAGAGGCTTGGCTGAGGTAACTGAGTGATGCTGTGAGGCACAGCCCCAGTGCAGTGCATATTCACCCCAGGCTCTTGCACAGGAACACTGTGGTGGCCTCAGGACGAACAGACCAGCATCAGAGTGTGCAGCTCTGTGCTGAGACAGATGAGAGACTGAAAGTGCCCTCTGAAATTGTCATGCTCATCCTCAGGTCTTTATCCTCTTCTCTGTCATGAGGGAAATGATCAGCATTGCATTTGGATCATTCCTTGGTAGTGCTCTGCCATACCTACCCTTGTTCTACGCTCACCTGCATTCCACTTTACCCAGAGAAACCTCGTCTTTCTCCTACCCTGGTGGTTCCATTGTTTGGCATCAGTCATACAGCTGTGCCACAAAAGCTGCATGGCGCAGCTCTGGGTCAGGATGGCTGGCTCCATCAGTGTTGGTCAGTTCTTGGAGGCAGTCTGGCAGGTGTAACATCATCCACTAGTCAAGCAATGCCTAAAGCAATGCCCAGAGGCATCAGCCCACAGAAAGCCCAAGCAGGCTGGTGTGCCCAAGCAGATGTTTGTGTCAAAACACACAGCACTTTCTGAAGGTCACATGTGAAAGGACAGCAGAGTGGGGGGTGTTAGAGTCCAGAACACTCCTCTGACTGTCCTGGATGATTTCAGACCTGGACAGGAGGCTGAGAGACCTTGGCAAGGAGTCAAAAACTCCTGTACCTTTGATTTTAGCCCTTGTGAGAAACTACCATCTCTGTGTGAGGATTTACAGACCACGAGAATTTGAGTGATAGTTAATTGGTCACAGGGTGAAAAGTAGATTTCTGTGTTTTTTGGAATGATAAGCAGAAAAGAAAAGATGGAGGAACCTCATGGCTTTTGGGCTTCTTCTTTTTCATCTGCTCTGTTTTCTGCTGTGGCAGTGGCAGTTTGGGTTGGCTTAGAGTAGAGGCTGACTTCTAACATAGATTATAGGTACTGGAAAACTCTTGTAAATACTGTGGACATTTTTAGCATAAAAGTACTGGCCACCTTAGAGGCGGTGATTTTTGCTGTGAACTGACGTCTTGCACAGACCTCTGTGTATCAGTGAAAGAATGTAATAGATAAGAAGGAATAAACAACCTTGGAAAACAGAAGGGAACTTTTCTTCAATCTTGGAGCTGGGAAAAAGACTATTTGCATCTTGGGAATCACCAAAACACCCAGAAACCAGAGAGGGGGGACAAGGAAAGGGCCCACTTTCATCTGCCACATGGAGGGGAGTGGACAAGACAGCAACTGGACCCTTCAGAGACCTTTGAGAACCTGCAGATATGAGAAGCCATGTCATACAGATCCCAGCTGAATGGATAAAAACAGCTGAGTAAGAATGAGCAGGGCTGCTGGGTGCCCCTGGGGAGACACTCCAGTTGTTACTCACCTTTATTTACAACTCACTGGGAGCTAAGGTCAGAGTGGAAGAACAAGACAAGTTCAAAAGAACAAAGAAGTGCCTAAAAAAGAGCAAGAGTAAGAGAAGAGATCCTAGAAGTGGTCAAACCTTGAAGACAGTATTACATGGGAAGGAAAAAGTTCAGCCTAGTGAAGGACTTAGGGATGCTGGTGGATGAGACATGTCCTGGCCATGTGTGCTGGCACCAGAATCCCCTCTGTGTCCTGTGCTGGTTCCCCAGAGTGAGCAGGAGCTTGGGGCCTTCTGCCCCTCTGCCCCACTCAGGGGAGACCTCACCTGCAGCACTGCCTCCAGCCCTGGGGTCCCAGCACAGGATGGATGTGGAGCTGTTGGAGCACATCTGCTCCTTCTTTAGCACCTCCCACGGGCTACCCTGGGCTGCTGGTGTACAGCCCCATCACCTGCAGCACTCTCCCACAGGGAGGTGGATGGGAGAGGACCCTCCCTCAGGGACTGGAGTTTAAATAGCATGAGGCTGGTGGAAGGGGAATATCCACAGCTGCTCCAGCTGCCAGGACCAGCAGGGCAGCTATTCTCACCCTACACTGTTGGGAGCTGTGCTCCAGCTGGCTTCCAACATCTTCCTGCAGCGCTCTGTTGGATCTGTCTCTCAAACCAGCTCCTTTCCCGGATAGAGGATTTCCTGCAGGCGTAGGACAAAAACAACACTAGTAACTCAGGCAAGCCCTAAGTTTTTCAGTGCCAAAAGCCTTCTCTGCTGGGTGGTGTAAAGGAAGTAGAGTGAGCCGAGGAGCAGGGAGACACTGACTGGCCAAATGAGTGTCAGCCCCTGCCTTTGGTTGGAGAACAAGTCTGATGGAATGCTCAGGATGAGCCACGATTTCCTGCACTGCTCAAAGCTTCCCTTAGAAACAAACTTTACAAATGCCTCCACCTCAAGTTTTTGTTCCCAGATGAGGAAACTTAATCAAAAGACAGGAGACTCTACAGGGGTAGGGCAAGGACAACCATGTTTCCTGTGTCACCATCCAGTGCTCTGTTCTCTAAACCAATCTTCTCCTTTTGTCCCAGCCCTTCAGTCCCAACCAGCTGCTTTTCTACAGCTTGGATTAACCAGCTCAGAAGCCTGGCCAGGTACACACACACACACCAGTGAACATGGGGAACACACATCACACTTGATATACCAGAGACATTAACACGGACAAATGAGATGGGAACAGAACATTCCTACAAGACACAACTTGAATTTATGTTTATTTTATATATATATATATGTATATATATATATACCTTTGTATAGGTTAAACTGGGAGGGATTTTATCATATACATTTTTTTGGTATAATACATGAGAAACAGGAACATAGCAAATATAAATCAGTACATTCCTTCAGTGGACTCCTTGACACACTGAGACTGAAAAATTGCATGCAATGGGGAGACAGAGAGAAGGGAAATGAATTTTATTAGAAAAAAAAAAAAAAGAAACAAGATAATCTAGGTACAACTGTCAACAGACAAGCAGCACTATAAATGGCAAACCTGTATAAATTAAAAGAAAATTCCACTCTGACATCTACTATGCTTTAAAGTGCAATGAAGCCTGATTTATTTACCTACAGAATACAGGAAAATTTCCCCCTCTCCCCATTCCAATCTATCCCTAAAAAAAAAAATCCCAAACAAACCCAAACAAACCAATAAAATAAATCTAAAGGATATACATTATCCACAGTCCTATAGAGACGCCTACATCTACTCAGTAGCACCAAGAATCTGATATGGGTGTAATTAAAATCAATTAAAACTCGGGAGCAATGGTAACATCTGTTAGCTGCTTCTGCAGACCTCCTGCCCTTTATGAGTGCCTGGGGGAGAGGCAGCTCTCCCTGTGCTGGGATGGCGGTGGCCTGGCAGGTCTGGCAGCAGCACAGCACACACAGCACAGCGAGAGCAGCACAGGGACATAGGGACATGGGGACATGGGGACACAGGGCCAGGCCCAGCGTGGGGTCTGCATGGCTGGAGGGGTGGTGTCACACACCTGGGTGGGTGCCTGGGGGGAGAGGGATTGACCTACAGAGAGGGGAAGGGTTGTGTGAGTCCAACACGTGCCATGAGCCTCTTTGGTGACAGGAAGGCTAGGGAGGGAGGGAGGGAGAGGAAGGGGGTCAGCACAGCTCCCCTCTGGAGAGCCTCTGGCTGTGTTGTCTTCTGAGGCCGGGGGCCTCTGTGCCACAGTTCATCTGTCTCCGCATGCCACCTCTCAGCAGGCCTCAGAAGCCAAAGGTCTCCTGGGAAGCATAGACCATGTAGAGGAAGCCATCCTCGTCCTTCTCCTGCTCGTAGATCTCTGAGATGGGGGTGGACACGCTGACCATGCTGTGCTGGTTCACCAGCAGGAAGAACGCCTGGGTGGGATTCAGCTGCAAGCGGCGCCTGTGGGGGCAAGGGCAGGAGAGGCAGGGTCAGCCCACCTGGGGTGGGTGGCCTAGCAACCAGTTCCACCTCCCCAGCAATGCTATTCCCTTGGGCCATGTGAGGCTTGCACAGTCAGGACCCCCTCAAGACCTCCTCCCACAACTCAGGACATGGTATCCCTGAGTCCAGCTGAGCTGCTTGAGACTCCAAGTCCTCCTGAGTCAGGATTCTGCAAAGCCCCCTTCTCCAAGTGCTATTGGCAAGGGCAAAGCAGAGAGGCCTCTTCCCTCTGAGCTGAAGAATAAAAAGAGGGGATGGGACCCCTTCATTGTTCATGAGTGTCCCCTTGAGGGAGATACCCCAGCTCTCCACAAAGTGCAAAGACCCTGCCCTCCCCTGGCCCCTCACAATAGTCTGTACCATACACAAGGATGCTGAGGCTGCCATGTCCCCATCCTTGCCCTCAGCAGCTGCCTCTGCCTCACCCTCACCCCACCACCCTGCAGTGAGTGGCTTGTGGGTGAGGACAGGGTCTCAACATGCCAGCTGAGGCCACCCCACTCACCGGATTATTTTGACCAATTCACTCATATTGACATGGTCTGGAACAAGGAACTTGGTCTTATCCAGCACAGGCAGCTGTTTCTCCCCTTTGTAGCGTTCGATGATGACCTAGGGGGAAAGTCAAGGGTAGGATTAGTCATGTTCATAGTGCCCCACACACTTGTCCCAAGGTCAAATACAAATCCAACTAGCATGGGTAGAAAAGCTGAGGTAAAGCCTCACTTTGCTTCACCCTCACAGGAATCAAAACAAAATAAGGACATGAGCAGTGACCACCAGGCTGGCTGCAGGTGGCTCTTCATCAGTCACCTGTGCCTGAGCCAGGCAGCAAAGGGTGTCCAAAACAATGAACTAGAGCACCAAGAGCTCTGGATGGCTGAGAAACAGTGGGTATCACTGGACTGATACAGATTCTTGTCCTCTGGCACGCAGGAGATCTGAAGAGGAATGAAGTATTTTAACATCACTTTCAGACTGACCAAACCCCCAGGTTTTTCTGGCTTGAGCTACAGATAGGTCATGGTGCACTTTCCTTCCCCTTTTCTTCCTGCCGCCATTCAGCATCCCTCTGCCTGCTCAGGAACAGCTGTGGATATTCCCAAGCAAGCAGTTTTTAGAAGTCCCAGTGAAGCCACTCAGGCATTCCTTCAGAAAGGGGGTGTTTGGATTTCACCAGTCCCGCTCCTTTTGTTAACAGTCAGACATACTGAGTCCAAGAAGGATCAGAAACCCAGGGCCACCCCAGCTGTGCACTGAGCTTCCCAGGCACTCCTGCATGATGTCACCGCAGGTACAACCCAGCCCATCCTCCTCTGCCAGATATCTTGCTTGGAAGAGCTCTTACCATCCTTACATTCTCAAACGGCTGAATGATGATTTCTGATCCATTTCCCTGCTACTATAATTAATGATTTTTTTCTGTGAAGCTGTTTGCTGACAGCTACAATTGCTGTTCTAAACCAGCCTGGAAAGGTACCTTTTGTATTCTGAGAAAAAGGTGGCAGGCAGTTAAAATAAAGAATATACTTATAAGCAAAATGAAAATAAGTGAAGAATATACAGCTTAATATGTTCCTGTTACAGTGATGCTCTCTCACATCTCTCCAGCAACCTGTTGTTTTCCCCACAGGGAGACTCTTGGATACTCATCAGCCCATTATCCTTTCTCTCCCACTTGAGATTAAACATTATTTTTCACTATAAGGCAAGGAATTGCCATAATTTATTTTCCCAGGTCTTTTCCAAAAATACTGGAGAGACTGCAAATGGCTTTTGGCAGCAGAGGGATGGAGCGGTGTGCAGAGAGGAGGATCTCCAGGAGATGGCTCTGTGGAGCCAGAAGGATCAGGGAACCTCTGGAACACGGATTTCCCTTACCTCTGATCCCTTGCTGACACATCAGCCTCTGGCAGCAGCAGCTGTGGAACTCCTGCCTGCCTCCCCCAGAGGTGGATCAGACACCCTGGCTGGAACACCGTGGAGTCACCAGTGAGCTGGGAATGTCTGAGGAGAGCCCCCCAGGCTGTGGGGCTGATCTGACAGAGCTGGGCTACAGGCAGTTCTGGAGGAGGGAGGGGTATGAGGTGCCTTGCTAGGAGCTCTGCACCAAAACAGCCTCTGCAGAGCCCACCCTGGACAATCTCACCCAAGGGGAACCCAGTGCCTGGGCAAGCAGCATGTGAACACCAGGTATTACCCCTTGGCCTCTTCTGCAAAGGAAGACCTGACTAAAGAACCATTTTTTGCAACAGACTAAATCGTGCATTGGGAAATCCCCCACCTACCTGTTAATGGCCCTTCATCCCTCCTCAGGAGGGTACAGGGAGGACAAGATGAGCAGAACCATTCTAGTGCATTTAACTTGAGTCTTACAAGGACTGGTGAGTGTTTTGGCTGTGCAGAGAGGAGCAGTCTTGAGAGGCTGAGCACTCACAACCCCCACATGCAAGGATGCTGCTGGGAAACACATAGGCAACAGTGGCCCTTCAGCTTTTTGGTTTGCACAAAGGAGCAGCTATACAGCAGCTGTTTGTGCATCCACCTTTACCTGCAGAGAGGGCCCTGCACACCCGGATGGTGCCTCAGTTCTCACAAGAGCAGGACCAGAGGCTGGTGTCTCTCATTACCAGCCAGTTCCACCCCAAGAAGAAAAACCTTTAGATTAATCCAAGAATGGGACGCAATGGCTGTCCTGGCTCTTCAAGCAGCAGCTGCCTCGTGCCCTGAGCAGACACAGAGCCTCTCATGTAGAAGAGCTCCAAGAGTTTCTGTTCCCAGAACATGAGCTGCTATTTGGGTAACCCAGCTATGAGAACAGGTGGCCAATGGACAAAACGTTCTTGTCTAGCTCTGGAGGGAAAAGCATGATCAAGTGCTAAAGTCACATTCCTGTGGACCACAGCCACCCCCCATCCTGTATCCTCTTCCAAGCTGCTGCCTTGAGCCAAAGGGTCCCTCAGCATGGGACACCTGCTCTTGCAGGGGGAAGCCACCACAGATCTCTGCAGAAATCACGAGTGGGCACAGGTGGGGAGGGGAAATGCTCAGGGCAGGGCATGAAGTCCTGGTCCTGCTGCAAAAGGGGCTTGGACAGTGTTTATAAACGCAGCCTTTGTTCTGGGACCAGTCTGGAGAGATGGAAAGGGAGTTTGGTAGGGAATGTGGCCAGATGTGGTTGTCAACAGAGGCAAGGTCCAACCAGTAGCAAGGCTGGGAATGTATTCTCAGCAGCACACAGGCTCAAATGTGTGTATGTAACACCTCCCCAACATCCATGACCAGGCACAGAGACTGACACAGACACACACAGCACTTACACGAGTACAGACTGCACCAGCCTCATTCTGTAACCCTCTGGCAGAGCAGGGTACAGGTCCTTTAGTGGCAACAGACACAGTAACCCTCAGTCAAAAAGGTGCTCTGGTGTTTATCCATCCAGAGTCACATCAGTGCTGGACACTGGACCTGCAACTCCCCAGAATAGCCCTCCCAGGAACCCAGAGAAGGTTGTCTCTTCCTCTGAGTCCATAATTTGGGTTTCCATCCGCCCCTATGCCGGGGCCAGGCCAGGCATTATGTGGGACCTCCCACCTCCCACTGCCTCTCTATGTTCCTCTGTGGGTGCTCAGATAAACCCAACCTCTGCATAGCCCAAATACCCTCTCAGCCCTTCCTACCAGCACAAAGGATTGCCCTGCTTTCACCCCCCTCTACAGCCCATGACTCACCAGACCTGCCTCAATTTAGCATTGCAGGGCTTTGGGAAAGAGCTTGCTCCTATTGCTGCCCAGCACAAGCTGTTCCCCAGCAATTCCAGACTCTGAGGGTTCAATCATCTCCAGAAAGATTCCTGGGGCTGACAGCAGGCAGGGACAGTGCAGGGGGCACAGGCTTCCCATCCTCTAACAGGACAGAAGATGATTTTGAAAACATGTATTGAGGCTGTGGATGGAGGTTCCAGTGGAAAGGCTGGAAGTTCTCTGCTTGCTCTGACTGCCCAAGGAGGAACCGCCCCATGAGGAGCAGCTGGAGATTTCTTCCCAACAGAGCTGAGCGTGAGCAGCACCTGCTGCCAGCACAGCCATCTCACCTTCTCAGCAAGAGCTGCATGTGCCTCTGGTCAGCACTTTCAACCAGAGCAGGCAGCTCTGGGAAATGCAGAAACAGCAAAAGAACCCCTGGCATGAGGTGGAGAGGGGCCTGTCTCCTGCCTGTGTCATTATTACATGTGCCAGTAGGGCATCCTGGGATGTGACTTCCCTTGAAACACAAGCACAGAACTCCATGTCAGTCCCTTCCTCAGCCTTCCCTGCAAGTACACTCATGGAAACAGGAGAGACATATTCTTCCCTGGGCACACAGCCAGGCCATACCCTCTGCAAATCCTCCTGGCCCCTTCTCAAAGCAAAATGGACTCACCCAAGGACTCTGGCTGGAAACTGGAGATGCAGGAGGGCAGCAGGTGCTGCACAGCTTTGCCATGGTTTCTGTCAGCAGTAAGGCTGTGACCTTGGGTCTCCCTAACTCCCCTGGGCTGTGGGCTCAAACCCCACTGCTAATTCCAAGCGCCTCTCCAGGGAAACCAATCACTTGGAAAACACAGCTCCTGTCCTTCACAAATGACCAAGACCTTCCCACAGCCAATGCACCTGCAGTGCTTGGACCCACAACAGTGCCCACACCACACTCTGCCTGCACGAGACTGTGACCACTGCTCAGCACTGAAACCTGCAGGAGCTCTGCCTTGGGAGAGAAGAGAGACAGCACCAAACTGGTGTTGGGGTCTAATAGGGACCAGGCCTTTAGAGACAGCAGTGATACAACCACAAGGCCTTCACGACCCTTCTCACTCCTGATTCTTTTTATCCCTCCAGCAAAACCTGCATTGTGGTGTTGACCGCAACACAAAGAGCACTCCAGCCATGAGAGCTCTCCCATCATGTCTCAGTAATGCCATAAAACTCTGCCTGTGGATGCACAGCTCTGGCCTCTTCTGTCTGTTCCCCAAGCAACACACATTTCTGTGTAGGCACTTGATACATGCATGTGTGTGCATTTTATGCACAGCTTATTTCTAGTCTGACCTTACTGCCAGAGCCTGAATGCACTGCAATTAGCTCTGCCACAACTCTGGAGAAATGCAGAGCCAGTCTAATGATATTAAAACCACGTTAAAAGCAGAGGGTCAATCAATGTGTTGATGACCTGGAGTACTGGTACCCAGGGTGCTGTGAGCTGAAAACGCATGAACACCACATGAACACCACAGTGGTGGTGGGAGAAGAGAAGGAGAAAAAACTCTTCTGGCTAGAAAACATTGTGCTAAAAACAAAACAAAAGTGAGGCAGGAATGGACTAAGATGGGCTGAGAGCAGCTTGAGACGTTCAGTCTTGAAGGCCAAATACTGATAGTCTACAATTTGAAGACAAGGCTGATGTTCATCCAACACTGAGAGGGACCTGAACTAGGAATCCTGTCTTTTTGGTCATAGATGCTGTGATATTGCAAACAGTAAGTCAAGCAAGGCGCAAGCACATAATTTTACAGAATCATGGAATAGTTTGGGTTGGAAGGGACCTTAAAGGTGAGCATGGAAAGCTACCACTAGACCAGGCTTCTCCAAGTCCCATCCAACCTAGTCTTGAACACTTCCAGGGGTGGAATGTTCCTCTAAGTTCTCCATCTTCTCAGGGAAAGAAGCAAATACTCTGGCAGGAACTCAAAAGCACACTCACAGCCAAAGAGCAACTCAGCATACTAGGTGTGACATGGGCAGGAAGAACTGCATGTTCATGGTGTCTCACCTGTGTCTGTAAACTACAGGTGTTAGGAAAGCACGGAAGGAGCATGAATGATTCTAAGAGAGACTCTGTGCTTTCAATACAGCAAAGATCAGCCCACACATCTTTCTCTGGGCAGAGAGAAATCCTTACCAGGTTATCCAGGAAAAATCAGGTAGCTACTACAAGCCAAAGAAGAGCCATTTGAGAGTTCTCTTCTACTGCACTAGCTTGGAAATAGGTCTGAGATCAAATCAGTCCCCTGCCTCCAGGGCAGCATGGAGCTTTAGAGCCAGTCTGTGCTTTGCACTGCAGAGAACACGTCTGCTATTGAGCAGCTGGCACACACAAGGCACTGGAGGCTCATGGGGAACATCCTGCGTCGATTCCAGGGAGCAAAGTTTTGAAAGCTCCATGGAGGCCACCCAGGAGCACAGAAGGGTCCTGAGAAGAGAGTCTGACACAGAGGAGTGAAAATAATCACCTACCGGGATTTTGTTTGGATGCTGCTCTCGGATCTGCTGCACTTCTTTACAACGATCCGCTGGAGAGAAAGAAGGAAAGAAATGAAGTTAGAAACACCTGTGGGTGGTAGAGCAGGCAGAATGGAGGTAATCACCCTGCAAGCCACAGCCTGACCCAGAGAGAGGGACATTTCCCAAGGAAAGCACATTCTGCTCCCCAGACTTTTTCTGAGCATGGTCTGCCAGATGTCAGCTCCAGTGATCAACCCTTCACGGCTTCCCACTGTCCCAACCATCCCCCCAGGCAGGGACATGCCACTCTGCCTGGTAAAACTGGGAAGCTCACCTGGAAACCAGGAGAGTGAAAGGAGACCATAAAAATAACAAAACTAACTTAAATCACCCTAAGCAAATGTAGCTCCTGGCAATGGGTACAGGGCAGCAGCACAACTTCAGTGGCTGGGCTCTGCGAGTTCAGGCTCTTTGTGTCTCCCGGGTGCTTCCCCCAGGGAGACAATTCTCCAGCTGGGGCTGGGTTTTAGAAATTTCCCTCTGCCTGTTGCGCACTTGCAAGCACTCTCTGGCACAGTGCCTGGTTCTACAAGAGCTGCAGCTTGCCAAGGAGGACTCCTTCCCTAGCACAGATCTACAGAGTAGCTATAGCAGCTCTTGGCCTGACAGAAAGTATTTCTAGGCCTAGATGCAGGAAGAAAACCTTAAGCAAGGAGATGACGCATGCACAGACAGACTTTTCCTGTAGTTGTCAAGCTTTCTATTTCTATTCCATTTTCCTTCAGAGTTTATGTTTACTAACACACACAACAGACAGCACACAAAGCTTGTGCACTCTTCCAGTTTACAGAATTTCCATAGCCCTCACTGCTGTACCAGAGGGCTCTCCGCTTTCCACAACCCAAAGAAACAGAAAGGAGAGGAAGAAGCAATACCAGAGCCAGGTAGGGCTCTGTGAATGCTCTTCCTGGGACACTACAGACCTGCACTCCTCGTGGAACTGCCACTCCTCTGCCTACCATGGCCCATCTGAAATGCCCAGAAACTAAGCCAGTGGGTGAAGGTCAGTGACTAAGCACTGCCTAGAAACGAGATCTAGGTATTGCAGGATCTGTCACGGGATCATCCTGCCACACCTGGCATGGCACCAGCTCCAACCCAACTCCCCTCATCAGCTTACACAGCCCCAGTTTCTCATGACCCACTGGGATAATGGAGGGCAGGATAAATGCATGTGTTTGAGTGTCTTCTCAAAACACCAAGAATTTCTCCTCTAACCACTCAATAAAATCTTATTGTGCATATGTTGAATTTGGCTAGATATGACTTTGGGAAGAAACTGGAGTTTCTTTAAAAGCCACAAGACTACAAAATCACCATATCATAGAAGGTTTTGAGCACTATTCCTGCCTCCTTTGAGAGGAAAACATTGCTCTGCTAGGAACCATTAGACCTTTTAATTCTTTAGGACTCCATAGGCAAGTAACATAGAACAAGATTTTCATGGATTTCATGAAAAATGCAGGCATATTTTTTGGTGTTTTATGACTGAAGATTCAGCTTCTCATGTTTCCTTTTCATCCAGCCCAGTTCTCCAGGGATCCAGAGTCATCCTTGTGCTACAGACAATTTTCCCGTGAGGTACCAATCAGCCAGGGAGTCACACAGACATCAGCACCACACGTGACACTGGTACAGAGACACCTCCCCAGGAATGCTGAAGGACACTGTGCCAACAGCACCTAGCTCACAGCACCTAGCTTAGCAGAATCAGCTGTCCCTTCCCACAGAGCCCTATTCCCACACGTTCACTTGTATCCAGGATGGAGCATCCAAAAGGCTGGAAATCCAGAGCTCAACTAGACAACAATGATTACCATGGAAATTCCAGCAGCTTGACTGCAGCCAGCTCAGACTTCTGGGTGCAGAGCTATATCCTCACATCCTGGCTTCAGTGTCCACCCTAGCCTGCTTCTCTCTCCATAATATCAGATGGCCATGTGGATGAGCTTCCTAAACACCATGTGCTGCCCTGCAAGGTCACAGGACTGTTTGCACAGGAAGCACCAACAACGAAGGCAATTGTGAGAAGGGTCAGAGAAGGAATTTGCTGAAGGCATGTTATCATGGCTAATGAATAAAGATCATCTTGGAACATCCAACTAGCCCAGGCTGCATGTGCCAAAGGGCAGTCACAGTCAGACACCCCTTCCTGTTCCCTGGAAGCATCACCAGCTGCCACACAAGGAAATGACACAAGCCTTCACTACCTTCATTTACATGGTGGAAACAGAGGTGCCTCCTGCCCATTACACTGAAAAACAGAGAGAAAGAGGGTCCATCATCACTCCAGCTGCACATCAGTGCCTCAGGATCCCACCCCTGAGACCACAGTCCTTTGTCCCCCAAGAGGTGCCTACTGCAGAAAGCTCCTTCCAGGTCTTGCTGACTCCATGCCCAGGAGGAATCAGGGGCATGAGACACCAATGACAGAGCTCTCAGCTACCCTCAAGTCTGCTGGGCCACAGTAGAAGCTCCCCTGTCCTACCATTTAAAACCTGCCACATGCCCAGGACCTCCTCCCTCTGGCCAGCAGGACCAAGGGCATTCACAGCCTTCCTGACCTCAGGGGATCCTGTGGAAGGAGGCTGCAGGTTACCATAGTGGAATGGCAGCAGGTGCTGCTTTATTCCAGGGATTGCTGGATCCTTCCAGCAGGTCCATGGACTGCAACTACAAACACCTCAAGCACTGAGGTGTTTGTAGTTCCTCTGGCCTGTAATTGCTTACTTCAGAAACTTAATTAGGGAAGGCAGTTGGGAGCAATCCCACCTAGGGTGCTCAGGTTCCTGAATGTACAGGCAGAAGTTTCCAGGACACCTGAAGCACTGCTAAGCAGAACACTCAGTCCTATCCTAGCCTTGGCAAGCCAAAGAAGCAGGCTTGCTAATCAGGAAAAGCTGCATCAATCCCTGGATGGTTTCTGTGCACACAGGAGTTCAGGCACAAGAGATCTTCAGCAAGAGATAGTGATGGTCACCCACACTCTCCTCAGCCTGGGGTAGGAGCAAGAGGTTGAGCCTGTGAGTCATGAAAGCAACATCACACAGCAGGAATGGCTATTAATACCAGCCTTAATTTAGTGTCTATACAGTCTAATCTAAGTCACAGGAATACACAGAAAACGGTTAAAAGGCACTTCAGAGAAACCTGGATGGAGGTGCCAGCCCAGCAGCTGAGCCCCCACAGTGCTGAAGACAGGCAGGATTCCCCCCACCCCAGCAGTGTTTGCACACTCACATTTCATACACAACAGGCCTGATCTTACAAGCTTTGTTTTCCTCCTTGCTCTCCCAAACTGTGCTGAAGTCGAGACTTTCCCCTTTTCTGCAGCACCTGGCTAGAGTTAATCCTTAGCCAACGTGCAGAGCAAACCAGAGCTGTTTACACACCCCTGTCCCTATCCATGTTCTCCTCCTCTGGTCCCTCCTCGCTGCCAGGGCAGCAGAACACCACACCTGACTGCAGCAGGTCAGGGGCTCCACGCAAGAGAGGCTGGGGGTGATCCAGCCTCCTGCTGTTCCGAGGAGCTGAGCAAAGAGTGATGACCTGCACGAGAGGGAAGAGCCCCATCCCTGCTCCAGCTGTGGGCACCACATCTCTGCCATGAGGGAAGCCAGACTTCCCAGTGCCAGGATGTCAAACCTCAAGATGGCAGCAAGATAAAACCCACACAATTTTATTGGTTATTCCCAGGGAAACTTCTCTGCTAGGGCCTATTGAAAGATAGGAGTATTTTTATAGCATTGCAAACGCCAGGAAATTGCGTATTTCTCATCCAACTGCTGTTTCAACTGTTAAGTACCAACAGCAAAGCTTGCAAATTGCCCCAAACACCAGAATCTTGGCTGTTTTCTTGACTGAGGTCCTTCCCAAGCTGTGCTCCAAAAGATGAGAGCACACAGTGTATCCCATGGCAATGCAGGATGAGATCACTATGGCAGTTGAGAAGAACAGTGGAAAATTTTAAGCTACACTTTGCAAACATTAACCTTTTTTATCAGCAGTGCCCAGGAACCCTGGCCACGGGAGCCAGGTCCCTGCTGTGCTGGGCACTGTGCAGACACGGGATGAAAGGACAGTCCTGGATGCAAAAGAGCCTCAGCAGACAAAAGATACAGATGGTGGGCCAGAAGGAAAACACATGGCAAGTCCTCCAACAGTGCTGTTGCATAAGGGGCACCGTTTTTCAGGAGATTGGAGACAAGCACTGCTCAGGCACTGGTGCTGCCCCAGGGCAGCAGATGATAGGGAGAGGCCCTGCTGCCTGTGACCAGCAGGAATGCTGTTAGGAAAACACCAGCAAGAACAAATGCCACCTGGAAATGTCATAAGTGTGCTACCAGATAAATAGTTCCTGAGCTGAGCAAGGACTGTGTGCAGAGAGCAAAGCAGAGATCTACACTGCAGCCATGAGTTACTGCCTCTCCCTGTGTCCCACAGCTCCAGAGTATACAGATATCCGTGGTACCTCCCGGAGGCTGCTGGCCCTGTGGCTACTGCCTGCCAGCAAGCCCAGAGAAGGATCTGCCTAAGATTTGAAGCAGATGCAAAAATGAACATGTTTCTTCAAGAAGCTGCTGTGGTCAATCCCAAGGCAGAGTGCTGCTAGAGCATGGACTTCTCTCCAAAAGATATTCTGCCAGGAGAGGAGGAATTGGATGGTTTGAAATCAGGATGTGTGTGGGATGAGCTGGCAAGTGCTGGAGACACAGGCCAGTTATGCAGGTCATTCCAGATGAACATCAATGACTATTTCTGTAATATCACACCACCCCAAGGCCAAACACCTCTAACCACCAGGAAACATCCCCGGGAATGTGTCATGGCTCACCCAGCACCTGACCTGACCTGTCCTTGCCTAGTGCTCCTTCTCAGGCCAGTGGTGCTGCAGGAGGAGCAAGAGGAGACTCCAACATCCAGGAAGGAAGGAGGTTGTGCCCAGGGTAGGTGCCCTCAGCACCCCAAAGGGTGCTTGCTCCAGGCTACATAGGAGGTAGGTCTCTCACTGCAGAGACCTGACAGTGCTTCTGATTGTCAGGTTTATTTTATTTGTCTGTCTGCAAAGTTGGGTGCTCTGGACAGGATGAATAACTCGGGACCAAACTTACATTGCTCTGAACCTAAAAGCTTTGAACTGATAGAAAATATGTCTCTGCATCAGGTCCCTGGAAGGTATTAGCAACATGAACATAGAGCAGTGGATGCTCTGTCTTCATGACCCTCCATCCCATCACTACAGCTGCAAAACCAAATGTGCAGTGTCTGGGAAGATTTCTGAATGCCAGGTTCTTGGCCCCTGTGACTGCAGAAGGATCTCAGCAGCCTAATTCATTTGCAGAAGTTCCCAATCTTCCTGGCTCCAGAATAGAGTTTGAAAATGGATTTTAAAACACAAAGAAGAAACACCTTCACTTTTCTTAGTTTAAAAATGTAACAGGAGCATGATTTTGAGCCTGGCTCCAGGAATGAGCATTTGCGTCTGGTAAATCATGATAAAGGCTTGGCTCATGATTAAGCAGAACCACACCACAACTGTGAACTCTAAATACATGTCAATACACTTGTCCTCTGGTTGTACAGTATCACTGTAGTGACAGGACAAGGGGGGATGGCATTAAACCCGACAGAGGGCACGGTTAGATGGAATACTGGGAAGGAACTGTTCCCTGTGAGGGTGGGGAGGCTCTGGCACAGGTTGCCCAGAAAAGCTGTGGCTGTCCCTGGATCCTTAGTCCAAGGCCAGGCTGGACAGGGCTTGGAGCAACCTGGGATACTGGAAGGTGTCTCTTCCCATGGCAGGGGGTGGAATGAGATGGAGTTTAAGGCCCCTTCTAAACAAAACCGTTCTGGGATTCTGTGATTCACCCCTGCCATGGGTGATGCAGGATAAGCATTGGATCTCCATCATCCAAACAGCTTAAAACTCACTGCACCCCCTGAGCACGAGGGGCAAAAGGGCAGCACCTTCTGTGTCATGTCAGGATGGCAAATGGAGTATTTACATCACAGTTTCAGATAAGGAACTGTTTTTTTGCTCAACATTTACTCACAGTTTCACTATCCTTGGTAAAGGAACAGCAAGTTCCCTCTGTACAAGCCCTCGGGAGGCTGCTGTGCCAGGGTTTCCCTCTGCCTGCTCTGTGACCTTCCACCTGGACAACCTTCCCATCCATAAGCCTCCAAGACAGCAGAAACACACTCAGATTTCTCAGAACTACTCAGGACACTTCAAATTGCTCAAAGAAAGACCCGGCACTGCTGGCAGGACTGTATTTTGGCGCAGCCCACCGTGCACCTGCATGCACCGAGAGCCTTTGCCCAGCACAGGTCACTGCTATTTGTGCACAAACAGGCCTGGACATGCACAGATGCTTTAGGGACACATGCCAGACACCAGAGTTTTGAATTCATTCCTGCATTTTCTCTCACATTCCTGCATTTTCTCTCACAGCCTTAAACCACCTTCTGAGGACAAAAGGCAGCAAACAACAGCATGAGAGAGCTGTTAGTGTTTATACACTGCCAGTCAGCCACAGAATGTCACATGAGCAGGTGACACACTGTGAGACCTCCCAAGTGACTCTCCTGGCTGTGATCGCTGTTGGGACTGACCACAGAATGAACACCAAAGCCAAGGGACATGACTTATCCATGGCTCATGGCTACTTGATGACAGAGACAGCAAGGGCCTACCAGCCTGACAGCCCCTGGATTCACCAGTCTCCACCCTTTTGGCTCAAAGGAAGAACTGAAGTTTTTATAGCGAAAAAAAAAAAGAAGTAATGAACAAAACACACAGGTTTTATTATTCCTGGCTGCCAGTCAGAACCTTGTGTTATATAAAACAATAACAATTAAAAAATAAAGAAAAATTGTGGTCTACATGTCAGGTTGGCATTTGTTCTGGAAGTCTGTTCAGTTCTTCAATGTTGTTAATTATCCCCACATCCAGTCAAGTCACAGAATGTCCTCAGTAATTAATCCAAGACACAGGCAGCTAAGCAGCAGCTTGGAGCAGCAGCCTCCTCTCAAGGAATCCCATCTCTCAAAGCACAACTGCCAGAGCACAAACACCCTGAGGACCAGCCAAGGACCAGTGTGGGAACACAGACCAACCCCACATCAATATCCAGATGTTTCTCCAAGCCACCAATAAGCAAAACTGTTGTGACAAGCACAGGATGGTGTGTGAAGCAGACAATTCAGGCACTGCTGGTCTCTCAATGGGTACAGGCGTGGCTGGCTCACATTGATGAGTCCCCAGGGACACTGTTCCCAGAGCCAACAGGGGATTCGCTCCACACCCACCACTGCCTTTCCTCTGAAGAGGAGTGGCTTCCCACAACCAAAGGGAGAGGATGGAGCCTGGGATGGGAACACTTAGTCCACAGAGGCTGAGGTCAAACCTCTGTTTGTCACCAAGCCAGGGGCTCCAGCTGAGCCATGGGACACACGTAGGTGTGTTCCTGCCCCCGTTTCGGCTCCACACGGGGCACAGGACCGAGGTGCTCGGGGTCATCCGGCCAGTCCGGGGTCCAGGCCCGTGGCCATCACCATGCTGGTTTTGTGGAGCATTGAAAGTACAGCTGCTGCCAGCCCAGTGCAAATCCCCGCTTCAGGAGCAGTGGGACAATGCTCACAAGGACTCGTGTTCCTTTCGGGAAGTACAACGGTGTCGTCAGGCTGCTGCATGCTCTCACTACTGCCAGGACAGCCTGTTCCTCTGACAGACCACAGCTTTGTTCTGGGAATTGTTTTGGACTCCTGCAACAGATCTGAACATGCCTCAGCCTCTGGGTTCAGCACATGGATACAGAGGGTGCTGCCACATTTTACCCCCTGCACCCACAGCCAGGTTCTGCTGGCACAGACCGGCTCCCAGAGCTCACCTGCCCACCAGGGACAGCAGCTCAGATCACGGGAGGAGTCACTGCTCCCTACCCTTCACATGCCTTGGAACAAACCCACAGTGTGTCCCAGTCAGTCCCCGTCTCAAGTCCTCAACAATGACAAATAGAAATCAGGAAATTTTACTCAGGAGAGACTCAAGACCAAGCACATGAACAGACATAAGAAATTCACAGAAAAATTCCAAAAATACAAGAAGGGAGAACATAAGCATTGAGGAAAACAGAATCTTCACTGAGGAGCAGCAGACCAAGACCTAAGGCAGCAACTTGTCATGAAACTGGAGCCTGGGTGCCTTTTGTAAACAGCCATAGCCCTGACTCTGCCTTTTCACTGCTTTTTTGGAACCCTTCCATTTCTGTAAAGTTTTGAAGCCTTAAAAAATTAAGCCATTCTGAGGGTACAGAATCACTGGAGATGTTTTCCACCAGCCCTCTCCAACTGCCTTGTAAACAATCGCTTCCTGCTCCTGTTGTGTAATGATTCAAAGACAAAAACAAGCTGTATTTACTTTCTCCAACAGAGTAATTCCAGCCCTGACCCAAAGCAACTGCGGGGGCTGCCAGGCCACCTCCTCCTCCTCCTCCTGGCTCAGCTCTGCAGCCCAGTCAGCTGAGAGAGCAAAAGGGCAGAGGAAAGTACAGAGAAACAAGGAGCACTAGCAGTTGCCGGCACCAAATTCCCTCACCCCCTCTGTCCGTCCTGGGCTATTTTAATCCTGGGCTATTTCTTTCAACTACTCTGAGCCTCAGATTTTGTTCTCCTTCTGGCTCACACAAAGTCTGAGCAATCCACAAAGGCAAACCAGTCTCCTCTTGACCATAATAAGCTTATTCTCACCAATTTAACAGTAGGTAGTTACTAAGGGGGTGATTTAGGACTTTACTGGTTTTAGTACAGAGCTTAGGAGAACACAGCAGGGTCCCAGCAAGTATCCCAAGATCCCAGGCTTCGGCCAGTTCTTGTTTGTGCGTGTTCCCTTGGCTGGGTCCTGTGGCAGGGGAGGGCTGGGTAAGCATTCAAGGCCAGAAGGGTTGTGCCAATAAAATACCAAATATTTACAGTTTCCAAGAGAGCAGCAAGGGGCTGGATCAGCAGTTTTCAGCAGGCAAAAGCTCCAATTTTAAAACTCACAGAGGAAACGCCCTCACCTGGGTTTGGACAGTTTCCGGCACAATCTGAGGTTTTTTTTATGGCACGAAAACACCAATTTCAGCATTATACAGCCAGAAAAGCTCAAAGGATACCCCTTCCCCAGGAATTTTACCTGCCAGAAACACACACCTCTCCCTGTGCTAGCTGGCAAAGGGCAAGAGAAACAGCAGCTGATGTTTCCTCAGATTCCACTATCGGGTCTGGAGATAAAATCTGGGACTTTCTACAGTCACCTCTTCACCTTTCGAGCCTCCCCACTACGCACCTTCGACAAAAGGGTGGGGAGGATGCAAGCACTGACTGCTCTGGGTCTCCAGAACCATCACAGAGGGCGTGTGGCATCCTGGAACAACAACCGCCCTAAGGCTGATGAGATGGGGAGCGCGGAAGGCGATTTTTGGGGAGGTCTTTGTGCTCTGACAGTCAAAAGGAACCCCTGGCAACCACCCTCATCCTGGGCATTCCACGGCCCCTTGAGGCCGCCAGCGCGCCCCAATGACCCCGGTGCCCTGGAGAAGGGGCGACACGGCGGGGATGGCCCGGGGACATCGCTGCGCTCCGGCCGGGCGCGGTGCGGCCCCCCCGGTGCGGGGCCGGTCCGGATGACATCACCGCGCGGCGGCTGCGGCACCACCGCCCCCGGCCCGGGCCCCGCTGCTCCCGCAGCCGCGCCCGGCGGGGACCCGCGGCAGCCGAGCCCCGGCCCGGGCAGGGCCGCCCCGCAGAGCAGCACGGCGGGGGCGGCGCAGGGCAGATCCCCACGTCCCTCCCTCCCTCCCTCCCGCGCGGCCGCTCTCGGCCGGTCCCGGCTCACCGAAGGTGCGGCGCTGCTTGAAGGGCCGGTCCGAGGGCATCGCGGCGGGACCGGGACGGCACCGGGACCGGGCGGCTCCGTCTGCGCTGGGGCTGCGGCGGAGCGGCGGTGACGTCACCGAGCACCGCCCATCGGGGGCGGGGCTTGGTCCGCCCGGGGCCCGCGCCCCCGGAGCGCGCCCCCGATGGGCCCCGCAGTGCCCCGGGTACCGCGGGCACACACACACACGGTGAGGGCTGGAAGGGGCCGCACAGCCCAGCCAGTGCCACCCCGACCAGGGGCAGGGACTCCTTACACCACGACAAGCTGCTCCGAGCCCCGGCCAGCCCGGCCTTGGACACTGCCAGGGATGGGACAGCCACGGCTTCTCTGGGCAACCTGTGCCAAGCCTTGCCACCCTCACAGGGAAGAATTTCTTCCCAATATCCTATTGAAATTTCACCTCTTTTAGTCTAAAACAATTCCCTCTTGTCCTATCTGCCCCTCTCTTTTTTATAAGCCCTAACATGAGAGAGAGCAGCTGGTGACATGAGGATGGCCATACCGTAGGAACACCATGGCAGAGTATCCCCATTTCCCAATGGGACATGATGGTTTATTCAAAGATGACCCAACATGCGAGTGTTTCTACCAGTCCTGATGGAGCAGAGCACCTGAGGGCCTAGCTTAAGGCAGCAGAAGTACACCTGAGCTGGGATTTCCAGAGGTGCTTAAAGGACAGAGGTGTCTGTGACTCTGGCCTGCAGTGGCATCTTCTGGACATCGTGGCTCAAACATCTTCCAAGTGTCACTGGCAGCTTTGGGCAGCTAATGTGGCTGTGAGGAGGGTGGAGGAGAAAGAAGGATTGTGTGGGGATGAAGCCACAGCAGTTCAGACCAGGGATTCCAGCCAACAAACCTGGTCATAAACTACTCTCACACAGATACTCAGACATTTGCAATTCCCACATCTACCCCAATGATCTCCCTACTAACAAGCCCGTTGTTTTCCCTGCTGCATACACAGCATGGCTATGCTGAATATATTAAAGCCCGCAGCACAACTACAAATAGGGCAGCTATTTCTGGAGCTGGTAAGTGAATCAAAAACAACTGCAAACAGAGCGTCAGTGTTTCACCAGGTCTTATATCCTTCCTCACTGCATGCCACAACGGGAGCTGTATCATCCTGGAGCAATGTCTCATTGTTACAGTGAATTGGCACAAAACAGGAGCAAACACAAAGTGTTAAAGGATTAAGTACAACCTTGGTAAAAAAAAATACATAAAAGATGCAGTTTTGAAAGGACTACTCTGATTATTGTATCACCAGTTGAAACAAATGTATGTTTAACAAGAATTGAAGAAATTCCTCTTGAGTTTACTCAAGAAGGAAAATACTTTCATGGCAAATATAATGGATTTTCCTTGACTAAGCAGTAGTTAAACAAGCACATACTGGTAAGGAAGTATAAACGCTTCAGATTCACTTTCATAATTAAGAGACAAGTAGAGATGTTAATCTCTGATACAGATCCTGTTAATTAGAGAATACTGAAGGGAAAGCAGGAATGTTGAATCAGGCAAGTGATGACCTCTACAGACTTCATCCTCAGTGAAGGAGTTTATTACTGTTGCTGTAAAGTGTGAACCTCTTTTTGATGAGAGGAATGTGGAAGTCTTCCCAATTTAGTGATGTGGCCCCTGGTTTTATCCATACAGACATCATTGCAGGACTGGGGCCATAATTCCACAGAATATTATTCAGACACCTGGAGAGCGAGAAAAACCCATTTCATAGGAGCTCTGGAGCTTCCCAGCATGTTAATGTACTTCCAGAAATGGGGTATGGATCAAAGAGGTTTGATTTAATTTATACACTTCTTCCTTCTGCCCTCAGCTTCCCGAACAATCCTACACACATTAATGCCTCTCTTGCCTTATCTTACTGATGTCACTGGCAAAACTCCTTATTTAAGGAGGTGCATTTCAGGATCCCCCCTCTCCTGGATCAGTCAAAGGTTTAAGGTACCAGAGAACTGTCCTAACATGACCTGAATCAACAACAAGCTTCCCGAATGCCAGCATTCCAGTGTAGCACCACTGATAATGAGCACTGCTGGATCTTGTGAAACCACGGCAGTGAGACAAATCTCTCTGAAGGAATCCTGTAATGTTGGTAAAGGAAGTGTATTTTTGTCAACAGAACTATGTTGATGCTCAGGCTCCTGCTGGCCAGGCCAAGCTTCTGCTCCTGCACCCCTGGCTGCTTCTGCTTCTCCTGCAGCCGGTGTGTCCCAGGAGCTGCTGTAGCTCTGCTTACTTTAGCCCAGCCTCTCTTGGTGTGAAATCTTTGCCTTTGTTCCCCAGAGAAGTAGCTAAGAAAAGATCAAACATGAATCACAGACTGGTTTGGGTTGTAAGGGACCTTAAATCTCATCCGGTCCCAACCCTGCGATGGGCAGGGGCACCTTCCACCCTCCCAGGTTGCTCCAAGCCCTGTCCAACTTGGTCATGAACACCTCCAGGGATGGGGCAGCCACAGCTGCTTTGTGTCCTATGTCTGAAGGACACTGTCATCAGCCACCTTAGGCAGGGGAGGAGTTAGTTACTTGGGAGGGCACTGGAGCCAACACAAATCCAAAGGTGTCTCCAAGCTCAGCTTTTACAGCGTTACCTCCACTTCTTTATCAGAACCTTATCTCAGCACAGAGGCAGCACAAGAGACACATCCTTGCACCTCAAGTGCTGCTCTTCCCAGCCCCAGCCATGCCCCAAATTCCCTTTCATTACCTTGTTTATCCATCAGGGTTTGTTTTCCCAGCAGCAGATGCTTCCTCAGCCTTTGACAGGGATCCAAGCTGACCAAATCCCAAACTGACTTTTTCAAGACAGCAAATCAGACCAGTCTCCAGCCCCAGCACAGAGCAGCTCCAAGGTGCAGGTGGCATAGGCTGTTCAGGCCTCCTGTGAACCTGGCTATGAAAAAAGACTGGAACCATAATGCTGATTTTTCTACTCCTCCTCAGTTTGGCAGTAGTTTTACCATACAAATAACCAGGCCCAGACTCACAAAGCACAGGACCAGAAACTGAGCTCCATCCATCCTTTTTTTTGACCCTGTTTATGATAATGTAGGAAAGTGAAACCCGCCCCTAAGTTTCATACATGGAAATTGCTGCCAACTCTGTGACCCTATAAAGGCCCTGATCCAAATAAACTTTAGTTTAGTTTATTATTTCAGTTGCTATTTAGTTTAGTTACTTTGTTCCATAGTAACTAAATGGAAGTTGTTGTTCTTCAGCTTCCTTCACCCCTTGCCCGTTTCAAAAAAATAAATCTGAATTAACTTTGGATACTGGTGTAAAGGTGGCACTACATGGCCTAAGCAGGGCCCTGCCCAGATGGATCTGACTAACTGCTTGTCAGACTTTTGACTCCAAACCCAGCTTAAGAGCTTTTTGTTAAAATTCCCAAGTATATTTCATGCCAGGCTGTTCTCAATCCCTGAGAAAAAAGCCCCAAACTAACCCCCAACCCTCCAACCAACCAGCACATAGCAGGAGCTCAAGTTTATGATCTCAACACAACAGAAAAGGGCCATGATCTTTTGTTTTGCAATAGGTTATTTATTACAGCTTGTTTTAAGTAAAGTCAACACTCAACACTCTCTGTCCCAAGCTCCTGTGACACAAAGCTACTAGCAGGACAGTTTTCTTTAAGGAAGTGTCCAAAAGAACGCAGGACACTCAGATTTTTCACCAGTCAGAGAAGTATCACTGCCACCTACTTGGGAAAGCCAAAATCCATAAGCAAGTCACCACCTCCAAGGAAATATTTCCCTGGGTTACAAACAACAGAGATCACTGAGGTCACATTTCTCTTCTGACTTGCCTCACTGTTCAGTTATTACCCAGACTTCAGCTTGCTCTGCATGATCTGCAGCTTGCAGATCATTTTTTTGAGAGGCAGCATTCAATTACTGCAGATCACAGGCATTATGTAAATGCTGTGTATCAGGAGCTGCTCCAAAGGCCAAGCAGGATTCCAGACTCTATTCCCTGTTTTGATAGAATGGCTTAAACCTGACCTAGTGTAAAGGGAGAAACAGCTCTGAACAGCAACAACACTGAGTCACGGGGGCAGCTGGGACACACAAAGCACTGATGCTACAGGGCTACAGATCCCAACAGACACTTCTGACCTTCAGGGTCATGGTCACCACCTAAAAGATTAGACACAGTCCAAAAATTAATGCCCAGCTCTGAAAATGCACATGCAGGTTGCCTTGGCCATTTAAGTCCCCACACACCCACCCTTTGCTAGGCTCTGAAAGCCTCAAGTACCTAAGTCAACACCAACATTTTTACCAAAATCTCCACAGCTACACTTTCTGGAGCACCTCCCAGCCTTGCTTTTTCTTTTCTGGAGAAAAACTCCTCAAAAATAAATCCTTGAGCATTCTGGAGTAACCATGTGGGCTTTTTTTGTCCTTAATAGCATCAATAAAAAAATACTAAAGGAAAATAGCAGATCAAACTGGCTACTGAGCTGTGACAGTGTGAAATCTCCCATGGGTGGCCTCAATGGCCATGAAAATTCTGTCTGGAACAGAAGGAACGTGGTAGGAAAACACTACAACACAAGAGCAAATTGTGAGTGCACTGCACATGCCCTTGGGCCAAATCCTTGTTCAGAGAAATCAACAGACAAATGAAAATAGTTCTAGGAAGGTTCCGTTTTTTGAAGGAAAATTCAATCAATCATGAGAAAACTTAAAATCTTCAGAAGAAAAACACATAAGACAAAACCAGCTACTGGTGACACTTTTTAATTTCTTATGGTCAGACTTTTTTGAAGTAAAACAGAACTAGAAGACAGGCAGACATATATACAGCCATTGAAAAGTAAGAGTGTAAAAGCAGAGCTCAGTGGTGACACAAGCATAGAAGCATACAAAGAATAGTCTTTTTTTGGTTGTTATGATTAGAATTTTATTATCTTAGCTATTAAAAGGACCTGTTGCATTTTTACTGCCCAATTCCAACTCAACAGCTCCCACTCAAAATGACTTGTGATACAAAAAGTGCAATATTTTCTGTCTGTAGACAACAAAATCACCTGCTTTAATTTTCCCAAACCTTACCCGAGAGTTACAGCACAGTTAACACTAATGCTCTATTCTTTACTGTTAAATAAAAAATAAATCAGGGAAAATAAAATAGGCAAAAGGAAATAAACCAGGCTGAGTCAGTGTAATCATTCAGTTGGATTCTGGATGACAATCAGGAAATAGTCTTTATCTGGAGAGAAAAAAAAAAAAATTCTTTCACTGCTGGTATTTGTTCACAGAAACAGTAAATTCCAACATTTTTCACATCTCTCTGATGCACTGTGAGAACTCCAAAGCCTTGACATTCATTCTTAAAGAGCAAAACAGGCTCCAAGTGTCAGATCATTTATTTTATGGGTTTTACTGAAAGAAACTCTCAGCTTTAGAAAATGCATGTTCACAAGGCAGCTGAATTTAACCCAGTTTGTACCAGGAAACTGTACAGTAACTGGCATGTGCCACACTGGTGCAAGGTGGCCACTGCCCTTCTCTCACAGGCACACTGAGGGCTGCAGCTCTTTTTTCTGGAGAAAGCTAATTCCTCTTTCCATCCTTCCTGTGGAAATTCGAGGCTGCTTCAGCATGAACCAGAGCCTGTGTTAAGATCTGCCCTGACCCACACCTGGCATGGGAAACTGCCATCCCCTGCTTGGCCTCTCCAGCAGCCCCATCCCAGCAGGGAGCATGAAGGGACAAGGCTGAATTCCTGCCACATGAAGGACCTGCTCTCATCTTGCTGCTCCCAGTTTGGAATTCAACAAAATACTGAGGATATTTCCTGAAAAGAAGGTTGATGCTGCTGTATATCATGACTAATGATTACAGCTACAGTGTGCTCTAATACTTTTCCCAGAGCTGGAAACTCAGGACTGTCCTGTTTTATCACTCAGTCCACAGTTCTGAATGGAAATTGCTCCCAGAATGTATTTCTTTCCAAATCCTAAGGGTTTTATACTGAAAAACAAAGCATGAGAGGGTGCAGCACTCTCTCAAGCATTATCTAATACTTTCTACTTTGATCTACACAAAATGAGGGAAGGGATTTGCCACATTCAAACATGACTAAGGAAACTCAGGTCAATGATAAAGCTTTCAATTCTCCAGAAAGTAGAACAGCTTCTCAGAAAGAAAGGATTATCCAACGTGAACACAAGCAGCAGGCAGACTCCTTCCAGGCTGACAGTGTCAGTCTCAAGAGAAAACAATCCTGCTGGATTCCCAGATTCCTGCTTTTGCTATTCTCTCTCCTACCTGGAGCAACCATGATTTCGTTTTTCTTGGAGCGGATCCGCAGGAATGTGAGGTCGTTCTGGGGGTCGATGTCCCGCACGGTGCTCCTGGCCTTCATGATGAAGCTGTGCATGAGGCCGGCGTACTGAATGGTGGTGGAGTTGTCTATGGTACTCTTGATGGGAATACCTGCAGGAGAGGGAGAGCAAGGCTCAGTGAAAAACCTCCAGAACCAACCCAGCACCAGGCGTCACCAGGTCCAACCTCAGTTGTCACTGCACCAAGGGCTAGGAGTGTTCTCTTTGAAGGCAAGAGGAAAACATGAAGAAAAACAAGATATGAAAAGCTGAGATATGGGACCACAGGTATAGGTGAGAACTGTTTACCTCTAGTAGCATCAGTGCTTTACTTTTGCATTTTGAGAGTCAGAAACAGAAATAAACAAAGATCTGTATAAGAGAGAGGAAATACCAATGTTGCAGTATTTCTCCTGACTGGAGACACCTTTTTTACTTCAGAAAGGCTCCCCAACAGCAGTTGAATGATATTGAGCTAGGCCAGGCTGGGATCAGTGATTATAGAGGACATCAGCTGCTGCATCCCACAGCTCCAAGACTGAAGCTCCAACAGCCCTAAGGGGTGGTGCAGTCCTGGGAGCTTCCTGGTTGAGTGATAACTAGCCTGCAGAGGAGACACTGTTCAGCCACCCATTAGATGTGTTTTCACACCAAAAGCCAGTCAAATCCCAGCTCCTGGGTCAGAACACAGCAGCCAAGTACCAAATTCTGCAGGGCAGAACCAGGTGTGTGTTTCAGTAACTGCAGCTGCAGCAGAGAGCACAACCCACTCAACCATCACAGAAAAGCAGCGAGCAAGAGCCAAGCTGCATGATCTGATCCTCAGTATATTCACAGAGCTACTGTCATCTTTTCTAAGGATTACTTCTAAGTAGAACTATTCGATTTTTGGGCTGCTCACAATATATTCAGTGTTCTGAAGAAGTTGTTCTGTTGAACTCTTCAGACACTCCAAAAAAGAGACAACATGCTGATGAGTTCCATGAGACCACAAGTACTAGACAGTGATGAAGTCCAGTCTGCCAGGCCAGGAGCTTTCTGGACAGGCCCAGCAGCAAGGTTTACATACTGTGAGAGTCTCAGTGCTACTGATTCAAGTTTTCATAGACCCAGTTTCAAACACTGCCATAACTCATGTATTTCCATGTTTTTGTAAATTAATTTATTTCCTAAAATAATAAAGTGAGCTTGCAGAAATTGGAAACCAATTTTCTCTAGTCTGACTACTGTCTGTCTCCTTGGGCTGCAGGAATACAAAACCAGACTCTAAGCTGAGTGCAAGTGGTACAAGGAGCAGCCCTCAAAGTGGGTGGCTGGAGTAAGTGATAGGTCAGAAAAGATGCTGGCACAGCACCTTCCGAATTAACCACGATGATTCCCTGCACTCCCTTCTGGCTCTGGATTCGCTTCAGTGTTTCCTCCACCTCGGCCTGCAAGACAAAGCACAAATCAATAAAGGTTACAGGTGCTTTTTGGCTCCCACCAAAGCTTTGGGACAAAGCTTTGGAAAACAAAGCTGCACAGGGATGATTAAACAGCTACTGCCTACACTGGTTTATACAGTTTTTAAATGTCTGTACTTTGGTGCCCCTTTTCTGCATGACCTTTCCAGTTATTTTCCATCTGCCTTTCTTCTTCACTCATTTGTGATTATCATACTGGAACTCCCCTCTCTCCTCCTCCCCAAGCCTCCTGCTGAAGGCTTGCAGCTGGAAGATTGTAGCAGACTATTCCAATTTATACAACTTAGGTGTCAAACAAAAGTCGTCTTTGGAAGTGGACATGGAATTTATGAAAAAAGTAGGAAAAAGATACATTGTGGGTGCAAGATGACCATCCCTTTTATCAAATGAAGGCCAAAAGCAATTACAAATAAGAGAAGTGAGGGGAAAAACAATAAATGAACACTGTAATTCTGATTCGTGCTGGGATGGCTGCAAGGCTGTAACCACTGCCAATAATTTACAACTTAAAAAAGGAAAAATGCAAATGCAGGCCAGTCCTTTGTGTGCTATATAAAAACCATTAAAGGAGGTTTCAGTAGCTTCTGCACAACTTTCCTGCTACAAGACATCCATCAAAACGTAACTATGGCATCTGTAGTAGGGTGGAAACCCTCCCAACCTGAGCTGATTTCCACAGCTGAGTAAGTATTTGGTATTTTTTATTCCCATTAAAGGAAACAGAAACAAGCAGCGTCTTTCAGATCCTGCAAGGCAGAATCCCCCCGAAATGGTTTAGAAAGGGAGACAGGAATCACCCAAACCAGGACAGGTGAGACCTATAAGGGGCATCTGGCCGAGGCTGTGTTCCCAGGGCACCCTGAACAACCCTCTCCACTTCCTCCCACAGAGATGTCACACAGCCTGTTCCCTGGGAAGAGACTTTGTCCAACTGCAAACACAGCACAGCACAATACCAGCTCAGCCCAGCACCACCAGCACTTTCCTCAGGGTGCTGTTGCAACACAACCTGTGGCTCATAAGAGATGGGACCCCCCCCGAGCTGGTCTTTATGAAGCAGAAGTTTTTCAGTGTGATCCAGCACAGAAAAATTCAAGTATTTTCAACAAAACTCTTGATTATTTCTGAGTGCTGAACTATTCACAAATAGAAGACAAGGGAAATTGAACAAAGAACAAAATAAAGAGTGTACAAATGCTGAGAAAATATAATGGCAAAATGTTAAATCTATTATGAAATTAAGATTTCCTGCCTTCTTGCTCACACTATTTAAGTCCTGATTAAATACTTTCCTTCACAGGACCTTAACAAACCTTTTCAGATGCAAAGCAGCATCCATAATGAAGGACACTCGTTTTTAATTACATCTTCAGCTGATCTAACTCACAGGTGGGTGATCTGCTCTGACAGTTCACTGCTGCTGCTATGGGAAGGTCCTGCTCCTCCTATTCCTAGTCTGGGGCTTGTACAGCACCTCCACAAGGCAGTGCAACTCACCAGACCAACAAAAAATGTACTGAGAAAAAAGTTATATATTTAATTCATGAAACACACAAACCCCAATTTAATGAAGGGCTGAATAACTACAAGAGATAGCATATGGAGGAGAGATGCACTCTAGAAAAGGAGAATAAGCACTCCCTCAACACCATTTTGCTGCTAAATACCCTTTGTTCTATGTACAACAGTAGCCTTATCTTTCTGTTTTCATCTGGAATACCTGCACTCCTAGGTTTGCCTAAAGAAATACATGTTATTCGATAATTCCAATTCTCCCTCTGCAGCTTCGATCAGCGTTTATTTCTTTAGAAATTTTAACATAAATTTTGATCCCCAGTTTCATCAACGTGCAATAGCCAGCAACACATCTGAGCAAGGAGAAACCTCTAATACAATCACAGCAGAACGAATACAGCTCCGGTTATTAAACATCCAAAACCAGTCTCTTTTTCTTGACTGCTTCCAGTGTTAGGGATGTGCCCTGGCAGCCGTAGCAAACGCAGGTTTCGCTGTGAGCGTTTCCCCGGCACAGGGCTGGGCTGGATCAGGAGAAGGTTTGGCCTCTCCCCGCAGTGACTCAGGGCCGGGCAGAGGCAGGGAAGCCCCTCGGAGGCAGCGCCGGGACACGCAGCGCTCCCGGCCCGGCGCTGGGGGGGACGGGTGGGATCCCCGAGCCCGCCCCGCACAAACACGGCCCCGCCCGGGGGCCCGACACACAACCCGACACACAACCCGACACGAACCGAACCGGGCCGGGCGCTCCCGGCCCCTGCAGAGCCTCCGCGGCCTGCAGCGGGGTCTCGCCTTTACCCCGGCCCCGCCCGCGGGGCAGCGCCTGTGCCTGAGGGGAACCGGCACCGGTACCGGGATTGGGATCGGGATCGCCCCGCCCTGCGCCGGCCGCAGGAGCCCCCAGGGGCCGGGGAGGCACAGAGACCCCCGAGTGCGGCACAGGGGCCCCGCCCGGACTCCGGACCGGCCTCACCCACCATGATGGAGCCGTCGCCTCCGCCCCGTGTCGGCCCCGGCGCTGCCCCGGAAGCGCTTGGAGCGCGGGGTGGGACCGCTCCGCAGACACCGCCCCGAACCCTCCCACCCCTCGGATCCCTCACAAATCTCACCCCCCACCAGCTCCCGAGGCTGCTCCGGGGATGCGGTGGGTCCCTGATCCCAGTGTGCGGACATCAGCGTTAAACCCCAGCCTTCGGAAAGGGACTTACAGGAAAAGTGGGACGACTCTGTTTACAAGAGCCTGGAGTGCCAGGACAAGGAGGGATTGGTTCACATTGAAAGAGAGGAGGTTTAGATTAGAAATTAGGAAGGAATCCTTCCCAGTTGGGGTGGGCAGGCACTGGCACAGGGTGCCCCGAGAAGCTGTGGCTGCCCCTGGATCCCGGCAAGTGTAGGCAAGGCTGGACTGGGCTCGGAGCAACCCGGAATAGTGGAAGGTGTCCCTGCCCAAGGCAAGGGGTGGAACGAGATGGCCTTTAAAGGTCCCTTTTCATCCAAGCCATTCTGTGATGCCGTGATAAGGAGTGTGGGGAGTTCTTTTTCCCCCCAGATGGCCGCGTCCCCTCAGCTGCTGCCGGAGACCCCCGGAACAGGGGGCAAAGCCAGTCCAAGGCATGGAGCGCCATAAAGCCCTGGGAGCTCCCTGCCACAGCCCCGGGGATCCATTCTGAGGGTAAAGGTGGGTGCTGCCCCTGCCAGTGAGAAAGGAAGAGCTGTAGCTCAGCTCCCTTGGAGGAAGGACTGGGGCTGACCCACAGTCTGATGGCAAAACAAAGTAACACACCCCAGAACTGCATCCCACATAACTGCAGCTCTGTTCTAAACACACAACAGCAGCAACTGGGACTTTCCCCGCGACCGAAGGCTCTGCAAAAAGCAAAACAGAGTCCCAGAATGGTTTGGATGGGCAGGGACCTTTAAAGGCCATCTCATGCTATCCTCTGCCGTGGGCAGGGACATCTTCCTCTATCCCAGGGTGCTCCAAGCCCCGTCCAGCCTGGCCACTTCCACTTGTGAGAAATGTCAGTGTGATTTGTGTCAATACAGATCTATTGCATGGGATCAGTATAAAGATAACCTTTGACAAACTAAAGAAGGAAAGCCAAATAAGGCATAGAATCAGAATTACAGGGCAGTTTAATTATCCATTCACAAAATACATTTTGTAGGCCTTACAGCACCAGTATGCATTAGCATCTTTGGGTTTAGCTATTATGTATCTGCTTTTACAAATTATTGTAAATTGTAACCATTTTTTTGTAGACAGTGCAAACTATAATTGCTTTTGTGAAAATCGTGCATGAAGCAAAACTACTATAAGCTGCTTGTGAAAAATGTATCACAAGTCATAGCTGCTTTTGTGAAACGTATAGCCAAGAAATTGCTTATGTAAGAATATAACAAGTGTAAAACAGAGGTCAGAAAAAGGATACTGAAGAGGAAAAAGAGCCCTCCTCCTGAAAAAGGACTGTCGACCCCCTAGCAACCAACCGAGCAGGCACAGCCACAGAGAAACAGGAGGGGGCTCTGAGGAAATAGAAACTCAATAAATTGAGAGAACTGATGCACTAAGGTGTGTGCCATTGGTGGAGCGGTGACCCAGACCTGTTTGCTTGCTTGGTATTTGCCTTATATCTAACAAATAAATTGATTAAGATTATCCCGAGGGCTGTAATTTATAACAATTCTGGTGACCCTGACGTGATCCCCCTGCATCTCCAGGCTTTCCTCTAGACTCAGGGAGGCTCCCCACTATTGTAGCCCTGAGGTCTGGTGGAACCGTGACCAATGGAATCATAAGAACCACACAAAGCAAGCAAAGAACTGAGCTCCCTAAGACTGCAGTATAGTCACCTGTAATTCTAGTGCACGCAGATCCAGATGGGAACATTGGGCTGTAAGTGTTGTTTGGTTGGGTGGAGTGACTGTGCAAGAAGGAGGCACAACCTGGTTGTGGAGCAATAGCAAAGTCCTTCTAAGTGTGGTTCCAGCATCCTGCGAGGGGCTTGGGCACTGAAGGGACAGAGTGGACAATACTGGGCAGGAATTGGGAAGCACCAGTCGGGATGAGCCAGGGAAGAAGTAAGCCCTCAGGCCCAAGGGACTCACAGAGAACCCAAGAACAAGGTAAGAGGGAGCAATTTACCAAAGATACCCCAGGACAGTCCCCTGGGGTTGATGACAGCTTATTCAAATGATTAGTCATCACGAGAAGAGAAAAATAAAGATGATACAATACTGTAGGGTGGAATGGACTAAAGAAGAAATAAGATCAGACCATTTATTTTGACCAATATTTGGGTCTTGATGATTGGTTGGAGTGATTGAGGAAAAATTTACAGGTGTACTCTGGAGTAGATCCTGCATCCCCTGCAGGTAAAGCCTTACTCAAAATTCAGTTTGTGGGAAGAATTTTTTCCCAATATCCAATCTAAACCTACTCCTTATCAGTACTCTTTCAGGACCATGACCCTGGAATTAGCAAATAGACACTGGGCTCACACTGAGCTCCCACAGCAGTCACAGAGTGCTGGTATTGAGTGAAATGTAAAACATGTCCTCACAAAGTGTTTCTAAAATTTTTTAAGAATTTTTTTCCTCCTCTGAAAGCCAGATTTGATACAGCAGGTATCACACTGGCCTCTCCAATCTGTCAGAGCCTGTATTCTCAGAGAAACCAAGATTTCTCCAATGAGCCCTGTCATTTGTGTGCTGCTGGGCTGACAGGCTGAGAATGGACATGGGATCAGGCACTGCCAAATCATCAGGAAAAAAATCCTTCTTTAGGATCCAAGAGGCTATTTCTTCTTCTAGCAGCTATTTACAACTCCAACCTAATTCAGTTAAATTCTAATCTCTTTTACCAGTCCAGCAGTGAGTTTTGCAGTCTTTGTAGCTTGGCTACAAGAAGTCATTTTACCATGGATTAATTTAATTGCTAGTCTGTGTGATAGTAAGATTTGGGCAATAATAAGCAGCACATAGCTGCAACCAGACACGCAAACCAAACATGGGTTTGTTTAAACAACCATTCCCATCCTTTAACCATTCCCAAATCTTCAACACCCCCACCCATGGCTAGTGCTGACATTAGCACCTCATCATCAAAAAGCAACTGAGATGTACATTTACCATACATTGCATTGTGATTAATTTTTGCCTTTTTAGAATAAACATCAGATGTATGTGAAGCTGGTAGCTGTACTCACATAAAGCTGCCAAAAGCAGCTTTCAAATTTTGGGTTTACACAATTTACGAAGATGCTTTTAAGAGGTTCCATTCAAAGCTTGGAGGAAGCAATTCCACACCTGCTGCAGAAAAAGGCAGTTGTTATTACATGTATTTGCCCTGTACAGGAAATATCCTTGGGATTTGCTGCCCGACAAAATTGTGTTAATTGAGCCTGGGGGAACACCTGGGAAAGTCAGCAGAGAAAGAACCCAGTGGGAAAGTCTGCAGCAGGGAATATCACCCTCAGGGAAGGACGACCACTTTAGGGACCATTTGACCAAACTGGACAGAATTAGGTCCCTGAGACAGAATCACAAAATTAACTAGGCTGAAGGAGACCTTTGAGACCATCGAGTCCAACCTATGACCTGACAGGGCATCCCTGTGAGCACTGAGGAAACTGGAACCTCACTGCAAAGCCCATCTCAATTACCTGGGAAAGCTTGTGGCCATCAGGAGAGGTTCTGATGACAGGAGGAGGATCAGGGACACTGCAAGGCTGGTTGGTCTCACAGGAGCTTTTCTCCCTTCCTTTGTGGCATTCTGTCAATCCAAACCACTTGCAGTGTCACTCCTCATTGTTGGTATCCCTGCAACAGCGCTGCAATGAGATTTTACAGCTGTGGCTCCTGCAGAACCTCCCTCCACCCCCCTTCAGGCCTCAGCAGCCTCACAGCCTCCTCAGGGCAGCCTCCACAAGCACTGAAAATCCACAAATTGTGTCCAAAATCTCCTGTTCAACAGCCAATGCAATCAACAAGGGCAGATGCAGTCTCGTAAAAGAGCACTTCATAAAGAATCTTAGTGGAAGGACAAGTCCAGGCAGCCTGATCCTCCCCCCCAGGAGCACACAGACAATTCATTTCCACCTGGACATTCTGTCACACATAAGGAATAATGACCACACCAGCAGCTCTTTAAGTAGTTTTATAAAAGTATTTGACTTACTGAGATACTGTTACAGTTACCTGAGTATTTGAAATTACAATGCAAGGAAGTATCAACAATGAATTTCAGTACAGTATTTTACAATCCAGTGCTGCTGATCCCAGTTTCTACATGAGTTCACTAGAGCACATATACACAAACAGTGATTCTTGGAGAAAATTAAAAGACAACACAAAAAAGGGGGCTGGAGATACCAATATAACAGAGCTGAGATTACAAATCCAGTGCAGCATGTAATAAAATTTAAAAAAAAAACAAACCAAAAAACACTAACCCCCCTCCAACAATTTTTTATTTTTCTCAGAATAATAAAAAAGGTTGTTTTTTAAACACAAGCAACTGGATTAAAAAAACCCCAAACTTCCATACTAGATCAGATAAATACATGATGTATTTACTGTGCATGTCATTAGTAAATGAACAGTTCCTGAGCTACTTGTAACAATAAGGCTTTGTTAATTCTCAGTATTTTATTTCCTCATGTCGTTCTCATGAGAGAAAATTCTAAATAAAATTTCTTTCAATACTTGGTAATTAGGATCAAGTGACAGTTGCATATGAATGTACATTTGTGACATAGTATGAATTTATGCAGCTCAGGTTGCTAAAACAGTTGAAGCAGTGGGAGACAAATTAATTAATCTCTGCTGAAAATCTTACTTGTAAAACCTGTTATCTGGGATAGCAGCTGCTCTGGGCTCATCCCTGTATTACTTTACCAGATCCCCAGAAAGAACTGAAAAGCGCACCAGTGGCTTGTGTAATTCCTTTTAACTTCTATACAACATGCTGTAAAAATCCAACAGATTTGTTAATATTCACAAGTCAAATGCCTAAGGAACCTGAACTTGTAGTTTCAGAAATATTGTCAATGTAACACTGTAAAATTGCCTTAAACTTTTTATATTTGGCCAAACCTGATGTTTCACTGATTATTTTTCCCTCTTAATGAATTATTTATTTGCAACATTTTAAAATCATATCTGGTGCTTGGGATATCCAGCCCCCTTTTCCCATCCTGGTACAGCAGAAAAGACATATAAACATGCCATTTAAATTAAAGAAACAATGGAATAAGCGGAGTCCTGGACATCAAAAATATATACAAGCAGGTATGTTTTTCCTGAACTAAACATTTCAACCATAAAAATATTCAACAGCCAAACCCTATAGAACTAGGGCTAAGGCTATTTCAATTATAACTATTCTTTATTTTAAAAATATAGGGCTGACAGCCTTTTGGGTGATATTTATACATGAACAGTATTTCTAGGTTCCCTACATAAAATTGTAAAGCAATATGCAGAACATAGACTATTTTTCATAGCTTAACCTTGTACTATCTTGCTTAATTTAATCTCTCTTGTAAATATGTTAGATAACTACATTTCATCGTAAGAATTAATATAAACAGAAAATATATATAAGGCTTTTTTTTTTCCTCATGAGCTGTATGCTGTGATAGATCCAAATGTTGTGGAAGTTGGCAATTCTCCCAATCACAGCTGAAGGTGAATTCTCACCACCAATGAAACCTTAAACGAGGGGCATTTCTGTATCATCAGCACCTCTCCCCACACCTTTCTTTGATTAAGCCTGACAAGTCCAGCCCTCTGGCCTTCCCAAGGCATTTACACTGAGCCCTGACACACTTGTGAAGTCAGTTAAAACCTGTAGTGTCTTGGTTCTTCTTAGGCCTGAATCAGTTTTTCCCTCTTGCAGTTTAGATGGATGAGACAGCAGGAAAGAAATACTGTTTCCCAGACTGAACGTTCAGTTTTACACTTGCCCACTCTCCTGTTTCAGCTCTGTCATGTGAACAAGTCTTAAATGCAGCTCCTGCCCCAGTGCTCTGAGCTGCAGGATTGCTTCAGTATGTGCTACATGTTATTTCAAGTGTCAATCTTTCACTCTGGCTACAGCTCATTTCACTGGTGTCCGACTTCCTCCTTTGGGGGAAGGGAAAGGGCTGACCAGACCCAAAAAGTGCATTCAGTCTAAAGGAGTAGTAAAATGCAAAATGTAATTGTAAACTGGAAAAGAATTAACAGATTCTAAAAGGAAATCAAAGATGTTAATTCAACAGGAACTCGCTACAAAAGTTACTAGCTGTAAGCAGCTTAGGGTGAATTAGCTTAGAAACCTCCCCAAAAACTTTAGTTTCAAACTTTATAGAACTATTTACTGATGCTTCAGCTTCCCAAAAACGTGTAATCCATGTCTGAACTTCCTAATCCTCTTGGCCTCAAGCCAGACTCACACATCAGTTCATCAGCAGAAATGATGAGTAGGATCATTTTCTGAATCCAGTTGTTTTGTGTCTCTTCCTTGAGAGCCAAACAAACTCCTCGGAGCAAACTGACTGCAACATGTAGGAAAAACACCAAGGGTAATGTCCATTAACACTGCTGACAAACAGCCTGCAAACAGGAACCTCAATGGAATCAGTGCAATCCCAGCTGGGCTTGTCTTTTGCAAAACAAATGAAGTACCACAGTGTTAATATTGATTTCAAAGTTAAAATGTATTACACAGCAAAAGCTCAGAACCCTTCAGAGGGCACAGAGCAGGGTTTCAACAACTTTGGGCAAGTGTCTCTCTTGCTGACAGGAGCAGGATTGGGATAAACCAAAGCGAAGCTATGCCCTGGATTTGTGCCACAGTTTGACATCCCCTTAACAGCAGCTACAGTCCAGCTGGCACGTGAGCAGACTCCAGGCAAGGAAAAACAGTCTGGCCACACTTGAGTTAGAAAAAGGAGCTTAAGGAATGGAGCTGCTCACGGCACAGAGAGGTGGATCCAGGCTGGCTCTGACACTGCTGTTGAGAGGCTCAAGATGCTGCTGCAGCATTGCAGCTACCAATGAACTTCCCAGTGCATCAGTAGCAAAAATGCTACTAAAAAGGAAAGACAAAACTATTATTAAAAATCTGTCAGTCATTAAGGACACATTCTAATTAATGAGTGGTAGAACAAAGGAGCGCCCAAAGCTGTATTAAGCCTCTACTTCAGTCATTAGTCACTTGTAGCCAGATCTGATCGCGCGTTTGATTTCTGAAAGTGCTCAGTAGAAATCCAGAGTTAATGTGGATAACCTCAGGATAACATCCATTTATTTACACATTAGTACTGTTAAATAAATCCAAGTCATGTCTACTTTACAATGAAGTGTGCAACAAGCAGAAGAAGTGAAGCACATACATCATGTTGGGTTCACATTCTTCAAGGTGCAAATTTCATCTACTCTTGCCCAAATCCTTCTGTTTCTTCAATTGCAAATAACAGCTTTTCCTTCAACTGCTCATAATTCTTATATGGTGGAAGGTCTAAGCGATTGAAACTGAAAAATAAAAAAAAAATTAAGTACTGATACAGAAATTCAGTAGGAACAAAAATCCATTATGGATATGGATGATTGGAATTTTTGCTGTGGAGATGGATACTGGGATTAATACCGAGAGAAAAGCTGACTACTGATATAAATGTATGTATTTCTAAGGGCAGAGGTTAGGATTCAAGTGCTCATACAGTGATAGTTTTAATTAACTTTTCCTGGTTGGAGGAAAACCAATCTCAAGGTAGTTAATGAGTCATCGTTCAGATACGAAATTTTCAATTTGTGTGGTTTTGCCTACCATGAACACCCAAAGAAAAGAGTAGAGAGACCTTTTCTCTGGAAGTGTGTGAATTTTACTATTCACACACTCTGGAAGTGTGGCTGTTTTACTAAAGAGTGCAGTGGTAACAGAAAATAGTCCCAACCTTGTTAGACAGTACTGTTAATTACACAAATCCATGGAATTCACAGTGAAGTCTATTTTATGCCACAAGAGGTTTTCAGAAGTTCAGCTATCATTCAGCAACTTAGTTCATTGGTGTAATTTCTGTTTGCTTTCACAGAATCTCAACCATTTCAGCATATTACCCATTTACTAAAATGTCAAAGCAGACTGGTCACCAAAACCAGAGCAATAGCAATATTCTGATTTGTTATGCACTCACCAGGTATGACTTCTGGGTAACCAATTTTCCTTTCCAACTTTTTCGATACAGAATTTTTGGGGTCCATTGCTCCCTGTAACAAATTCCAATAGACAAGGCATAGGTCCAGCTACCTTTGTATCACTATAACACACACCTGAAGCATGCAAAGCTTAAATAAAGACAGGATTACCATTATTTGCACAGAGAAGAGACATTTGCCTCATTACACACCTCTGCCTGGATCAAAGTATGCATGTGGAGAAATACATCGATTTGAAATGATTTTAAAGATTAATAAATAGGGTGAAAATATTCCTTCCATCTTTTTCCATCACAGCTCAAGTATATGCATGGCTTACAAAACAGCATTTAATATAAAATTTATTAAAAATGCTATAAATACATCATTTGCTCTTTTAAAAGAAATATCTCCTGCATTAGAAGGGTTATTAGTACATACCCATGAGGTCAGCAAATCCTCCCACTGGCAATCTGCATGTTCCAGTCACAAACTGCAAGAGTCTCATCCTCTTCTCATTATCTATTTCTTTCACAAACTGAAAAACAGTAATTGAACATTTAGGGATAGATTAAATCTCCAGATTTTCACACCATCCCCATCCCCAAATAGACAGTAACGTGGCTGTTGGGAACAGCTGGGTCAGCAGTAATAGTTTCTATCTGCACTCTCAGGTGTGCTCAGTGTTCTGACCACTGTAAACTGAGCTGTGCTCTGTAACTTCTACTGGTCTGAAAATAAAGCAAAATCTGCAAACCTGCCAGAACCACACAATTTGCCTGCTGGTCCTGGTGTAGTGCCTGTAGATGGTGTGTCTCTGCCAGTCATTCAGGTCAATTTCTTGCATTCCACAGAGAAGCACCTTAGGGGCAGAAAAAGGGAAATAAGCAGAGGAGTACAAATTTCCACTTTCCTTCCGTGATCTTGCACACACCAAAAGAGAACAACTGGACCCCCACTTAGCAGCACCTGCAATAACAGTGCACTTGGTTTTTATTTTACACTTCATCCAAAACTTCTATAAACAAAGACTTGTGATGGTTCATGAAGCGTATTTGGAGAGGCCACAAATTAAAGAGCATCTCTGTTGTGAAAAATGGAGTAATTATTTGCAATTTTAGGAATAAATTCTTCTCTGTGAAGGTGGGGAGGCCCTGGCACAGGGTGCCCAGAGCAGCTGTGTGCCCCTGGAAGTGTCCAAGGCCAGGCTGGACAGGGCTTGGAGCAACCTGAGATAGTGGAAGATATCTGCACATAGAGGTGGGCTGGAACAAGATTATTTAAGGTCCCAACCCAAACCATTTTGAAATTCTATGTAGACATTTAAGCCAGTTTATCTTTGTCCACCTATACAATTCTTCTCTAGGGATGGGATTTTTTTTTTTTTATGCTTTTACTTTTCAAACTGAACAGATGCTTCAGAGAGTGTAATTTTGAGAGATGAAACCCAAACCAAGAACTTGGCCCAATCTACAGGCAATCATCCATTGCATATCTGGTTTTATCTCTCATTCTGTCAAGCTGCTCAGTCATTGAACACAGGCTAATCAAAGAATCACAAAAACAAAGTAAGAAATTTCTGCTGACAGAATCTTAGACTTTAGAAACATCTAAGTTCGCTGCAAAGAGGAAAGTGAAGGAAAACATGTTAATTTAATACTATTGCATTAAGTTTCCTCCATATTCCCTATAAAACAGTTGCCAGCCTCATTTATTTCTGCTCTTCAGATGTACAGCCTGGAGTTCAAGGATTTTATATGTAATGGTCTGGATCCAGCAATAGCCAAGTAATCCTTTACCTCCAGTTCCTTTGCATCAAAATACTGCAAATACTGTTGTGGCAGAATTTCATTGAAGCCTTCAAAGAAAGCTTGTGTCTGCTCCTCAACACCTCGTGACAGTCTCCATTCTGCTACTAGCCTGGAAAAGAAAACAACAAAATCATTTAAATAGCCCATGCTAACCCAAGTCCACATCTTTACCTATTTTGAGATGAACTGTAAGCTAAGTTAAAAAACATGGAAAGTCTGGAAAGTTCTGGGGATAGAGCACTGTATAATTTTATCAGGAGCTTTACTCTGTGCAGATGATTTCAGTTTTTCTCTAAATTACCCTAAGTGTTCAACCATTCTGCTACAGAAGTATTTTGGATTCAAAGAGGCAGCATCTCTTCACTGATTACATTAACGAGAGCACAGCAGTCCCGAGGTATTTGAAGATTTTGTCTGATATTCTCCCCAGAAATCTCAGTAGTTATCCATGACAAGGTAAAAAACAAACTGTACTGGTGAAGAGCAGCAGGACTGCCAGCTTACCAAGCAGTGACTATGTCCATTTGGAAAGTTCCATATTTGTTTCTGTTAATCATGAAACTTTGCTCTGTGTCAGAAACTCCACTCTCCATTAATAAAAGGGTGAAAATCAGGCAGGAGACCCGGAGAACCTGAACCCAGGGAGAAGCAGATATTATGCTAAATTCAAGCCTAACCTGTCAGGAGCACTGGAATCTAAAGGAGAGGTGGCTATTTCTCATTTCAGTCCTAGAAAGTTGGGGGACTTAAAGCAGGACTTGGAGTAAAACAAAAGAATTTGAATGAAACTGGAATCCGAGCTCTCCCTGGGTTCCTAGGAACTAGAGAAGAATGATTTTCTGCAGATCCTCCCTCCTGCCAAATGCCAGTATGTTTCTTGTGCAAGCATCACCTCTTTTGTGAATCACTGAATCGTCTGCAGATTTCTCATGTGATGAAAACAGAGCCCACTCCCAACTCCCACCCCCTGCCCGTGGAAAAAGCCTTCACAGAACACAAAACAAAGAGGAAAACTCTCTGTGAGTCAGTTTAGTTTTTGCCTACAATGTGTGATGACATTTTTTTTTTCCTGCAAGCACATACTCCAAGCTTTTAGGTTGAAGTTCACACCTTAAATCAGAACTGCTGTACTGCTGCACACTGAGGAAAGGGGATATTTCAGGACAAGGCAGGTCACTGTTCACATTTTTATTCCTTAATCACTCTTAGGCTCCTTTACTAATCTATTGCTTTAAAACATTTTGTTGCTGCAAATATGATCCTTATTTTATGACATTACAACCTATGACATTATTCGTAATACTGTTACAACTACAAGAGTGGTTCAGATGAAACTAATAGCAATTCCAAGTATTTCTGAAAAATAAGAATCTTCACGAAACATCCAAAAATGTTCTCAAACAAACCCCAAGAGAAAACAACCCCTCAAAACCCCAAATGAACCAGATATGGCTGGCTAGAACATCAGCAGGCTATGAAGCAATGTAATTATAATAATAAACACACGTAACATTTCATGATATACATGAGTCACAATTCTTGTCCTGGTATTCTGCTAAACTGAGATAACACTAGGAAAAAAGTGGACTTTCTTCTAACCATGATCTTTAGGAAAAGTGGATTTTAGAAACTTATTTCTATCAATATTCTTCTTTTAAATATGAGATCCAAACACTTGCCACTTGTTGCCAGCATCAGCAATTATTCAGCAATGCTTTAAATGACACAGTCTTTTGTTGCTTCACTCATTCTTACCTGATGTAGTCTTCTTTATTTTCTTCTGTGACCAGAATGTTGCTACCATTTGGCTTCAAATCATGGCTTTTGATTTCACCTAATATTTCTTTATCAACAGAAAAAAACATTTCCAAGCCACATTCTTCAATATCATTCTCTCTGGAAGGAAAAAAAAAGTAGTTTTAAATAACTGTGTTGAGAACTTGGGCACTGTAGAGGAGATGAGTATGTAAAACCTTAAGGTAGAAGTCAGAAGTGGAACTAAATAGTCAAGAAAAGGAAATGTGCCTTACACAATAATTGTGGCCTTGCAAGAAGTCCTGGAGTTTATATGTTGATTTATGCTTTTGCAAAGTGAAGAACTCCCTGTATATCCAGAGGTTTTGATGATCATTTCTCTCCAAAATAAAGTGCAAAATTCAGATATTTATCCTGACCCATAACACAGCAATGCCAGTCTTGAAAATATGGCTATGGTTCATTGAGCCCCATGATGCAACTGCCCTTCTGAACTTCATCTTTCCAAAATACATGGTACTGCATGAAGCCTTGGGAAGGCTTCAGATGAAGGGCTGGTTTTATTTCATCATCCATCCCTTTTAAAATGAAAGCTACATGCTCCAGCTCATTTGGGCACAGAGGTTTGGCAGATGACCTCTAAAAGTCCCCTTCCAAACTCAGGCAATCTGTCAAATCCTCAAACTTGTGGAAATGAGAAAAACAGCCCCCTGATACAAGTGCCAAGGAATGCTTCCTGCAAAGTGATAAAATTTGCTTTTTTGCGAGGAACAAAATTATGTCTGTCCTGACAGACATGGCTCTTCTCCCCTGTAAATGTGCAGTCCTTTCCTCCGGGTTACCTCCAGCACCACTACAGACAAACAGGCTCAGCTACACTGAAGTCTGGGTCTGGACTGAGAGGACTCTGCTGCCCTCAGAGGTCTGAAGCCTTTTCTCCTATTTTCACATCCTTAAGTGTTTTTGCTTTGTCAAAGGGGCAAAGCTTTTTCTGGACTCCAGCCTAGAAGATTTCTACCACTACAGAAATTGCTTTGAATTAAAACGAAGGCACATTAGCAGCACATCCATGGAATGCAGAACATACTACTCTGAAAACCAAACAAAATTTCTATCTCAATTCTTAAACATCTCATATGCTGCTTTCTCTGCTCCTCAGTATTTAAGAGAAATCTTCCAAGAATCCCCACTATAGGAGAAGAAAAACTTGGCTTTTGTATTTAGTTTTGCCTTTCAAAACTCAATCTAGTCTCACACCTTCTATGAAGTTTTCAAAGCATGTTTAAAACTATTCTTAGTGTGTATGTGGCATCCTCCTATGACAAAATCAGTATAAAATCACAATGCTTTAGATTGAAGGGGTTTTAAAAATTATTTCTTAAAATATCTGTAATACATAATTCCAAAATAATTGTGGTCTGAAAACTCCACATCCTTTTTACTTGCTAGTCTCTGGAGATGAATTTGCAAAAGAGTGGAAGAGGAAGACTCCACAAGAGCACGGACAGAGAGGTGCCTGACCATGCAGATCTGGAAGGCTGCAGGTAGGAATGGTCTGGAAACATTAATCTTGGGGTAAAAATATCAAGACAGCTTTAAAGCATTAAATCTTCATATATCAAATACCTACCTTAAAGTCAAATTGCAAGTGTGACTAACAGAAGAATTATGTAGTAGTAAGTAACAAACTGTATTTGTTAATTATGTGGTAGTAAATAACAACCTATATTTGTTAACTTTGTGTTATTGTAGCACTAAATATTTTGTTTTCTAACTAAAACAGGCACTAGAGAAACATTAAATGGGGTTTTGCTGATTTCTTTTAGTCAGTTATCTGAGAAGTCTCAGTCGAATTTACTCAAGCCATTTTATTTGTAACCATGTTCAAGGCTGCCACATCTGTATGTCTAATTAGTATTAATAACAGCCAACAAAAACACAACACAAGAAGCTGCACAGAATATTCAATGAACCAGAAAGGCTCTGCATTAACAAATCATTCTTTGTGTATCTAAAGTCACAGTAAAAATTCCATACTGTTCTGCAATGTTAGATTATATTATTCCATGGAGTTGTTAGTAATAGATTTACACCTACTTCCTGGCAGAAGTGAAAACCCAAAACGTTGTATTGCTATTTCAAGAACAAAATGAAGTCAAACTCACTTTACCCAGATGAGAGAGTTGTAAAACTCTGGGTCAACGGATTCTAAATCCTTGAGTCCTACAGCCTTGTTCAGGATACGTTTATAGAATGGCAGAGAGAAACCAGTGTCAATGAACTTCCCATGGAACAAAGCCTGAGGAACACAAAAACAGACAAAAGAATGCAAAGGATGCTTCAGTACTTAACATGACAACGTTCTGTTCTCTGTGCCCATGAAATCTGACAGCCAAAGAATTAAATCAACCCGAGTATCGTGACTGCCAGTATGCTGAAGTAGCTTCTACCAACAGAAGTTATAGCCAAAACACCTGATACTGTCAACTAAAGAATGTGATATTGTGCCATCTGATAGCACAGTATTTATTTATAGGAAAATTACAGGACAGACCTGCTTCCTGCTTTAGGACTTACCATGGCAATGAACCTCCCAATGAATCTGAAATATTTCAGGTGGTCTGGGTTGATGTAAGAGGCTGGGTTTATCTGTAAGCAGTAGTTATCTTTCCCTGCATATTCAAACAGGCAATACATGGGGTTCAAGACTTCGTGTGACAATAGAAAGAACCACTCCCTGAAATCACACAAACAACAAAAACACATTTCAAAATAAATCACAGCAGTATTTACTGTAACTAACTCATGCTGACTCAGGCCCTTGTTGGCACAGTCTGCCTCCTTCTCCAGAGAGCAGCTGGCTCACACTGACACCGAAGGGAAAATGCAACAAATTACAAATTAAAATGCAAAGTTGCAATGATACACAACTGTCAGTGGCTTGGATAAAACCCACTGTTATCTAAATGAGCACATTACAAGTCTACACTGATCTAAACATCTGGGGTTGGGGAATGCCAATTAACAGATGCACTTCTCAGTTACATTCCAGTCAAGATTTTGGATTTAAATGTAGATTTCTGTTCACTTTTTCAATAAACTCTACTTTAACATTAACAGTTGGGTCAAAGGCTCACTTTAGGTCAGTAAACTGCATCTCTTTAATCATGGAGATGATCAAAGTCATTCCTAATGCAGACTGAAAATAATTTTATACAGTTTTAAGGCATGCAAACATCTTACGGAACTGCCTTCCTCAGATGTTCCAAGATAAGGAATAAACTTCACTCCTATTATGAAAGTGCTGCAGTTTAAGCATCTACTTTGGGGAAGCCTTCACATCACCACTTGCAGAACAAGTTATTATCTACCATTTCAGTGTCATTTACCTTGCCACACCTCCATAATCTAAACCTTCTTCACCAGGGAAAATAACCCATAAACGTCTCCGGAGATCCTGAGGGCTGAAGCTCATTATCTTAGTGAAAGAAAAACAATCAATTCTTTTAAGAAAACAGCTACAAGCAGTGGTTAGAAATATTACTATTTTCTAACAAGCACGACAGAATTTAATAATTTGGGAAAATTTTAATCAGAGTCTATAGACCTTAACAAAACCTTAACATTTTAACCATAGGTCTACAGAGCTTAATAAGAATTTCATTCCTAATAATGCAAATAGGATTAATACTTTTTGTTTTTTAAAAAATTACTCATTTCAAGACAACCGGACTAAGATCAACTTAATATATTTTTTGTATGTAGCCCATGCTAGTACAACACACTGTGAGGAAAAATGTACTAACAAACACAAGCGCATCACAAAACCATTGTGAGAATGGGGTGCTGCTCTGCCCCAGTGCTCTCCTCAAAATTAACTCAGATTTTAAATCATTCTGAGGGACAAAAAAAAAAAAAAAAATCACCTTTGTCAGATAAATCAGTGCCAGAACTTCATATTTTAGCATGATCATAAAAGTGTGAATGCAGCCTAACTATTAAAATAGTATATTTTTGTTAGTCTGAGTTAAAGCAACATTAGCAAGATACCAAAGGCTCAAAAATGACATATGAGAATAAATTTAATAACTCCACTTTTCATGCTCATTACTCCCATATTTTAATACAATACCTGCTGAAATGAGTCCTCAAATAATGTTTTCCTGCTCACTGTGATCTTTATGTGCTGTGGCATTGCCAGTTGCTGAAAGGAAATTTTTTAGAGGTGAAGGGTATAATCACTTAAAAGTTTCCACTACTGAATTTGGACTGCAATTTGTTGCATATATATAAAAAGGTACAGTTGAATTTCATTAATCAATATCAAACAAATCTAGTAATCAAGGTATCTGAATTATAATTTAATCCAAGAACAGATTGGTTCCAACACTGCTATCTACAGTGACATGAACACACCTCCACATGCTGCTCAGAAAAGTTTAACCATTGCACTCCTACAAGATACTGGAAAACATGAAGATCAATAACATATTCCAGCTGAGGAAGGCTTTCTACCCTAGAATTGATGATACACATGAAGTATCTCTCCTATGAGAGAAGGCTGAAAGAATTGGGATTCTTCAGCCTGGAGAAGCTTCAGGGTGACCTAATTGTGGTCAACAAGGGGCCAACAAGAAAGATGGAGAGAGACTATTGACAAGGGCTTGGAGCCACAGGACACAGGGAATGGCTTCCCACTGCCAGAGGCAGGGTTAGGTGGGATACTGGGAAGGAATTCCCAGCACCTGGGAGGATGGGGCAGGCCCTGGCCCAGGGTGCCCAGGACAACTGTGGCTGCCCCTGGATCCCTGGAAGTGTCCAAGGACAGGCTGGACAGGGCCTGGAGCAGCCTGGAACAGTGGAAGGTGTCCCTGCCCATGGCAGGGGGTTGGAATGAGATGACATTTAAGGTCCCTTCCAACTCAAACCATTCTGTGACTTTATTAATTTAATAAAAAATCAGAACATTCAGGCTACACTGCACAAAATTCCAAAAGGAAAAAGGAGGCTAGTGTCTCCACTGTTTTCAAAAGATAATTCAGTGACTCTTGAAAACTAGAACATTTATATCAGACTTTTTCCTTAAACATCAAGTTACTTCATCTCTTGGTATAAGGAGCTTAGAGGATCAAGACTGACACACTAGAATTTGATATTATGTTAGAGCACCCTGCCCTGCACCACAGCATATCCCTCAGTGCTTAGACATGTCTGTTGTGTCATTTACTGCCAGAAGTGGGTATTTATATATATATATTTATATATAAAGTAGATCTTGTATTAACTCTAAAACTACTGTGCCTCCATATCTTCCTGTATTAACTATTCAGAAACCCACCACTTCAAAAAAAGTACGGAAATTGACGTTTTCCTTTATTCTAAAAGATCTTAAAGCCAGAAGTTACATCACTTTAAAGCTTACATGAAATTATACAATTCCTGCATTTACTCCCTCCTAATTTTAACACACCTTTAACCTTAGAGTAGTTTGATTCTCTTTATTGGAACACACTGAAGAAGGCATTGAAAGCATGTAAGTAAAACCAAAAGTGCAAGCAAATATTGCCAAAAATGAATCCATACCTGACACCAGAATCTGAAATAATGGACTTTGGCCTTGAAATCACGTACATAAGCTATTTGGGGTCCATTGTCACTGCAACCAAAAGGAGGAAAAGAATGAATTCCCAAGCATTTTTGTAATTTAAGTAAAAGCCTGCAAATGTATTAGTTATACAGCTGTATGTTTTAGCTGGCTACCTAGTCACAGTTTTTGATTTTGGGGTGTAATTTCTTATTTTAAAATAAAAAGAAAAATCTTCCTTTGTAAACTGTGGAACGCTTAACACTACATTTAGAACACTACCTGATCATTAACTGTAAAAGAAGATTCTAACAATAAAGATGACTTTTTGTTGTGATGACTTTCTGTTAACTTGGGAGGTAAATTCTGGTTTCAATTTCTTTCTGATTCCTAAAGAAAAACCTCAAAAAACCCCAAAGGATTGGGTCACTTTTAAAGAGAGAGACTAGTAACACTAAGGAAGGAATTTGGTCATCAACAGGATAGATGCAGCTCCTCCATTACTTTCAAATCTCATACACTATGAGGCAAGAAGGATTCTGCAGTTCTCAGAACTCTTCCTTCTTCAGGAACTTTCAGTGAATGAAAAATCCCAGGTAATTAAGAAGCACTGCTCCATGTCAACCTTCCTGCCTAATAATGTAGGAAGAGGAAAAAAATAAAGATTTCAAAAATGATGTGTCCTAAACTTGACTTTTGAAACCTTGGCAAAATGTTAAGAACACTTACAGAGCAGACTTGCCCGTGCGGGGATCTATGTACGTAGTGGTTCTTCTATTGTGATCCACAAAATAGGGAATTCCATCCACAGTAAACCTCATTTCCCAGCCCTCTGGCAAGGGCTTCTCATTTAACTGACTATGGATACAAGAAAATACATGGTAACTGATCAACTTAATCTATTAAGTCAACTGAGTAATGCCTGAGACAGTAAGCATTTTGAAAAATCTACAAAATCTACAGGTTGAGAAAGTTTCCATTTGGATTTATTTTAGCTTTTCCCTCCCCTCTCCTAAATTTGCAGTCAGCTCTCAATTAGACCAAAATGACCAGTTAAGTAAACATTAGCTCATTTGCTTGCACTACCTTAAACTGACACATAATTTTAATAAACAGCTTTTGGTACCTCATGCATAATCACAACAGCCAAAAATGTTTCAAATGACAAAAATAAAAGAAAATGCAAATACTGTTCACATAGAATTTTGTGACAATTTCCAACTCAGTTTTGCTAGACACAAAAGTAGATCTCAATGTACCTGGAAGGCCTGAGTAGTAGCACTGTGAAGTGCTCCACAGTGGCTTCCCTCCGTAAATACCATGTCCTGCAGCCCAAACATTCTGTTGCTGGGATCCTCCAAGAGTAACTGTTCTCCACAGCTACAGCTGTGACCCCTCTGACACAGCCTTGGCTGTCCCCCTTTCCCTCCTCCCTGCAGGACAGTTGAAGTTGCTTCAGCAAACAGATGTTTTCAGCTCGAACACAGTCGGGACTGAACACACTTCACCCTCAACTTCCCGCCTCCATTCCTTACCTTAAAGACTTTGCAGTGACAGAGCTCAAAATAAAAAGAATTCTAGTGCTTCTAGTAGTGCCTCAAGTTCTCTGCCTCCTTTATTTCTTCTTTTTTAAAAAGGTGCGAGGAAATTTTTGGGTATGTGTTCTGTCTCCTACCTATCCCTGGAAATGTCCAAGGCCAGGCTGGACAGGGCTTGGAGCAACCTGGGATGGTGGAAGGTGTCCCTGCCCATGGAAGGAGGGTGGAATGAGATGGGCTTTAAAGTCCCTTCCAACCCAAACCATTCTGTGATTCCATGACTGTCTGGGAAACAACCAAAGTCCTGACTCAAGACTCTGCACTACCCCATCATTATACAAAGGAAATCTCTCCTTCCTCCAAGGACACAGATGTTTAGACAAATGTAATCGATTACTTATGAAAGTAGAAGCTGTCCTGGAGAATGAGCTTATTGCTTACTGTTGACCAAGACTTTCCTGGTAATTGCAGAATGACAAAGGAATATTGTGACAGTTTCCATTCTGGCCAGTATCTCAACTTTTTATCGAGCCCTCTGATGTTTGCATAGCACAATCCATGCCAGTTCCTGGCTCACTCGATTCTCACTACCTGGCTACATTTTAATTTCATTTATATTTTCATCATACATGCAGCTGCAACTGATTTCTTACCCTTGACTCCTGGGGTCTTCCCACTGAGTGATTCGTGTGTTGTGATTGACAAAATACACTCTGCCATTGCTGTCAGTTCTCTTTTCTGAAAAGATGTAAAAGAAGAAAACATTCAACTCCCCTTTTAATATACTGCTGAGACTATATATAATAACTAATATCAATCACCAGACCCTGCCACAGCCTCTCCTGCTGTCAGGTTTCTCTGTACCTCCTCTGACTCAACGTATTTTCACTTTCATTGACATTATTCCTTACTATGTAATTTATTTTCAATTGTAGGAAAAATTTACTGGAAAAAGGGAAAACTGTGAGCTGTTTTGTCCACAGGAAATTTCAGCTGTGTCAAATACGTGCCTGAAAAGCAATACAGAAAGCAAACACAGAGGAGGGAACAGATATACACAGAAGTATCAAGAAGGTACAAAGGGGCTTCAAATTATAGCAGGAAATAAAAAATGGTCAATGCAGTTTCCAAGAAAACCTATTCATATTTTCTCTCAGCTGAGCCATGGCCATACACTGACCTAACACTGCCTATGAGAAATGCCCTGGCTTGCTCCTCTGTACTGTTCTGCAGCTCTTCTTACCGTTTTTAGCTAGTGTTACAAGAGAAACAAATTACCAAAATGGATCAAAATCTGATTACCACAGGTCAAAAGCTTCAGTTTCCAAGAGACATCTGTAAGTAGGCGTTTGCCTATGAGCCTGACAGCAAAATTCTACATGATGTGGAGACTCAGTTTGCCATTTTCTGGACAATGCCAGCCTAAAAACCTTTCTGTGAAATGCTATAGATGTAACGTACCTAAGCACAAGTGTGGGGAATGACAGTTTCATGGCACGAAGTTGCATCAGTAACAGGACTAAAAATCCAAATAGTTCTGTTTGAAAAGTAGATGAACCCAAAAACTCAGGTCCAACTCTGACAAGTAATTACTTGCTCCAAATTCCACAAGAGAATTCTGAGAGCTTTGCCAACATATCATAAAACTTGATTTTTTGTATCTGCTTGAAAGTCACACCAGAAAGCAGTTTTACACTTCTATTTTTTATTACTCTTTCAAAACTTATATTAGTTGTAAATTCTCAATCCTGTAGAGTAGAAGAACAAATTTATTCCAGAGAGAGGGTCAAATCAAGAATCAGTTAGTTGTCACTATAAAAAACATTTTCAGACCAATTAAACTCTTCAAGAGTTGTCTTGGAGAGAGAATTTGGCAGTTTGATTTAGAGAGGATTTGGAGCCTGATTTAGCAGGAACAGGATGGTGAGGGGAATGAAAAAGTCTCAAAAGGATGACAGTGTTAAAGCAGCTATTACACTTGTTACCAGTGAAGTAAACCAGAACACTTTATCGTTTCTAAACCACTTTAAAATGGCATAGCCTAGCCAGGATTCTGTTTTAATAGTACATTTGATTAGATCAAATTTTAAAGTATTTTTAATCCAGATTTTAATTTTCAAAAACTAGCTCAGAACAACTGACAAATAATTTGGCAGAAGTATGCTTTAATATTTAATTACATTGCATTACCAAACACATTCAAGTTAGTCTTACCCCATCCATGTGGCAGAGGGCCAAGAGGATCAAACTCTTTGTTCTGTGTGGATGAAAAATCCTGGTTCTGCAAGTCACACGAACAAATGAGGCATTAATGACTAGCCATTTGCTTTCCAGATGTTCTACCACAGCCATCCTGAATGATTGTTAATGTTACACATAAGCAAAGATGCCAACTATTTCTTTTTCTCCACAGAGAAGGCCCGTTTTACTGCCCTTGGCATGCTTAACTAACTACAGTGCCAAGAAAGAATTGTTCTTTGTTTAGTACCCCTTGCCTACGCAGGAGGAAATTAGTACAGTAGCACCCAAAACAATCAAACTTCAATCCTGCACTCAGTACAGTTCTCCCTGCCACCACTCCATTCTATTCTCACACATACAGCAAATCAGAACCTCCACCATTCTTGATGAGCATGAGCATGGAGAGATCTAATGTTTGCTATTCATCACAGGCAAACAATGGATTATAAATGCTGGAAGGATTCTTTTCAATTTCCCTGTTCTCCTAACATTCATTGTACATAATTCATTTTACCCAGAGCAGAAATGCATGGCCTGTGAGCTTGCTTACCTCCAATGCATTTGGCCAGGCTAACACAAGACACAATACAAATAAATGAGGTAATTAATAAGCTGTAGTTTGTTCTGAACCAAAGGCTTAATCAATATTGTACATAAATTTTATCCAAGAAGCCCTATATTAAGGTGACAACTAAACCCCATGTGCTGACTTCAAGATGAACTAACATTACAATGAGCCCTCCTTGCCATGCTACGCACAGAGATGCATTATCATAAACCATACCAGAGTCTGCTGCCTTTATGGGGAAAGGTCACCCACAGGCATGCCCAAACCCCCAAACCACCCTAACCCTCAGTCACACACATACTCCTTACCCCATATATGAACCTCTGGTTGAACTGCTGCATGGCTCCCTGGAGCTGGCTGCGCTGGAGCTGCCACTGCTCGTAATTCCGCACAGACTCCAGCGTTGGTCTCTGCCACGTCGTCGTTCTGGTGAAGTGGTCAACGTAATAAATCCTGCCCATGTTGTCAACTCGGCGCTCCCAGCTTTGGGAAAAACAAAACCAACAAGCCACAGCTGTCAGTAGCTGGCAATTTAAGGGCTCAGAGGCACTTGGAGGCCGATGTGGTGGAAGGGAACAGAAAGCATGGGCTCATCGGCAGTTTTTTTATACTTGTACCCCTACTAAAATTATGCAAGAGCTAGAGTTCTTTTACAAGAATCACTTTTATTTGTTGCATACCATACAAATGGAATACCCATTCCATTTACTGTATTTTTAGGGTTTTTTACATAGTTTTCAAGAGCTGTCTAGACCACTGTCCATACTGTGCTGGCATCACTGCAGTTATCCCACCCAGCCCGTAACACAAGCCTGCTGGTTTCTCCTAAAACACAGCAAACCCCCGACATTTCAAACTATTCAACACAAGATTTCCCCACACTCTGATCTGGCAGAAAAGAAAGGTTTGGGCATGAGGTTTGGTGTTTTGTTTTCATTTTCTTTGGGTTTTTTTTTTCCTAATTTTCAGTTCATATGAGATCAGTACTACTTATAAAACTTGAAAGAAAACATTCCTATTCTAAGTAAGCTTAAGCAATATACAAGTTGCTTAAGATATAAGTTGCTAAAATCTGTTCAAAGAGTGCAAAATAACTTGAAACATGACAGGTGGGCTCCATTTATGAGACTTCCAGTTTCTGTTCTTTAATACCAAGTTCTCTTTTCTATCCCACATTTTCACTTTGTAATTCTTTGTAGTGTGTGAACCATTTGAGAATGAAAAAGTGCAACAGAACAACTCTTGTACTTTCTTACATTGTTAAAAATAAGAAACAGCAACTGTGAACTAACATCACTGCCTGTTCTAATGCGGAGAACTGGAGAAGTTTAATAAGGAAAGCTGCTTTCTATGTGCACAATAAATTGGCAGCTGGGAGCCCTGAGACAAGATCAAAGGCCTGCAAACATTAACCTCAGGATAAGAGATAACCACAAGCATTCCTGCTCAAGCTGATAGTTACCTCAGACCCAAAATACTTTTCTGTGGTTTTGGTTCTCTTTTGCTCTTGGGGGTGTGTACTGCCTTTAACTGAAATATGTTTCTCAGTCAGTAAAGATGCACTTGCTTAATCTTTGACAGGAAATTCAGATTACATTATTTTTGGCATTCAACTCTTTTCTGTATGCACTCCTTAGAGACAACCTGAAGCAACTGGGTTCACATTTCTATTTTCAAGTATCTGTTCCAGCTTTAGCAAACTGTCAGCCAATTAATTCCTGAGAAACCCAGCCATCTGAGATGATTGTATGGCTGATCCTGGCTCACCTTGGAGGAAGAGGCTCGGGCCGATCCCACGTTGTTCTTTTTTCAACATGATCCACATAATACACTCGACCATGCTGGTCTACTCTTTGCTCCCAACTGAAAACAGATCAAAAAGTTTAATCTTCCTCCAGATCAAACTACTCCAACCATTCATCTACAGCATAAAGATGAGAAACACTTGTTTTCATAAAATGCTTATTTCTAAACAAAATGCTTAAACTAACCCTTGGCTTATGAAAGGCAGCAGAACGTGTGCAGCATACAGTGGAACCATTCATATTAAGAGTGATTCTATGTCAACAAAAAATACAAATTCTATGTCAACTAAAATACAAATAAAATATGTGACCATCTTTCTGCGAAACAGAAGCTCAAATTCATACCTAGATGTGCAATTTTAGTAAAATTTTGTATTCAATATCAAGTGTATCAATAACCTGTTGAACAGAACCAACTATAGATCATAATCTCCTTTTAGCCAAAATATGCACATTTTTCAGTGATCAAGTATATGCAGAGACCACAATTGATCACATTTTCTGCATAGGCAGCATTTGAGAAAATGACTTACTCCTGTACTTGCATCAGATGTAAGATCACAGAGGGAAACAAAAACTATTTGCGATTTCTGTTGAAATCAAAATGATAAAGCAACAACTGATGTTTTCAAGACCACTTTTTATTTCCATTATCCTGTGAGATAATTCAGACCTCTTCTACCTTTTGGTTCTACTACCTGCAAAACAAGGCAGGTAATTCACCAATTACACCATTCATATTGGGAAGTTTTTGATTTCCGTCACTCAAAGTCCAGAAACATTTTTGCTGTTGTTTTTTTTTTGAAGTTGAGAGCTCTGAGGCAACAAGCCAACCATCTGACAAATTCCACATGTACTCCAAGCACAGCAGCATGTCCATGCTACTCTCAGGAGCTGCAGTATGAAATCCAAATCCTCAGGACTGCAACAGCAGCTTTTCTTCTACTTATCTATACCAATGTTTTCCTACCTGACTTTACTGTAATTTGAAGACATCAAGCTCTGACTGTTGAAGACAACATTTAAAAATTTTTCAAAATTATTTAATTTGAAGACAACGATTTTAAACCTATGTTTCACTGACATGGGTACACATGATAAATATCAGAAGTAATTTCTTCCTTGAATGATTGAAGACCAACCATACAAGACAGTTATAAACCCTCCAAATTGATATTGGGGGATTTTTGTCAGGCAGCAAAAGGCAGACGTTATCAAGGGTTTGTTACACCTACTGTAAGTAAAATAAAGTAAAACCAGAAAAGTAAGCATACACAGGGAGAAAGAGGTCATTAAATCCATACCCAGGTGGAAGAGGACCTTGGCTGACTGTAGTAAGAGCTTGAGGTGAAGGATTTACTGGCTGGACTTGTCTTGACACTGGAGGAGTGGTGAGTGCAGGAGTGGCAGGAGCTGTGGTTGCGGCTGTTGCCCCCTCAGGGCTCTGTTCTGAAGGTGCATTTGAGGCTGTACCTGCCAGTGGTCCAGCACTGGCCCCATCACTTTCTGTGGATGTGGATGAAGGACCATTTGCACTTGCTATGATGCCAGGGAGAGAAGAGAAAAAGCCTTTAACTGACATTTGTCACCAATCTATTGTAGAAGTTACACATTACAAAAAGTGACAGAACTGCTGTTTCCACAGCCATGCTTTGCAGCTCAAACAAAAACAAAACAACAATTCTGTCTCAGTGTAAAAATGATTTAATCTAAGAACTGCCATCAACAGCATTTTGATATTTCTGATAAATATTTACCTTGTCTGCATTCTGTAAATATTAAATGATGATAAAAAATTACTTCCTTTTACTAATGAATTAATTATTTTCCATTTATTATTTAGAATAATAATTTAAGTGACAATAAGCATAAAATTTTCAAGATGAGATTTTGCATTGCATGGAAAGTAACAATCACACTGGGAGGGGAATACAGACATTTTTAAAATGTTTTCAGTTTTATCTCAATGCCATTTCGTGGGTGGGGTTAGAAGGCTTGAACACAGGTCAAGTCTCATTAACTAACTGCACTAGATTAATCTTTTAAAGTAATTATTATATTGCAGGGCCCATCCAGACCTGCATTTATCAATTGTAATAATGAGACTACCAAAACATTGCGTTGTATGGGGATAAAGCAATTACCCCAAAAACATCAAATAACTTTTCAGAATTAGTGGCCTTCAGGTAGCTTTTAAATAACTAGATTAAAAAAAAAAAAAAATAAAACTCTATCCATCGCAGCAGAGAAGAGTAATGAATGTTTTAAGTGCTGCAACTTCACAGAATCTAACTGCAATTGTAGAAATCAGTAACTTGTATCTCAGAACCCAATATTATCAACTTGAGGCAGTTCTGAGAGTCCTTCAGTCGATTTCATGTCACCCTCCATGGGTGCCTCAGTGCAGTGGCAGCACTCACTTGTGTTCTCCTGGTCCCAGCTCCACTCTCTGTAGCATCATCACTGACTGCCACCACCCCTGAGCAAACGGCGAAACAAGAAATTTCCAGTAACAGGAACAATGACTAAACAAGATGTACCGAACGCAAGCTAAAAATTGCTCCTTCAGAAATGACCTGCCAAAGATTTTACCATCAAAAGTGCAGTTAAACATCAGGAGCAGAAACAGTTATGTTCACTCAAGGAGTGCCCAGCCCCATGGACGTACCAGCGACCGACGGGGGTCTGCGGGGAGTCGGGGGTGGTGGCCTGGCAGGCCTGGGAGGTCTGGCAGGTTTGCAGTTTCCATTTGTGAGTAACGGAGAGTCACTGCCATTAACAGTCCTGTTTTCACTGGAAGCAGCATCCTCACAGTTTTCAAGACCATTTGAGTTAGTCCTTTTGCAGGAAAAGACACAGAGAACTGTTCTAGTAGTGCACAGTGACGTGAAACTTTGCAAATCACAGAATCATGGAAGAGTGTGGGTTGGGACAGGCCTTAAAGCTCATCTCGATCCAGCCCCCTTCCACTAGACCAGGTTGCCCCATCCAGCCTGGCCTGGGACACTTTTGGGGGGGTTGCAGAGACAGGTGAAAGACACTAGAATGCAATAGTTACAACTAGGTGAGATTTGTAACACTCACAATAATTCAGAGTATCTATACATCTGTATAAACCCATTCAGAATTTATCTCTTGAGGTACTTGAAACCTCAGCTGATAGAAAGGTGGTGAAATACTTGCATATAACATCTGTCACCAAAATCTCCTCTTTCATTTCCCAATTTGATACACTTGCCCTTAGGTCCAGGCTCTGGATTTTGTTGCTCAGCTATTTCTGCCCATGACTCCCTAATGAGATGAGAAGCTAACACCTGAGAACAGCCTGTGTGCCTTTACTCCACAGGGCTGGCATATGCTACAAATTTTTAGAAATCTTACTTATGCATACATATTTTTTCCCTCTAAACTCAATTCTGGAACAGGCTAGAGAATTTAGGACTAAGCATTAGAGTTTTGACCAATAGCTATGAATATAAACTGCTCAACCTTACAAGAATTAAGAAACTACAAAGCAGTACTGACCCATGCTGTTCACTTACACCTAGCAGAGCATTTTTCTGATATATTTGTAGCTCCTTAAGCAGAGTTAGAAGTATCTACATCTTTACTCTAAAGTATTTTATTTTCAGAATATGCTGGGCAACACAAAAAGGGTGCCAGCTAAAATTCTAATGGATTTACAGGTCAAGCACATAAGCCATCAGAAATAAAGGAAGAGGTTACAGTTTCAACCCAGTACCTCTAAAATGACATTCCTTTAAACGTACACAAAACCCAGTAAACAAGGCTAAGTAAATCACAAGTCATAAAGGACCAAGTAAAATCATGTTCATTTAACCTCAATATCATAGTCAAACACGCTTCTGCTCTATACCAAGTGTGGTACGTGTAATTCATACAACACCAACCCCAAATTAAATGACTCTGAAAGTGGGTCCAAATCATTAGTGACTTCAAGTCCATAGGATGTTTAGCCCCAGTTTTTCAGCCATTCCCCCTTGTTCTTTCACATCATGCCCTTGCAGAAAGTTGCTTTCCTGATCATTTACATGATCCTCACAATGATCACCAGAAGGCCCCTGGCTGATATTAAAACTGAATCGTTATTATTATTGTTTTTATTATTCCAAAATACACACAGGTATTCTGAATATCCAGGCATCCAAACATTCTCTCAAACACAAAATGGAAACAGAAAAAACCCAAACTTTGTGGGAAGACTTCAGACAACATAGCCAAGATTAGAAACTATTAATAAAAAGTGAAATCTAGCTTGGCTACTCCAGATGTCATCCAGGATGCTGTGTCTTGTACAGATCCTTAAAATACTCATAGTACTGGGAACTAATTAAAGTAACATGGTGCTGGGCACACTCTTATCCTACCAGGCAGCAAGGTTCATAATCTGATAGCAGCCTTAGTGCACTGTAAGTGCCAGACAGCTTTTAGGATCTTCTTAACAAAGCTAAATATAATTCTGATACCTCCATGCTATATAGCAAACCAGTGTAAAAACAACCATGGCCACTTGTTTGGAGTTTTTAAAATATATTTTTTACTTTGGGTAATCACTGGGAGAAGAATGAGGAACACAAAGTGAAAAAACAAAAAGATCAGTCAGGTGTGGAGGCAAAACTGAGGCCAGACAATGGAGCTGAGCAACATGTTGTTCAGTATTTTTGTTTAGGGCAAGCTCAGATCTTAAGAGATACTGCTGCAGGGTGTATTCATAAATTTTTGTTGTCTTTACAAAACAGACAATTCCTCTTTCAAAACTGCAAATACTAAAAGGCAGAATAAAAAAAAAAAAAAAAAAAGGGAAAATGTCTTACCGTGTATCACTCCTTATTCTGGAGCTTTCACTCTGTGTAGGGCCTTAAATACCAGGAAGAAAAAGACAACAGAAGCATAAGCAACACTCTGAATCATTTCCAAGGAAAGCAGTAGCCTTTAATGCTCACACTTCTTTCAAGTGTGGAGGTGAGATATTATGTGCCGCTTATCTACTGGGTTTCAAAGCTGTACATATTTTGCATGTCTCTGTTTGTGTATGTGAATATAATTTTTTTTAACCACTGCCACTGTAATACTTCCACTGTATGGAATATGTAACAAGACATCATTTGACTGTATGAATACTCCCAAACACACAGAGTTTGCTAACACTGTCTTTCTAGCAGTATAAAGCAGTCAGTGTTCATTCTCTTAAGTGGAGCTGGTTTTTCATAACTCTCCCTTTCAGTGATGGCAGGCAGAGCAGAAAGGGCAAAAACTTCACTAGAATCTCCTGTCTGGCCAGCTGGGGGCTTTGTTTTCTAACCCAGGCCCTTCCTTGTCTCAGTAAATTATTTAACACAAAGGCATTAAAGCAGGTACAAAATATGGCTGCGTTCCAAAAGCATTACAGCAGCTCAGCCTAGATTTACAAATATTTTGCAACTGCTTATTCAGCCAGCTTGGAAATATTTGTCTTTTGTGCCAGCATTTGCAAACCTTGAACATGGAGCACAGAACTGCTCATTCATGTAGACAACACCAATACTTTATTTCCATAGAGTTAAACAAATGCCGTTAATAAAGAAATCAGTTTCCATTTCTGATAGGAACTGTGGACAGATCCAGGCCAAAGACAAGGATGCAGTAACAGAAAGGTTTAGGATAATGTAATGTTAGTGGACTGTGCATGGAAGGAATTAAATCCCAGCAAGAGAAATCTTAACTTAAAAGCAACTCAATAAACAATGTATTTGCCAGAAGTGCCTTTAGTCTGTACAATGTGCTAAACTACATTTAACATTTAACTCCTTCCTCATGTGCTCCAGTCCCCTGATTATCTGGGAACCTTCTGCTGACCTTGGGGCTTGCTGTGTTGATCTCAACCTTGTAAACAGCACTCAATTCCACTACCTGCAGTACTTTTCCCACCTTTTTCTCAGTAGGTGAACTTTGGTAAATCCAAGAAAGCACAATGATGAAAATCAAGTATTGCATAAAGGGAAAATTTGGTAATTTCACTAGGTATTTCTATCCCTACACCTCAGCCCTGCTCTGTGTATCCCATGAAATCCCGGCATCTGGCTTTTACTTACAATAACATTCCACACAATCAGTCTGTGCAATTGATCCTTTTAACAAAATGCAAATAAAAGGGACTGAAAGCTCTAAGAAATAATGGTTACAGATTTTGTGTATTAATTCAGTTTTTCTATGATACTCAGATGAAATTTCAAAGCAACTTCCTCTAGGACTTTAAACACCACTCCCCCCCAACCCAGAGCTTGCCAATTAAGTGTCCAGCTAGTCACTACTGCACAGTCCCTCTTGCTGCTTTCTAGGAAAGTAAGTCTCACCTAGTTCTACTTCTCAATGTACAGTATTTCAGAAACGCTGCACTGTCCTGCTCCAAGGGAATTAAAATTACCTTTTTATTTTACTGTAATTAGGTATTTTACATGCATTCAAGTTTTCAGTTTAAAAAAGTGTACACACCAACTAAACAGAAAGTGAATCCCACTCTGCAGCTCTCCACAGGTAATTAAATCTATGAATACATTTATTTAAATGAGCTATTTTAAGAAAAATTAATATAAACCCATGTCTCCTAGTAAGCAGGATACCTATTACTAGGATGATGATGAGATCAAACCAACGTTATATTTTGCCTGTTAATGATGTTATTAAAATTCGGGGAAGCCAGAGGCTTTCATTAACATTTGGGATCACTAGATAAAAGACTGCAAAGCCCAGAAAATAAAGATGCTGGTCTGTTTTTTGTTGCAATAAGGCTGAAGGACCCTCCTATGAACTATGACTCCACCTCAAATAAAAATGCATGGGATTTCTGATCTCTATAAAAAGTCACAGAAACTGCTGTTATTTGGCTTATTTAAAGACTCTGTTAAAGCTTCTCCAAAAATGGCTTTGCACAGCAGACATGTAGATCTGGACTGAAAGTCACTTACTTCTTGTACTTGAGGCTTCCCCATTGGTCAGGAGCTCGGGGTCAACTTGCATCCCATCCAGACAGACTGACAGATCTCCCACCACTTCTGCTGGCTCCCTGTCACCAACAAGGTGCAACGTCACCACTACCTGCTCCACTGGAAAAGAGCACAGAACAAAGGGAGCTTATCTTACTGCAGGAGAAGAAAGAGTCTTTCATTCAAGAAGCCAATTGCAGATTTCAATGATCAAGGGGAAAAAAAATCCCAAACACCCCCCAGAACTACAGCTTTGCATCTCCATTATTTTTTTATGGTAAAATTGAGCATTTTCCTATATCATTAGAAAATTTTTGTTTCTACAAAAAGGGCAAAACTGGAACATAATCTTGTTGCCTAGGAAGGATTATCATTACAGAAGAGATTGAGTCACATTTCTACAGCAATTAATGCACTTGCCCTCAATACGGAGTTAGGAAGTGTAATTCACATTATTCTTGATTAAGAGCAGATATAATTTCTGTCTTTTGACTAAAAAGCTTCCCATTTACCTAATGACATCCAGATTCACATTCAGAATGTGAACACTTTCCATCATATCCCCTGGCCAGTGGTATGATCAGGGTTTTCAGTGAAGCAGAACTGTAAATAAACATTCTTGCTGAAAGGGTTTGAAACAAACCCCAGTGAGCTCCAACAGGTGCCTGGTGTCTGACAACAAATGCATTGCCCGATGGGGATTTTCCCCCAGATTCAGCAGAACAGACACTGCCAGGAGAGCAGCTCTCACTGCTGTCAACATTCTCCATCTGCAACACCCATGTGTGACAGCTGGGAAGCCAACACTTCTGTAAAGGACAGAACAAAACCAGGACAGCACAGAGCTCTGTGCTGCAGCTCCATGAGTGCTATAACAGGTCTGTAGAATCCTGTATTTCTCCTTCAAGCTTCCCAGGATGCACATACTGCCCAAAGCCTATCTAATTCCAAAATTAATGAAATACAACATATCCCTGTAGCACTATTTGGAACAAAAATAACTGCACATTTCCTGTCTAGCACCAATCACAACCATAGTTTTAATTTTTAAGCTATGTAAAAGGAATCTCTTCTGTTTAATTAGACTTTCACACAGTCCTGCACACACTAGCAAAGTGAAAAACATCTTGTTTTCAGGGACAGCATGGCAGCCTGTGTATAACCAAAAAAGATTACTCTGAAAAAGTAGAAGGAAGCTCATAAAAGCAACCAGTAGCACCAAAAGGAAGCCTTAAAGCTGCCATTTCCAGAGGTGCGTGCAGCATTCATGGTCACTAACGGACAGTTCCTGAGGAACTCTGGCATTCTGAAGTACCCTTCATCTCAGACTTACGTTTCATACTGTTGGATTTCAATGTTTCATGAATATCCAGAGCAGCACTTCCCAGAAGGACATCAGACTTTAATGTTTGATGGCTCCAGACTCGAAAGTTTAATTTACTTACAGGAGTGACAATTCTGGAAAGAAAAAGTTGAGCATTGTAAGGCTATTTGTTGGTGGGGAAGGGGGTGAACTGAGCCACATACTTCCACTATCACTAGAAGTTATTTAAACACAAAGAAATAATGGTGGTAACATCAAACCATTTCCAATTATTACATTCTCATGTCACCTGGATATGTCATGTCAATCAAGACTGTTGCAAGACTGTTCACAGACCAAATATATTTTTTATTATTGCAATTTGAAGGAAGGTACAGAAAAGCTACCAGCAACTCCACAGTAATGCACAGTAAGTTCTGTGACAGCAACTTCAAAGTAATTTTTAATACCGGTATTCTTTTTCAATAAGGAGCACTCTGACATTTATATAGTTTTAAATTATTTTCATTGTGAGAAATGGGTACAAATGACCAGTTATTTTCTCAATGGATAATTTCAGCTGTATATGGCTGATAAGGCCAGACTTTCACAGTCAGCCAATCCCTTCAGAAGATCCACCTAACAAACTCCAAGGAGAGGAACCCCAAGAGTTCTACCCTCATTTGCAGAAGCCACTACACTTTTCCTTTTAATCCTGAATCTGAATATAGGCAGCTGTGCCAAAGTATTTCCTAAAACCCAATTTAGTTCACTAAGCTCCACGTAGCTTTAGTGTCGTTTTCAATAAAGTTGATATACAGGGGGTGTCTGTGCTCAGCTCTTACTCAACAAGAGCAAAAATGGCCATACATTGTTGTGTGGATTTGCATAGCACAAACCACAAACATTCCCATTAAGAAACAAAAGAGAAAAAGGCAAGTTTTAAAAGGTGAAAGAAAATTCTGCTCTTCTACACTTACATGCATGTAATGTGCAAAATTTTCTTAATATCTCTCAGTACAAAGTAAGTAGTAATACTACTAATAGTAGTAACTAAAACTTCACAATAATCTAAATTATAATAAAAGTACAGATACAAAAAAGGTTTTCCTCAGGCAATGTCCCAGATGCTTCAAGAAGCATAATCTACAATTCAAGTACAAGCAAATCACAGAATCACTGAATAGTTTGCACTGAAGGGACCTTACAGCCCATCTCCCTCCACCCACTTTCCACTATCCCAGGTTGCTTCAAGCCCCACCCAGTCTGGCCCTGAACACTCCCAAGGATGGGGCAGCCACAGTTCCTCTGGGGAATCTGTGCCAGGGCCTCAGCACCCTCACAGGGAAGAATTTCTTCCTAATATCCTACCTGGCAGGCTCTTGTGAAAAGTCCCTGTCCAGTGTGCAAGCACAGACTAATCTATATCCCAGAGTTCCACGTGACATTAAGAGAAAACTAAATTTTATAGAACTTGTGTATCTTCTTTATTCACAACACAAATACTGGGCAGAGCAAACATCACCAGCTGTATTCCTCTGGAATCTGATGCTAGTTTTGTTTTAACAAGTTGCATAAATTAATTGGGAATTTTGGATTTGTGCTTGAATTTAGAGGTGCACAAGATAGAGCCAACTACCTGTGTAGTTATGGCACAGTACGCCGCAGTGGGACACAAAAGAACAGCTACACTTCAGCCACAGAACTTCTGAAAACTGTAAATACGACGACAAAAATGTGCATGGGACCATCAGTTTTAATATTAAATTACTTTACTGTCCTTACTACTCACAAAATTAGAGTTCCTTTGAAATGCCACACACAGTAATACAAAATATAAGCACAAGCAGTGTAATAGTTGGTAATTATCTATTTCAGGCTGCACTCTATTTAGTCTAAAAATTATACAAATGCCACCACCCCATTCTACTCCGTGCTTAAAATAAAAACCCAAACTTCAAGACCACTGTCAATTGCTTTAATTTAGCTCAAACAAATTGGAAAATAAAACCAAACCTACACTGTAAGATGCTGTTTCCACTTCGGACTATTTGTGTTGTTGCATTTTTCTGTCTTCTTTGACTGTCCATCTACTGAGACTTCCACATAAGGGCTAGGTCCAAACCATTTATTCTTTTCTTTTAGTTTTGCTGAAATAACTGTTAAGAGAAAAACCAGTAATTTACTCAGAAAGATTTCAATTGCATTTTTCATTTGGGTGCTTCAATATTCAAGTGTCAGGTCATTGATGCCTGACAGTAACATTGAAGAAAAAACCCCACATTCGATGGATAAAAACCCTCTTGCATTCCAGGTTATTTATACAATGCCACAGCTCACACAAATGCCTAAAACATGCAACAATGCTTTTGCAACATCAGACACCGTTATTAATCATAACCAGTACAAGATCCACAGAAGTGCTTAGGTCTTGAAAGCAGAAAATATTCTCTACAACCTTCTTCTGCCTATCACCAGCCAAGAGAATTCCTGGAGTTTATTACATTGCTTGTTAAAAAGCTCAAAACATGATCTGACTCTCATCAAGGCACTGTGGAAAACTGCCACAACTTCTCATGAACAGAACATCACTGAGAGAATGAATTCTGTGTAAAGTTTTGGGTAGCTAAGCAAACTTAGTGAAAAGCTGAATCCAAACCCTGAGTTACAGTAACTACCTCCTGTTCTAGCAACAACAAATCTGGACAGGATTTGCAGCTCCAGAGTTTTAATTTTGGTGGGCAGGGGGTATGCTGGGTGCTGACTGGTGGTTTTTTTTTGGTGTTTTGGTGTTTTTCAGGCATTCAGTATTACTGACTACAGTATTCCCATCTTTCCAAACACCATTGCTATGCTGCCTTCTTTATGATGGGTGTCTACCTTGATGTTTGAATTCCAGGTGTTCTTGGATTCACTGGCAACAGTCAATTCACAAGACAGCACTGAAGATAAAAATATTATCATTTCCAGCTGGCCCCTGAATTCACTGTTCTAACAAAAACCAACTTGATCTCCTGTGTGTTTGTCACCCACCACAGGCTCACTACATCCTTAAAAAGAAATGACTAATTCAGGCCCATCTGGCTAATCTCCCCAGATTCCCTTTATAGCCTATGCTCCTTTAGAGATTTAGAGAAGTAGCTTAGTATAAACTGCTCTGAACTGCTCCCAAGGAAAACTCCTTCTCTGTCTATTAGACATCTCACAGAATTTAACTCATTAGTCTTCACAAACAGCTCCCCATCCTTCCCCCTCCTGTCTCCAGTACTTCTATGCTATAGCACCTCATACCTCAACATCTCTAATTATCTAAAAGATCTGCTTTGGAGCAGCAGAAATCAGCAGATTTGTACCTACTTTCAAGGTTTGCTCTTACCCAGACACCCTGAAATTTCATTTAAAACTAATGAGGGCAGCAGAATGGGACACTGAGGGTAGGGAAGGTGGGAGGCAACACCAGCAACAGTTTGCTGCAGAAAATGGCTGAACATCTACAGAAATTCGGACCTGAAATTCAAATACCTCAGTAGTTCTCAATTCTAAACACTGAAGCATTTATTCAGCTTCACTGTCTTTGTGTGAGTCTCGGGCATTTAATGGGGAAAGCCTTGGACAGCAATAACCACTTCAATCCTTAGCTCTGCTCTCCATCCCTGTGTGGAGGAGGTACTTCTGTGAAAACCTCTTCCAACTTCTCTCCAATATCAACCTGCAGGTTGATAGATTTCTCTACAGCCTCACAAACTACTGAGGAAACACAAGCTTGTGGCCTCAGAGGGACAGCTATAGCCTGTGTAACTCGGGGAGATCCAACCTCCTTCCTAGTCTAAAGCTCTCTAGCTATTTTTTTAATTCTTTTCATCCCCACAATATCCCTTTCCTGAAACTACTGCATAAGCCCACAGGTCTTCACGCTGAAGATGCAAAATTTACTCTTGATACTTCTAAACAGAGACCTGCATAAAGCCCTGGATCTCCCATTCAGTTTTGATGCCTCAGTTAAATTTCCAGAGAGCAATAGTGAGGAAACCTTGGTAATTAAGTTTTAACAGCTGCTCTCTTGGTGAGGCACTACAAAAAGCAAAGCCTATCATGTAAATCCATTTACAAACAATCCAGAGGTGTTCAATTGCAATTATATTCTCACCAATACTTTTATTAATTTTTTTTTTTATATCCATTTTCAACTGTGACCATAAACACATGTAACAAAGAAGAAGCTGTAAGTCAATTTTAATGAACAGCCATATCAGGAAAAAGTGTTAGATGAGATATTATGCCAAGTTTTAGTAAGTGCAAGCAGTATCATAATGCACTATTACATTTCTAGGAGGACTGCCTCGACAATTTACTTAACAGTACCCATAAAGAATTATTCCTTTCTCTTTTCTTTTACACAAATAAATATAATTTCAAAATGCTTTTTAGACAAAATCCAGACTAAAACAGTTGCCAAGTAACGATGGCCTAACATCAATCTTGACTTCTCTTGGGCATTTTACAATGCAAAACTTCCTGAAATGCAACATAGTAGACTCAGTTTAATTGTGGAAGCATTTTTAACCAGAAAAGACAGATAATTTCTGAAGGCTCACCAGTGATCTGAAGCTGTGATTTCATGGACAACCCACTGGCTGGTCCTGATCTGGACCCACTGCCAGCCATAATATGGGCTGGATCTTGAATCTGCATGAAAAGAGAATGCAAACATTTCAACACTCAGAAGCTCAAAAATTCATCTGTTTTTTAACATGTGCCTACATTATAGTGCAAACCAACCCACCATACTTGGTTTTTGTCTAGCTCCTTTCCACTTCCCAAAAGGACAGAAAATCCTTTACAAAGGGCACAGTCTCTATTACATGACCTATAACTATTCAGGCTCTAGGCAAACTGTCTTTTGATTTTGTCACTTCAATCTGCCAATTAATGAGTGAATGATGTTCTAATTCCAAAGTTTGCTGTACCGCTTAAGTTTAAAACACCTGCTCGTCTCGGTGATGTAAATCCTGGAGAAGTTTATCTTTCTGTGTCAAGCACTACTTGGTTTTAAAAAATAAACAAACACCACAATTCACAAGCATAGCAAAAAGACTGAAAATATATTATTAAATTAAAAAGGGAATTTCAAATTTAGAGAAACCTGCTTTTATATCTTTTTTGTTCTTACCTGGTCAGAATACATCTACAGACAGGAGCTGTAACTCTACAAAGCACTTAAATAAAAAAGGAAATACATCACTTTTCAAAGAGAGCAAGACAACTGTCAGTTACTGCACAACTTTCCTTATTGGCACTCCCAACCCTCACACCAAGGCTTGTCTGATCCTCCCAGCCCAAGGCAACACAGGTTCCTCCTTGCAGTATTTGGTTTTGGGGGGGGCAAACAAAGAGGACAGCGTGCGTCATAGAGTTTCCAGAGAAATTAAATAGTGTACTGTTACACTGAACACAGAAATCACTCTGGAAATACCCAGACACCCCTGTCACCTATTCATTTGTAAAACACATTTCACGTCAGCATCTCTTACCAACTGAACTCCACTGCAAAATGAACAGCCTGCTGGATACAACTTCCAGACCACTCACTGCATCCCTGTCATGCCATTTTCCCTCCTTTGCACCACTTCCAGACTGCCTTCCCTGCTCAAAACCTACTGCAAAACATTTGTGCACCTCTCTGGGTGACCTCAGCCTCTCGTGGGGCTCAGCTGCTGTGGCCAAGGAGCTGCTCATCAGCCCTGAGCTTCCACTGATGCTCTGCTTTGGGCAGCCACCAGATGGGATCCCAATGCAGAGCAAACATCCCTTGCCAGCTCTCAAGCACTTCTCTGCACACACTGCTTCCAAAAGGAAAAGAAAGCATTAGCTTAGGCTGCTATCTGTATCGAGAGTCAAAAGATGCCATTTCTGAACTTACAGCTGATAACACCACAAACAGTTTCTCTAATCCCAGACATGCTCAGCCACACCAAGGGAACCAGAATTTGTACAAGGAGAACAGGTCTAGATATGGCAACTTTCCTTCTGGAGGCTGCGACTTGAATCAAATGTCCATGACAGCAACTGTGGAAATTGTAACCCCACAGGTGTTTGAAAGCTGTGAAATGGGCAATTCTGGCATCCTGCAGCTTGCTGATGCAAGTGTTCCCTATTGTAAACAAAAAAAGGTACTAAGGACTTGCTCAAATAGTATCTGGTGTTATTAGTAGAGTTCAGTGCAGTTACTGTATTTCAGATGTGAATCACACAAATTTAAATCATGTAAGAGTGAGAAAGATTTTAACGTAAGTTTTTAAAAAGTAGCCTAAATTTAAATTATTTAGAGGGCAATTCTTAATTCTGCTCCTGTGACTAGCTGCACCAACCTCCCTAGGTATCCTTTATGAAAGCAATCAGATTACATCTAGACCAACAGAGACACACTGGATAGTCTGAAGGAGTTTGGATTTACAGAAGAGCTGCCAGTTCCCACCTGGAGAAATAACACCATACAGAATACACCGGGGATCCCTGGAGGGGATCACTCTCAACTGAACTCCCACACTAAGCATTTACAGCATACAACACTCATTCAGAAGCACATGTTAAAGCCAACTTTCATTTCTAATCCAGCAAATATACTCATTAAAATGATTTTAGTAACATTTGATCATTTTCATTTGAGAATATGCAGAGAAAATCTTGCAGCTTAACCACAACTGAAATGAGTGTCCTGCAAACACCCACTGAGTTACCAGATGTGGATGTATAAATGTGCATGTTGGGAGACACAGCCTTCACCATCAACCAGCTTCAGCAAAATTCCAGGAGTATACTGCCTGCCAAAACTTCTAAAAAAAGAAACTGTACTACACATTGTTCTCTCAGCTGCTAGAAAGTTTCTAATTTTTTTTTTTGAGCAATAAAAATGAAGAGTCTTATTTTATTTTACTCTAAAATACAGGGGCTGTTCACTTACAGCAAGCTCCATTAATTAACCAGGAAAAGCAGAGTCCAAAGGAAGAAGCAGGAAGCAACAATTTACCTCTGCTCTGCACTTCAACATCCCTACCTCCTTCCATGTTTTCCAGTACCTTGACTCCAGTGCCTCTTCTACTCCCCTTAAGTCTCCACTAAGAAAGATTCCACAAGTGGAATAGCTGCTTCAATGCCAAGCTTCCAGCAAGGAATAATCATGGAAAACACACTGAAGCTTTTCTCTCAGTTGGACACTAATTAAGTCCCCCTCCCTACCATGCATGTATATGCTTGATCTGGATTTTTCACAACTGATAGAAATTTAATCAACTTCTTTACCTCCATCTCCATCAGTTTTTAACTGGAAAGGATCAGCAATTTAGCAAGTCTATAATGCAACACACAGGAAAATTGGAAGAGAGCAGGTAGAATTATGTACATCACATTTTGTTAGGCAACTAAGCAAAAATATATTGATTAGCCAAAGAAGAATCTGTAGTGATTAATGAACTAGACTTAAAAAGAAGCAAAAGAGAGTGCAAAAGGCAGTAACTACACCAGTCACACATATTCAGTTCCTGTCTATTTACACTTAATTTTTAACATTTTATTCCTCTTTATTTATGTAACAAATACAGCAAACAGATCTTGACTGTGTGTAAAAAACTACTTTATTAAAAGCTGCAGACGATTTCAACTCAGAATCAGCCTAGAGCTACTTGTAAGCCTCATCAAGATATTAAATCCTCAATCATTGTTAAAGTACTTCCACCTAGTTTTATTATAATAGAAATGGGACTTACGAATGTGGAAAGCAAATGTCTTTATAAATCCAATGTAATGCTACCAGCACTTGCAAAATTTGAAACTGTCATTCCAAAGCTGAGAATGCACGCTCAGGGCTTTTTTTCTGCAGCAGAAAATCAAACACATCTTCATGGATATTTAGGGATTTTGTGTGGTTTGGGTTGGGTTTTGAGGTTTTTTTGGTTGGTTGGTGTTTTGTTTTTCTGGTTTTGTTTTAAATTGGAGTAAGCTCCTATTGCCATTTTTCTCCCAGATGCTGCAACTCACTTCCAAGAACCTGTCAGAATCTGTAATTTAGGAACATTAGCTGTAAGGTTTGAGAGCTGTGACAGAATGACTGGGACACTGTAATGGATGTTCAGAGCATGATCAGGTAAGTATGATTTTCTCAGAAACGAACAAGACAAATTCTTTGGCATAGAAAAAGATAAAGTAGAGAAAGAATATCTTCTTGCCATTAAAAATAAACCATTGAAATGGTTGTCCGAATTTCCTCGGGGGCTGCACACCTGTTCCAAGGAAGGTTTGGTTCTATAACATCCTACCATAATATGTAAATTATGAGATAAATTATACTCAGCTTCATACTTGCATGCACCATTGTTGGTACTCTGGCAGGTTTGAACAAACACTGCTTAAAATAAATCTGCCTCACAGCAGGAACACTCCGACCACGCATCCTTTTGGTGCTGTTCTCTGAATCCCACCAGCAGTGCCTTCCCAGCAGCTTCCCCTTTGGCCTGACCCAGAGCTGCTGGGGTATTTTCATCCAAGACAACAAATTTCCACCACAGTTTATAGTACAAGGGGTGTGGAAGAAGGAGAGTGCAGCCCAAATGCTACGCTGGCAAAAAGGAAGGCAGCAGAAGAGGATACTCAGTTATTATTTCTAAGAAATCATGAGAAAGCTACATTTCTCCTTATCCTTTTAAGTGCTTCGTGGTTAAAGCAAAGGAAGAGCTGGGGAGGAGTTCCTCAACCCACAAAATCAGGGAGTATAGACAGAAGAAAAATGTTGTCAATGGACTGAGAGACCTTCAGTGTGACACCAATTTAACTTGGGTGACTTTATTCAGCACTGGAATTTATCTGGTAAGGAATCAGCTTACTGAAGAAGGTAATTTTGGTTTGTGTTTATTTGAAAGAACAGAAGACATTGAGGTGAAAATGAAACCCTGTGACTGCATTACACATGCGTAACTTTGGAAATATGTTGGCACCTGCTTTTTATAATTGAAAAAAAACTAAAATAATTTGCACATTGTTGGCTGCTTTAAGTTTTATGTTTAGTAATTAATTTTAAGAATAGGCTAAGCTGCTCTTTGCAGGTGTTCCTATTCAAAGTGAATTTGCAATTTCAATAATGGAGAAAAAAACCCTCCATAATGAAAAAAAATATTTTAACATACCTAGTAATTTTAAAAACAGTTTTGAGAACCACACTATGCAACAAAAATACAGACTTTTGAAAAAAGCATAAAATATACAAATTTTTTTTTAAAAAAACTGCATGTAAAATGTAACATGTCCCTTTAATCAACAGGTATGTGATAAATACATGCACTTCTCTGTGTGAGAAATTACAGAAATGCTTCTTCACCTTCCCCCAAACACTGATGCCTCTCTTTAACTGAAGGCATGTATACTGTGGAAAAGGTTTTTCTCTTTAATGTTAGCTATAACCACACAGTGAGCCCAGGCAGAGACAGGGAGTTTTGGCAACTTACTTGCTTAGCAAATTTGCAGTTCCTTTAAGTGTTCAAGTTTCATCTTCAAAGTAAAGTGTGGTTTGACAAAGCTGGCTTTAGTGGTTTACACTTTTTTTTCCTTTAAAATAAGTTTTAAGGACGTGGTCAGGTTTGCTCAAACAAGTCAAAGGACAAAAAGGAAGAAACTGCTGAGTAATCAACCAGGGAGAAAAGAATAGACATAGATTATAAGAGCATTGAGTACACGTTGGAAAGGGAAGCAATTTTAAGGTTTGCATCAAGGGATATTTATATAAGGAACGGATCAGAGAGGTTTAACACAGCATGCAGCTTTGGCTCCCTTTGGCCATCACTTTGTGAGCAATAACACATCCATTCACCAGGGAAAATCTGAGCAGTCTGTGCCAGAATACAACTGCTGCAATTTAAAATGCCCAAATTGTTTTTTGAACGAATGTGAAATACATGCTGGCTCTGAAAAAAGGCTGTGGGTTGGATTCCTGATCTGTGTGGTCCTGTCTCCTCTGCCAGCAGAGCCAGCACAGACAGTTCCTGCAGCCTCCCTGCTCAGGTTATCCAGGTACAAGCCAACATCCACCCAGCTGCTCTGAGAGCAACAAGAGATCCTGACTGAAAGAGAAGACTGGAGCCAATTCAATACACAAGCTAAAAATATATTTGTGGAGAATTTAATCAGTTTGGGAAGCAAATGGAGTGATATGACCTTCAGTCTGTAAGGAGGGACGAGCAACATATATAAACCACAAAACAAATGAAAAGAGGTGCCCGACTTCTATCCTACAGTAGACTTACTAACACGAAATCCTTGATGCTGAAGTAGAAACTTCATCTACTACCCTGTCTAAAAACTGGTTTGGTTTTTTTTTTAATATCTGATCCATGTATACAATATATATGATCTACTGTACTCCTGGCTCAACACAGGAATCACTTTCTTGCTACATCTCCTCACAGATGATCATTTCTGCATCCTTTCCAAGGGCAGCGGTATATCAAGAGACAGAAGTCACATCTTCTCTAAATCAACAGGTCTAATTCTACAAGTGAGATTATTTCAATCTGTTCTCTAGACCCACTATTCTGAACTTTTCTGTTGAATCTTTTACTGCTATGAGCAAACATACCTTGTGGAGAATTTAATGAAGATGCTAAATTGAGATGAACAAAGCAGGGATGAAAATGTGCATAAATCAGCTAAACAAGAGTTAAAATGGCTTTGACTGATAGCAAAGGGCACTTCTTCAGGCACTTCAGGAATAAAACTGAGGAGTGTTTGTGTAAAGGCCAGGATGCCTTCACTCTGATAAGGCTCCAACACAGATGCCTCACCAGCAAACAGCCTGTGCTTCAAAGAAGAGGGTGGCAACAGGGTTATGTCACATCACATATGTCATTCCATTTCCTGTCAGCCCAACAGGAAAACATACTGTTGCTTTAAAGAGATAGATATCCCAAAAAAGGGAAAAACCAAGCAGCATTAGCCTCCACTGAAGATTTACAGAAGCTGAAGTAAGCCAGATTCTGAAGCAAAGGACTAGCAAAAACCAACTCTTGACTCCCAGAGGATATAAAATATCTGTATGTGAAGTAGTTTGTTGTCACCAACAGGAGCCTGAAACACAATAAACAGTGACAAATACCATTAGTTCCATCCTCCACAAATCATAAAAGAGACACTGGCTATCCCACCTCAACACGTGGAAATGTTCTGGTGTCTGAGAACACAAGTGAGAGAATGAGCTAATGAAATGTGTGAGAGGGTATAAGTAATGTGAGATATTAAAGATAAATACTACATTCTCCTTGGTAAAGACAGTGAGACTCTTTACCCTGTAAAGTCTCATACTGGGTCTTGTTTTACTAACTTCCTGTGACCTCAATGCAACATGAATGATAATGAGTGTGATACTATTGATATCCAACAATGGCATCAAAAAATGATTGTCACAAACAGATCAGCAAAGACTATTACAAAGAAATTACATACTATCAACTTTAAGCACCTTTTCTGGAAACAGTTATTTATGCAACAGTAATCCTCAGTGCTGATTCCTTGTTGTTCCTAAATATTTACCACTTCAAGAGAGAACTGAGCATAGGAAACTCTTCTGAATCTGAAGTTTTGAAGTTGGAAACGTTGAAAAACATTCACTCTGCCTACCAAAGCAAAGACATTGCCCAATGAAAGCAGAATAACTCTGGAAATGTTGTAGCCAGACATGCAGTGATAATCACTTTAACTTTTCCCTGAATACCTGGCATCACCAAGTAGTGTTCCTTGTGTAAATGGCACAGGTTAGAAAAACTGGTCTATCAACTTTACCCTGAGGAGAAAAATGCTTCCAACACTGCTTGCAGTGCAAATGAACTGTCTTCAGGCCTCCCAAACTGGAGACTGACAGCAAAACTATAGAGAAATCAGTCATTAGCATTTCTCTGCAATGAGAAGCCTGCTTGTAAAACCTGCACCTCAGCAGAAATAGTTCACAATCCCTTTTTCTACACGTGTCACATTTGATTCTGAATAAAACAATGGGAAAAAAGAGGTGTAAAGAAACAGAACTGCAATATAAAAAATTCCATGAAAGACGAGCATAATTTGACAGTTTTTCACACTTTCAGTGTGAAAACATCAGAAATCCCTCAACCTCAAGCTGTTCTTAGACTTAAACTGTGGCAAGCAGGACAAAAGGGATACAAGTGGCATCACTACCAACTCAGACAACTTCCCAATGGATTTCCTTCCTAACTAGGAGGATGTTAGCTTTTACTAACTTCTAAGAAACATTCAAAGAGGGGAAAAGAAGAAAAATGTATGTGAACATCATATGCCCTTTGCTTCATTTCCAACAGCCTGGCAAGAGCAGCCACTCCAGAGAGCTGCACAAGATAATTAAAACCATTTGTGAAAACAAAGAGCTGGTCTATTTTTATTTCAGCCATTTCCTTCTCATGGTACAATCCATTTCAAAGAGGACAACAATTCATATATGCAAACCACTAAGCTAAAACTGGTTCACTGCTGTAATCTTTGAAATACAGCAATACTCAAAACGGCTGGTTGGAAAACATCTATGAAACTTGGCATGCATAGTAACCCCCAGTACAGAGAATTAAACTAGTATTAAGATGTCAGAGAAGGTAGTGAAACTGGAATAGTTGTAACTGACTACCACAAACTCAAATAGATTTCTGAATTACTGGATTTACCCGTAGTTACTGGACATTAACTGGATTAACTCCTGTATTTTGCAAACCACTGCTTTTAGAAATGAATTTTGGCCTTTAAAATTCTTTGCAAAAAATCTTTGGGAATCACATAGTTTCAACAAATACTGCACTGATTCAGAACTGTCTCGTTCTAATGCTTCTGCGATGAGGTTTCATGAAAATTTCCCAGTGGGAGTTCACAACCAGAACAAAGTTACAGTCTGTGAACTGGAAGATAAGTAGTTACTCTGCTACCTGCAAAGCAAGACAAATTGCTTTTCATTCAAGAAACCAGATATTCAAGCCTGTTCCTTTATAGCTGAGAGTTACCAGGTATTATCATGAGCTGGCAAAACATGAAGTAAAAGCTCATTTATGGGGGTTTGTGCCCTTTTGTCTAATTCATGATGGGCAAAACCTCTTTCCTAGGCCCCCTTTTCTGGAAGGTAAAGAGTTCTGATTGTTTTCTCTTTGGACACCCCTAAAGGCGTGAGCACACAACAGTCTTACTTATCAAACACATCTAATCATATTTGGTTGAGGAGGCAGAGTGAGCACCTGGCAGCCATCCATGGTTAACCCACCCCACTGCTCTGCTGTGACCATCACATTTCTTGCAGAATGGTTTAAACCAAGTTCAGCTTTCAAAACACAAATTAAACTCACAATCTGAAACCCACCAGGTGACAGTATTGTGAGCACACAGTTTATGCCCTTGAAAGGTGAAAGTCCTAAAAATGGGAATGATTTGACTATATAGTGAACCTATAGTCAACTTCTTAGAATAAGCAATACTCTTCTATAGGGAAGAAGTAAAAGAACCCTTTTAGCATCTTCAAAGTCCCTCTGAACTTAAATATTCCTGTTACTAGGACTGTTAGATTATTATAGATCTCTAACCAAAAAGGCATCAGCAACCAGAACTCTCATATCTTGAAGGAATTAATTACAGCTTCCCCTTTTAATTCTTCCACTTCCTTGCACTGTGAACCATGTCCTACATGGACTTTTGTGGAAAGAGAGGTTAAAGAAATATTCTGTGCTGTAACTTCAGGGACATCCTTCCTCAGAGAGGAAGAAGACAGACTGAAGCAATGTAATCAACAACATGTATTTCCTTAACAGGCAATGAAAACATTTTATCTCTCACTTTTAAAAAACAACAACTGTTACATTTTGAGATTTCTATAAAGAAAGTACCGAGAAAGAATAAACAGTATTTTTTAGCGGTAATGGAAAAAGATTTTTCAGAGAATTTTCTACAGGGAAAAGTACACAGTGTAGCCAAACTTCCAAGCAGTCACAGTTAAACAATGACATTAGCCTGGTCAGGTATCTGAGAATATTCTATAAACTGCAGCTGCTTGCTAAACACCTTATCCTGCACCATGCAGCTGTGGTTATGGCTCACTCAAGTAACATCCCACCCTGACTAGAGATATAAATGTATCTGCTTTGCTATTTGGATATCAGGTTTCCCAACGCAACTCTCATTTTATTGGAAAGGACAAATTTGAGCCCAAAGAAGCACTGAAGAGAAGCAGCACGAGCTAGTTAACAAAACAGTTCCCCAAAACAATAGTTTTGTTCCATCTGCCCTGTAAAAGCTTCTTTAGCCCTATAGCCATGGTTAGCTTCAGTTGGCTCAAAGGCAGAGAGGCTTCTACAAAGCAAAAGTCCCAAACTTGAGCATCTCAGTCAAATATTCACGGTACTGTTCACTAGAGGTTATTTTAGACCTTACCAGGACAGCATGCAAAGGAATCTTCTGAAGAAGTTCACCCAAAGTCCCTTCCTGCCTGTTGCTATGGGAAGGGGAAGGAATGAATTTATCTGGAGGCCTCTACTCACCATGGCTTCAGCTGCATGACACAGTAGTGAGAAGATAGTCACATAAATCCACAAGCTATAAGCTACTTATTCATGTTATTCAATTAATTTTTGATTAAGGTAATGAAATAATCCTAATGTGATCACTCAGAGGAAAAACATTAAGTCAAAATTTTACTTTATTTCACCCCCTTTAGGCAGCTTTCTTACTTATAATCTATTAAATGATAACTGCCTGGAAGAGGTAATTCAAATCACCTGCCTTTTAGTCATCTTTTCACAGTTTCAACAGTTTTCCTGCAATCCACTATGTTAGTAGAAGCAGTCAGGAAAAACACAAATTAACACCTGTGACAAAACAAAGGCATTCATGGATTAAAAAAACAAAACACCTAACACATGAATAAAAGTTGAAAAGATGAAAAGACACTAGGAAAAAACCCAACAAAATTCTGCCTGTTACGAAGCACACGGAAAATAAAAAGACAAGAGGCACTGACTTTGAAGTCAGGGTACCTAATATTGGGAAAATCTTCACCAAGGATGAGAAAAGTGTGCTTGGTTTAACTCTCGGAGATTTCTGAAAACAGTCTAAACAAATGCCAAGTTACATTTATATCTTTACCTCTCAAACCCTTTCCTTGTATTTCTGCTCTTCCCTATGTTGTGCATTTAAGCAAAACAGGATCTAAGAATGATCTGAAAATAACATACATGATAATGGGTTACTAAAAGAGAATATGAGAATACCTTACAACAAGAACACACTTCTAGCAATTGCTTTCAATTTCTTCCTTTTTTTTTTTTTAATAGAAACAAACAATAATTTGGGCTGGAAAGGGCCTCTGGAGGTCCTCCTGTCCAAAACAGGGAACATCATGGTTAATCCAAGCTGTTCAATGTCTTGTAGAAATGTTCACTACACTCAACTAGGAGCAAAATACAAGTCATAATAAAGGCATCTTACTAGATATTCACGTTTGCAGATACAATGACAACAAAGTGAGTGGCTCTGAGGCTTTACACAAACACACACTCTTTTACTGGGGCATATATGTGCATAATGCCTTCCATCCTTAACATGTCAGCCTGTCACATCTCCCTGCCACACTGCTGATGAAACCTATCAAAGAAACTAAAATATATTAAATATGAAATTACAAAAAGATGGATTCCTTAGAAATTTTATTACTCTTGATAATGGCAGTAATATGGTAGGAGATTGCTCACAGTCCAGACTGCTTACTTCTGTCGGAACTTTGCACCACAAATCTAACAGCTTCACTTCAAACCACAGCAAAAGTCTAAACAAACAAACTAAATATTGAAATATTGTGTATGACAAGATTTATTTTGTTACATGATTTAATTCTTAGAAGCGCAATCATTTTTTCAGTGGATGCTTGTAAATTCATTTCAGATGGCTTTCAATTAAATGACTGAAAAGTTTCCAAGCTAACTCCTTTGGAAGGATTCCCCTGTTCAGTTTTTCAGCTACTCCTTTAACACCTTAGGATGTGTATTTCTCTGCACCTTTTATTAATAACAATCCATATAAATGCTTTACTTATTCTCAATTTAGGTGAGTTTTTTTTTTAATTTGTTTCTTCTTGAAGACTTCCACTGCTTCTTCATTTTCAGAACATGTTCATATAGTACACAACCAGAGAAAATGAAAATAAAAAGAATAAAAGTTGTATTTAAGAATAAGACTATTACCCTTCAGCTTGTGTCAGCTAATTGCATTGTCATATGGCTTCTAAGCTTCACTGTGGGAATTATGTGCCAAAAGAGATTCCTGTTTTCTTAGAGACCCATTTTCACCTCCTGTACTGTAATCTTCCTAAAAACACTGTGCCCACACCTTAGAGAATTACTCTAGTCAACCTGCACTTTATTGCTACAGCCCCTTTCACAATGGCACAGCCTTTTCCCGGGATGGTTTGTGAACTCCCCTGTAAGAATTTGCTGTGCCCACGCCCACCAGCAGTGCAGTGCAACAGGAGTGGGGCCAGGGAGGAAGGTCTGCAGACGTGAAACCCACATGGGATACGTTCTTGGAGTTTTAGCTTGGAACAGCTCTACTGGGATCCCACAGTCCCACACCAGCAGGACCACAGCTTCCAGTTAAGTTTCATCCAAAAGCAACTCAGTCTCCTTGATCCAAGCTCATTTCACAAGTCAAATCAAGTGCAGTCTGTATGAACATTCAGTGGATTAATTTCCAAACCACTCTCCTTGTCCAAATTAAAACAATCAAACCACTAATGAAGACTGTTTCTTTTCCTGTTCTCTCTGCTACGTATTCTGGCCCTGAAGAAAACCCCTCTCTGATAGGTCTCTGACTGATAAAACCTCTGACTGATAGGTCTCTCACATCCACTGGCTCAAGTTCACTTTTTTTTGCATTACCTCTGTTCTCCTTCTTTAACTCCCTGCACATGGACATCAGTATTTTCATGTGGGATCTTGCTTGGCCACTTTGTTTCTGGACTGCCACCTTTCTCTCCATTTTGACAATTTCAGATGAGCTTCTTTTTCAGCACATTTTCCTTTATAAAATTATAAAAAGGAAATCCCAAAGTTTCCTGCTTTTCATCAGTGAGACAGGTGTGATTTTTCCCATCTTCTGTGTAAAATCAAAGCTAGAAAATTGCTTCTTCAAAACTAGGAAGTTTTAAATGCTGTTCTCTGGTCTAAGTTAAAAATCAGAGTATTTTTAATCAAATAGATTAAGATTACATTTAGAGTATATGTCTGCTTAACATGAATGATGAATGCAGTAGGTTAAAAAAAAAAGTCTATCATAAAACACAACATATTTGTGCCATCAAACAGGGTAACAGATTGTCTCCCTGAGGCCTAAGTGATGAGCCAGACCACAGAACTGCTTGTTTCGAGTGGTATGAGGGGCAGTAACTGAGTACCACTCTCTGTGTAAGCACAGATGATTTTTTCACAAGGTGGATACATTTCCAGAAGTATTAAGCATCTAGAGAGATGCTGAAAAATTGAAGTTTGCTCTCCTGTTCATTCTATGCATTAGAGAATATCAGGGAAGCCCACTCTGCGCCGCATTAAAATGAAAAATCCAACTCTGTCAGTGATTCACCACATTCCTGAAAAGACAAATTACACTCCTTTCTTTGACAGAGCAAGAAGGATGATCCAAGATACTTCAGACTGACCAGTGTTCTCTCAACCCCAGCGAGGTCAGGGAGCAAATTCTTTTAGGAGCCATTTCCAAACATAATGTGAACAAGCAAGTGATTTGGATTAGTCAGCACAGTTTTATAAAGGGGAAATAAAATAAGTATGACCTGAGAGCTTTCTTTGAGAAGATGACTTGGCAGCTGGGACAACACCATTTCCTACAACATCCTCACACAAGGGGATGAAGCAGGGACGAGGAGGGAGCAGACTGCAAGCCTGGATGAAGGGCAAGGTTCCTGGGAGTGGGATCAGAAATGCACTATCCAGTTAGAACCCAGGCATTAGTGCTGTGGCCCAGCAGGACAGATTTGACCAGTACTGTTTAAGTTCTCCATCTATGACCTGGACCCAGCTCATTCTCAGCAAATATGCTGATGGAACAAAAAATCCACAAGAGTGAGTGCAAAGTTCTGTACATGGGGAGGAATAAACTCATGCACCCAACCCAGTAAATGCTGGGAGGCAGCTGGACAGAAAACAACTCTATAGATGACACTGGTGCTGTTGGACATGAACTAGCAATGTATCCTCACAATAACAATAAATAAGAGGGGTGCCAGCATCCTGGATTAGGAAAACACATCACTAGCAGCATGAGGAAGGTGATCCTTCTCTTTCATTCTAATTCTAGGCTCCCCAAATCAAGAGTGACACAAACATACTGATGTGACACCAGCAAAGGGCTGTAGAGACAATAAAATGATTGGGAAGAGGCTGAGAAAACTGGGATTGTTAAGCCTGGAAATGAGAATGATCGGGAGGATCTTATCAGTGTGCATAAATACTTGAAGGGTTAAAAGGCTGAAGGCAGACTCTCCCTAGCAGTACTCAGGGACAGGACAATAGCCAGGGGGCACAAATTAAAATACAGGAAATTCAACTTAAAAACAGGGGATGCAGTTATTTATTTTCCTGTAGGGTGGTTGAACAGCAGAGAAATTTGTCAAGAGAGGTTAAATCACCATTCTCAGAGCCATTCCAAACCTGACTGAACACATTACTCACTGCTCTAACTGGCCTTGCTCTAAGAAGATGAATTTGGCTCAGACCATGTCCAGAAGTCTCCTCCAACCTCAAGTATTCTGTGATTCTTTAAGTTCCCTAAAACAACCTCAATAATTCCTGTTGTACCTACCCTGTTCTTTTTGGGTCTCTGTCCTGCAGCAGATTCCTCCTCTGAAGAGATATATCAAGCTAGTCAGATTGACTACTTTTTTTCCAAACTGAGGTTCCCTTTCAGTGCCCAGTTATAAATACAGCTTCAGTTTTACTAGTTTGAAGAGAAACGCACAGATTGCATAATTCAGCATTGCACTTTCTTCAGGTTCAGTAATGTTCATCTTGAACATCAAGATTTTAATTTCTACAGCTTTTCCTATGCCCTACACTAAAATTCAACGCACAAGTCTACACCAGTAGACTTGTATTTCTTCTCACTTCTAAAAACTATTTCCATTTCCCTTATTGCTGCTGTGTATTATAAGGAACAAAGCAATAGAGCCTGAGGAAATTTCCTACACGTCTGGCACTATACAGACCCAAGTGTTAGCCAGCTCCAATTGATGATAATCACATAATATGGAACTGAAAAACATGCAAAAATCAACTGGTTCAACTGTCCCAATATAAAAATGTTACTGGACACTTCATATGCACACTGGTTTCCTGGTTTATTTTCATCTTGTTTTGCCCTAATAAGAAACTTCATAAAAAATTCACATATCACTGTCTTGGAACCTATGGTATCCCATCATTATAAAAATCCCATCATCAGAGATGAGAAAGTCATTAAATGTCATGGCTGAATCTCTGTTTATTCAAAAAGAGATCATAATTTGTTGATGCTTTTATATATTTCCTTCATTTTAACTTATATGGTTATTATTTACCCAAGCAAATCTAGACAGTTACCTGTATGTTGCTCCATATCTCTCCCATGCTTCTTTAAAGCCACTGGCCAGGTACTTTCAAGCAAACTAATTACTCTCTTTTACCTAAAATATATCCCACCTGTGACAAATTTAGGCTGGAGAGTCGTTTAAAGGATACTGATCCTCTAATAGTTTCTAAAAGCTTCTCCTAAGTGTCTATATAGATTAATCCAAACCTCAGTGGGAAAAATTGGCATTGAAGTTTCACTTATGATACTAAAACCAAACAAAAATGATGCTGCCAAGAATCCCCACCACGTCTATACAGGTAACTTGATTTTGGAGGTATAATGTAGCTGCATACCATAACAGAGCTGCCTTTCCCACCAATGTGCTCTGCTACCCCTTTAGCCTGATGATTTTCACATATCCATGGACTTTCCCTCATTTTCCAGTGCCTGTATTTGTCTTCCCTATCTCATTAGTACAGACATACCCACACAGTATCACAGCTCACGTTACCGCTTTATTTTCCAATTAAAAAGGTGGAAATAGTCCGTGATGTCCAAACCTTCATGAGCAAATTCCAGAAACTGCAGAACTTCATTTGATGCTTATGGGAAGAGATAAAAAACTGGTATCACTGGATACGTTAAGAGAACAACTTTAACTTACTTGATACGTTATTTTGTGACTTGTCATCGGAAGAAAATCCGTGGTTTTTGTATTACAGCTATTTTTAAATGTACTTCAAAGGCATTAATTTTGAAGGGAGTTCTGCCAGTTGATGAGGGTGATTTGAAGGACAGACACCAATGGAAAGAATGGTCTTATCTGACTATGAATGTTAAGGCAACACAAAAGTAAAATGATACATTTAATAAAAACTACAGGCTTGACTTTAGCAACAAGCAAAAAAAAAGCAAGGTAATGCACCCAGTAATTGTTACATGAGCGACAGGATAATCATTGAGAAAGATACATCACCAATTGCCTGAACACTCCACCATCATCCAGAGCCCACAGCTGCTGGGGAGCCCCATTTCACAGCGAGGACACAGAGAACCCTTCCCAGCAACTGGGAAAATCCCACCTGGGATCACCACCCATAGGTGAGGTCTCTAATGACCCTGAAAATGGGTGCAGCTTTTATAGGCCCAAAGCAGCACATCAAAGTGACCTGACAAAGTGATATTTTTAGCATGGAAACTCCTGGATCTGATGGCACACATCCTGACCAGCAAGGGCCAGAGCTTGGCCAGAGCCCAGGCCTTGGCTAGGAGGGTTTTCCCCCAAAATACCCTACAAACAAACCTCTATTCCTGTCAGTTGGGAAAGTTTCTAAAAATGATACATTTCTTGCAGATAACTACACAAGGTTATACAGAGCTAGCATAAGCATCTGTGTCATTTATTTTTAGCTAAATAATACTGATGGTGTTAGTCACACAAAGCTCAAGGTTCCTGATGTCAGTCAGCTCTGGCTGAGGCCTGCTGCTCAGGCCTAAGCCCATCAAAGTGTCAATAAGAAATGCTTTCTCTACTGTAAAATAGCACAATAAAACAAAATAGGAGGCCACCACCTTCTGTTTCACCACCCACCTTGCAGCTTTGGAACAAGTCCCTTCAAAAGCAGTTACACATTCAGTTATTAACAGAGGGCAGCATCTACAGAGGATTTCATAATCTCCGGCCATTAGTTTTACTTCTTATTTACAGTGCTTGCTACATTACTTCCCCATTCCTTTCTTAGAGCTGCATTTCATTATCAATGGTTCATACACACACCTAAACAAACCTGCAAAAAGCTTTTAACTCTGGGGAATGAAAAAAAAAAAAAAAAAAACCAGAAAGCTTGACCATTTAACTACCCGATTACCTGGAGTCATTACTAAGAATGACAACTTCAGCAGCCATTACAGTTGTTGTACATGTTTATATTGTAAAATTGTAGTTGTAATGTTTTTAAAAGCAGCTTCTGGAAAGACTGCTGTCCACCACCAAAATGTCCACCCTGACCATCTCACCTGGAAGCCTCAAATGGAGCAGATGCAATTTCCAAAAGTGAAGTGCTGGTGTCTACATGAACCCAAACAAGATTTCTCAGGATGTCTGTGCGGGACTGTCCGGCATACAATGCACCTTGTTTGAAGTGTCTGACAGCACCACTGAAGGTATAACGAGCAAAAAACTCCCTCCCTCTGTGGGTATAGTAATGAAAAGAGCCCCAGACACACCTCCACTCCTTTGCTCCCAAGAACACATAAAAAGGCCCATGGAGCTTTCAGAAGATGCTGCCTATAAAAACTTGTTCAAGAGATCATCACTGTAGGAACCTGAGCAAGGCATGAAATCAAAACAGACTGCACAGATCTGCAATTCAGCCTGGCAAGGCTCAGCAAAGAAATGATGAATCATTCCCTACTACCAGCGACAACCACACATCTGAAATGTGCTGATGACTTGAAATCTCTTGAAAAAGAAAGCTCTTTGTCACTTGCTGCTTGTACCTGCTTCAGCAAAATAGATGGTGTAAGACAGTTCCTGTTGATTGACTCAGCTGTGGCTACAAGAACTGCTGTAGATAACGCACTGAAATTCTGACAGGTAACTCTTTACCAAAGTATGACTACATACACTGCCCCCTCAGAAAAATAAGCTGCTTCTCTGAGTATTCTTTAACAGTAGAATCAAAGAAACTAGTAGTGGAAAGCCAGTACTTGCAACAAAATAAAGTAATATCGCTGTGTACAAAATTCAGTGTCAGCTGAAAATAAAAGTTGCATTTTTCCAAGCTAAATTATTTATTACTAAAGTAAAATCAAAAGATGCAATGGAGATTACAATTTCAGCAAGGGGAAAAAGTACTGAGATTATTTAAGTCAACCCTGAGGTATCTGAAAGTCTGCTATGGGTCGCTGTCTTTTCCAAAACTGCAAACTGCTGCAAGCAAAATCTTGAGCTCCAGAGGATTTAGTCTTCAAGTTTCCTGATTTCAACAGAAGTCCCTTACCTGCTTCCTAGGAATTTTTTCTAAGTGACTAGATGGCAACATGAATGTACAGCCATGGGTGGACAACACACCCATCCCAACCCTGCAAAATGTGACTGCTTGTTACATTCCAGCTCGTGCCTGTCTGTAAAATAAAACTGAAAACTAGAGGGGAAAGTACCACTATTCCAATATTCTCAAAGCTTCCAGAAAACTTGGGGTTTGCAGGGCTGCCCTAAAATTCCTTTGACCTTTATCAAAAGATAAAGCAGATGTCAGAAATCTTAATTCTTGCAACTAAAGTAGTAAGTAAAATCCTTAAATAAAAGTTTCAGTCTCTACATCCTACATCTTCTGTCTGAAAAGCTGGCAACTACACATTAACTAAACACAAAAGAACAAGGAAAAAAAGAACTTCTAACAACAAACATTGACTGTATCCTTCGATTTCAAGGGACTCACCTTACTGCGGGGATACAACTGGAAGCCCACAGGTTGGTGAAGAAGTTTAGGACTGACTCCTAAACTTGGGAGTGAACCAGAGGGAAGTGTAGCACCCACACGTGTCAGCAGTGCAGCTGCTGCAGCTATCAGGGAGTGCAGATGGGAATTCTCCTCCTGCATCTAGATACTGCCCAAGGAGTGGGCCCCATTTCCCCTTTCTCACAGTCCTGCCCTATCTTTGTGTCAATTCTAGTCACAAACTGACATTCACTGACCTGATTAATCCAGGAAATCTTCAGGAAAAAGAGCCCTGGTAGGTGTGAAACTGTGTATTTTTAAAAAAAACAAAATAGGCACACTTTGCATGTCCTGGCAAAATGTTCTCTGCAGGGAGAGTAATTCATTGTGAACACACTACACCATATATCCACCCCTTCATGGCTTCCCTGGCCACGCATCATGTGGAACATCAAAAAGGAACCCACACAGTGGAGCAAAAGAACAGGCCCAGAGGATTATAATGTCGTGCAATGACCTCCTGAATCAGTAAAACATCCTTACAGCTACAAACCCTGAGTCTGAACAATGTGAGGAGTTCTGACAGTTTGCTTCTAAATTCTGTTCAAACACTTTATCTACTCTGCAATACATTAGAATATTACTGTGTGTGAGATTAGAAGTCACAAAGGCAGAAATATAGAATACGATGTATAGAGCTCACTATTTTTAAAACAGGAAGTGAAATTCCAAAAGCCAAGAAATCCCAGCTGTGACACAGGCTCTTAGAATAGATCTCATCCCTATCATTACTGTCTCCAAGTCCCTTCCTCTCTCACCTCCCACATCAGCCACCCTTTACTACAAATTTCTCTTCCTTGGTGTCTTCTCCACTCAAACAGAGAGTGCATTGGGCAGCTTCCAGCCTTGAAATGAACAGGCATTAGTCTGAAAATGTTTTCACCCCTAATATCCCCCTCAGGACAGTATTATTTTGTTCACATCGCAGATGTGAAAACAAGATGTTGTTTAAATGTTATTTTTTTCTTTAATAACTCAAGCTCTCACTAGTGCCTTAAGTCTTGTAGTTCTCAGAGCCTCACGATGAGCGGAAAACAAGGAAAGGAGAAAAAAGTCATGATACACCATACCACGCCTCAAAATGCTCAGTTTAAAACCTTTAAACCATGGAGAATATCAAATAAACCACCAGCAATGTCAGCAGGTCCCCACAGAGACCTAATCCATCTGCCCAAACCAGATTTCAGAACAGGAGTTAAACATCCTGATTCAATGTGTGCACAGAAGAACAATGAGAACACCACTGCCTCACGACAGCTTTTTCATTGACCTCAACTCAGTTTGGTTCCGGGCAAATGTGTAAGAAATGCACCATTGCTCTGGAAATTGGTCTTTTTAATATTCAAAAAATGCCTCACTGGTATAAGGCAAAAAAAAAACATTCTGAACTCTTACTGGTAAACTCAATTTTAACATGCACAAAGTGGGACATGCCAATTACATGGGGGATTACTGCCCCTGGATCCCAAATTTTCCTCTGTATCTTTAGGTGATGAGCACTTAAATGGAATTAGAAACATTACATGTGGTGAGTATCCACCTGAAAACACAGGTGACAGCTGTTTAGTTTGGGTAGCTATAAAAACTCCTTTCATGTAGAGTGAAGTGATCCAAGTGTCTTCCTTCAGCATGTCCCTCCTCTTTCCTTTAACCAATATTCACATTATTTCCCTTCAAAGAGCTGGAATAAGAAACTGCTCCGAAGGCTTCCTCATTGAAGACATCACATGCACTGGGTCAATCACAAACATTTAAGACCCAAAGCAGCTTTGTGATCTTTGAACTGGTGTCATTAATGTTCCTTCCAACCCAAACCATGCTGTGGTCCTGTTCCAAAAAGCAAGTCAGTGTCACAAGCCTCACTTTTTATCTTCTAAGCTCACAAATTTTCTTTTCTCTCATTTCCTTTCTAAAATGCCCTTCACATGTAGGTTCACTCAGGAAGTCTTAATCTGAATAGAAAGGAAAGGGTGTTGAGGTAAAATCTAGTGGAAGTATACAGCTCACCACTTTCACAGAAGTTAGCAAGCCTGGTTAAAGATTAGGCCAAATACATTACCATTTTATGAACATTTTTATCTACTGGTCACCACATTTTTTACCTAGTCTCTGAAATTATATACTTACAGCTGTAGGAAATACACATGCACATATACAAGGCACACACACTTGCCTTATTAAGAGAAATTAATCAAAGAGATCCACAGATCACTTAATTCAGGCTCTGACAGGCCAAAGTAAAAAAATCTTTAAAGATGAGGAATCCTTATACAGAACAAACTCGGTCCATTTAGCTGCTTTGCAAATAGATGAAAAGAGCAGCACTGACAGAGCAAAAACCTCAGGGTATCAGAAAAGTAGAAAAGGAGTATTCAGAGCAACAAGTCTTAATTCATTCACATGTTTATGAAGCCAGCAGTGAATAAAATAAAAATCTGGATATCTGAGCATTCTAATTCAAGCAAGAGTAGTGATTATTAATACATAATTAAAAGTTAGCTAGCACTGGGGACTGGGGTGGCACTAAGGATGGATACTGACCAAAAGCATGTAAAAATTAACACAACCCACTCTTCTATGTCTCAGTCCATGTCTTCAGCTTGCTCAGCATTGAGCTTTCCTTCACTTTTTCCACTGAATGAGGCAAAGCTAAAAAGGGTTGTAAGTTATAAATTACTTGCCCAGGAAGAAGTTCCATCCCAATCACGTGAAACTGAAGGGATCAAAGAGCCGATTTTATTTTTCAGTGAATTAACATGCTTCCAGTCACAAATTTTATATTCCTGATGGATATTTCACTGCAAAAGGTTAGTAATTTTATGAATTAATGAATAAATCAGAAGCAGATTGCAGACATGTCTTTTTCTGATTCAAGATCACCTTAATCTTGTACCTCATCTTTTGTATACTTAGTAATAAACTTCAAAAAGATTACTAGGTACTCAGCTAATACTTAGAAAGAAAATGTATGTGTAAAGGCTACCATTGGAAGAAAAATAGACCTATGAATAACAGAAAACTGAGAACATGAAGATTTTATAAAGGCTGATATCAACACACTCCTCTTGAAAACTCCAGCTTCTGTAGCATGGGCTAACAAATCCAGAAGCTGAGGTGTGCACATTTCGGGTAAAGGTAAATCACCTAACTTTCACTTCTTGATTAGAAACAAGGCCCCACACCATCAAATATTGGAACAATCCCCCTGAAGAGAATAGGCCTTTTCTTGCTGAGCAACACCACCATTTGAGTCTGAGCTCCAGCTTCAGAACCAACCTGACTGAAACAATAGGCCTCTCCCAGCAGCACAGTTGAGAATAGCTCAGGCAGGTGGGTGGAAGGCAGGAATTAGCAGTTCCTAAACAGGAGATAAAACTTCTTTTTTAAAAAAAACCAAACAAACAACCAAACAAACAAAACCATAATGCCAAGTTTGAAAAACTCTTTGAATAACCAGCACAACGAGGTCTGGCATCGTGTTTCCGCAGAGGGGAGAAAAAAAACCTGCTGTGCTTTGGTATAGTAAAAGTAGAAATTCCAGGCATAACTTGAGAGCTGGTCATATGAAACAGGGCCTTGGCTTCTTCAAAACACTCTTTCCCAGTTTGTTGCAATACTTTCATTCCTATTATGTGTAATTTGCAATTCTTATGAAGATAAATATCAATCCTTCAGCTCCAGCAGCTCTGCACTAGAGTAAAACCTGAGTCTGTCACTACAAGAAAATGATCAAATCTCTATTGCTTTAGTCTTCAGAGAGAAGGATGAAGAACCTTTCTCTCACCAAAATGTGCACACAGAATTAGCTCAGCTAACAGTCCAACCAAGCCCAAGCAGGACTGCATAAAGTCTTTAAAAATATTCAAGTTATGAGACAGTTAAACTAAATACCTAGAATACTCCCAAGCTAGACTATGATCGTGGTTTGTCTGCTTCCTATTCTGAGGAGAGCATTCACTTCAAAATGCTTCTGCAGCTGGGCAAAGTACAGTTACCACAGTGAGGAACTGTGGCCAGCACTCCTCTGAGTTCTGCACACACCTTCACTTTCCTCACTTGTGAGGGCACAAAGAAGTTTCTGCAATTACATGTAAGTACAGCAGAATGACAGAAACTAGAACATTACATGAACACAACTGCACCCCCAAACAGAAAAACTTAATAAACTCCCAGAAGCTTCACTATTACCATGTGCAAAGAGTTTTTCTTCTACTCTCACCCTGCAGACTCTTTCCTTGCTTTTAAAAAGAAATCAAATTGGCTTTACTGCTTGAAAAGTACTCTATGGCTGAATACATTTATCACTTTGTTTAAACAGCTAAAATTCACTAAAGATGTTTACTTAGATGCTGTCATCAACAGATACTGATAATGCTGCTGACAAGCATTTTATCTCTCACACATGTTGTAAAATAGGAAAAAAAAGACTTTGTAAATCTCACATGAAATATTTTTCAAGCAGTCTATGACAAGCTCTCTTAAATTATTAATTTAAACTCCTCAAGACAAACATCACGCTACTTTACTGCCTTTCTTCCTATTACCTTATTTGTTCTGTTTTCCCCAAACCATTTTGAAACTTAAAAACAAAGAAAAAAGGTAACTCATGTTTCAGGTCTGTTTCACGACAGAAGAAACAGAACTTAAAGAAGGGAGATAAAACTGAGGGAAGAAAAAGAGTTGATGCTGCTTAACTAATAAATTCATACAAATAATCTTCTCTCAATCTCTCTTAAGCCTCAAAATAACTTTAATCTGTAAGAAGCTTTCAAAGTTAGCACTCAGAAGACTCAGTTATTTTCCACTCCAACATAACCTTTCACATCTACTGTATAAGTTCTTGCTTTAAAGACAAGAAAACTCACTTTGGATCTGAATGCTACATATTATTCCAAAGATCACTTGGAGGTGAATGCATTCAGGGCAGTGATTAAATGTCAGCTCAATCACAACTAAGAATGCACACTAGAAACAGTTCAGATTTAAACAGCTGTAGTGAATAGCATGGTAATTGTAATTAAATTAGAACTGCTTTGGACTTTCACTTCAAGAAAACAGAAAAGAATTTACTGTTCTTTCAAACAATATGCTTTTAAGCATTAAAATCCTCAGAACCAAAGACGGCCTGTGATTTACTTTTTGTTCTTAAACACCTGTGCCTTTTCTCAGGTAAATACAAGCAATTGCTGGCTCTGCTGTCCCTCTCTCAGCACGGAATGCCTTCTTTCAAACACCAGTCCGGATTTCTCTCCATTTCTCTGGGAAAAGGCTGACAGACAAGGTAGCAGAGACAGAGCAAAACAATGAGAAACTCACGAAAATAAGCAGCAATATATTGGGAAAAGGTAGCCTAAAATACTCTGGTTTCTGACTTCGTCAATTCTAACTAAGCGATAAAGGTAAGTTTTGCTGAAGATATTTCCTGAAGCATCAAGGGTAAAGGCTGCCACAACACAGGTACCCACAACGCTGCATCTGCCCCTTCTCTGCATCACACACAGATCAGAAGGTCTTCTGCCTATTTAACATCACAAATTACAGCGATCAAAACACGCTAAATTCTCGAATATCAGAGCTAATTAGGGAAACCCATCCTCGAATACCTTTGTCTGCTTTTATCTCGGCAGCACTGGCACACAAGGTCAAAGACAAGCTGCGTGGGGCCGGGAGAGTTAACAGCCAGAACTTGCCCGTGTTTCCAAAATAGAGCGGTGGCACCAACGTTGGCATTCCGCCGTGTTTACAAGAGGGAACACAGCTCGGGATACACCTCTGGCTGAAGCCACACTTTATCGCTAGCAAACATTCCTTCAATGTCCGGCTGTACCCGGCCGAGACAAAGACAGCGAGCGAACCCTCGCACACCTGGAAGGAGCCCCGGGAGAGGAGGGACACACACGGGGGAAGGCGGCTACGCTGGAAGGGCTGCGGAAAACACAACCCCAAAGGGAGCGAGCCCCCGAGAGGGCGAAAGTTTAGGAGCAAATCTTGGCGACCAGGAACCGGGAGAGGCTGGCGGGGTCCGGCGGGGGACAGGCAACACTGCCGGGGACGGCTGGGGAAGGGACTCGGCACTGGAGGCACCAGGGTGCGGGCAGGTGCCCCCCAGAGCCGCGGAGGGGCCGGGCAGCGCGGGGATCCCGGCAGGGAGCGGCGCCGCCCCGCTCCACGAGCTGCCCCGCGGGGCCCGGGGTTACAGAGCGGCGGCTCCGCCCTCAGCGAGCCCCTCCGGATCCGGGTCCGACCGCGGGGCTCACGCACCCCCCGTGTCTCCCCGCCGCTCGCAGGGCTCTGTCCCCAGCGCTCCCCCCGTGCCCCCCTACCCGCCCCCCGGCCCCGCTCTGCTCACCAGCCGCCGCTCCGCCGTCCCGCAGGTCCAAGATGGCAGCGCGGCCCGCCCGGCCTCCGGCAGCCACTTAGCAAAGTCGGGCGCAACGTGCGCAGGCGCCGAGTCCCCCGGCTGCCGCGCAAGGACTACAGCTCCCACCATACCCCTCGGCAGGCACTGCGCATGCTCGGCGGGAAGAGGCGGGAGCGGGAGGGGCCGTGAGTTCCGCGGGAACGGGCTGGAGTTCCGAGCGTTTGGAGCTGGGCTGCCAGAGCTCGGGGTGTGCACACGGGCAGGAGAAAGCTCCAGGGACACCTTATAGCGTCTTCCAGTGCCTAAAGGGGCTGCGAGGGAGCTGGAGAGGGACTTTGAACAAGGGGACAATGGCTTCCCCCTGCCAGAGGGTAGGGTTAAATGGGATATTGAGAAGAAATTTTTCCCTGTGAGGGTGGTGAGACCTTGGCACAGGGTCCCCAGAGAAGCTGTGGCTGCCCCTTGATCCCTGGAAATGTCCAAGGCCAGATTGGACAGAGCTTGAAACAGCCTGGGACAGTGGAAGGTGTCTCTGCCCATGGAAGGGGGTGGAACAAGATCTCTACGGTCCCTTCCAGCCCAAATCATTCCATGAATCTGTGATTCTGTAAACAGAGTATATATATGTGTGTGTGTGTGTGTGTGTGTGTGTATACACACACTAGATTAAAAATCTTTGTAATCAAAGCACCCCTGAAGGCTCGGCTGGTGCAAGAACCTTTTGAGGAGCCCACAGCCATCCCTGACCAGGAACGGGAAATCTCGGAGAGCACAAAGGGACATCCTGCCTAACATGAGTCTGTAACAGTCAAGGAGCTGGACACTGGATTTTGGGACACAAAGCCGTTTTTAAAAAAAAAAATAACTTTTGTGATTTTAATGTATCTGCTACAGGTGCTTAAGCCGTTGATATTATTTAACCTTTACTTAAAATCTTTGTTGTTTAAGAGTATTTTTTTCTTCACCTGAATGCACTATTGCATAAGTGAATGCACAGAAATTACGATACACCTCCTCTTTTGACAGGAAGGAAAGAGAGAGTCCATGCTCGGAAATCAGAGGGAAGACTGCCCAGTCTGCAGAGAGTAGGAAAATAGCCTCAATAATTCCTCAGAAAAATTATACACTTTGCAAGTACAAAGTTTGGCATTTTCTTAAAACTGGTTGGGATGTGAAAATCCATCTTGTCTTCCACACATAAACGTCAGTAAGATCTCACAGCCACGATTACGTGACTGTTTCCGTTGATAAGGCTGAAGCAAGAAAATGGCTCCAACTGTTTCCCTGACTGACCAACACACACGTTTCGATGCCAATCAGCCATCTGTGGTTCTGACTGACCAAGGTACATGTGAACATCACTTCAGGCACAGAAATCACTTTAGTTCCAGCACAGAACAATGCTGCTCAGCCAGAGGCTGAGTATGGAAAAGCCAGGAGCATGTGGCTTTGTCAGAGAGGTGGGAAACCCTGGGAAGCAATTTTGGAGCCAAGGTTATAGCCTAGTATTAGGACAAGCAAATTGACCAGCTGAAATAAAGTCTGGAGGGTTTTTTTATTTTCTCTAAACCTTTGCTATGTTCCTTTAGAGATATTTGACCACATACACTTAAAGTTCCATAGTTAATGGTATATTGAATAATATTTATTATTATTATATATAAATTCATATATTTTATATATTAAATAATATAATATTTATACTATATTATTATATATCGATTTAATAATGTTAAAAATGAGTTCTACAAGCCTTGCTTAACAGAGATTTCTGTCTCATGAATCACCTACCTAAACAGTGGTCTCTTGTCTGGTTCCTGTCCTGGACAGTGGCACTCTGGCTGACTGCAGGTGGAGTTCCACATCTGCCCAGCTGGGAATCCTTTGTAGTGGATTTGCTGTCTCCCAGCTGGCACATAACACTGTTTGGGTTTGCAGATTGCCTGTGGTTTGATTCCCAACAGTGGGAACACTGCACTGTACCCCCCTCCCCAGCCACCTGGATTAATTTTACCTTTAGCAGAGTTGAGAGTTTTCAGGAAGAAGCTGGATGCTGCCCCAAGGACACATCCCTGTATCCCATGTGGAATCCAGGGGGTGTGCATATACCCATCCCTAGGGCAGTGTGGCTATTTGCAGTCTCTTTTTGTCTTACCGGGTTTTGGTCATTAAAGGTTGCTAAAGCAGATGTGAATAACACTCAGTGTCTCTTTTTAAGAACATCACATCAGTTTTCTGTGTTACCACTATCCCTCTCCTTTTTCAAACTGGCATTTCAGACAAAGTGCTTGTTTTTCAACCTCAGCAGCCCTAATCTCTTTGGTTTTGAGCTTCTGATGCCTCCAGTCAAGTTCCATTGGTTCCATCTGCTCTGTAAAATTCATGAGAAAAAGAATCTATTATTTTTCAGTGCAGACTAGTGATCAGTTTGTGCTTGCCAGGACAAGAGGAACACAGAGCAATCCTCACATGCACACTCTTTCATATATCATTTTCCCTGGTAAAAATCATGGCCTGTCAGTGAACTGGAAGAACAAATAAATAATTAACACAGAATATGTAGTGATTGAAGATGAATATAATCGAGTGGCAGAAAAACTATGTATCCAAGATTTTACCTGTGGGGAGAGGAGTAGAATGCTTGATTATTGTCTTTTTTCCCCTATGTTTTTTATGAAAACCACAAGATTCTCAGTCAGGATAGAATTTTCTTGCTATTCCCTGTCATAGCTTTCTTTTGCTGAGTACAAATCCCAACAGATAGGAAAGTTTCCCACAACAGTGCAGGATGATGTTGTGCAAAGGCTTTTCAGGAAAACTGAATGCTTAGCAGCTTTCCACATTTGCTGGGTTTCATATGGTGAAGCTGTGCTTCTGGGAGATAATTTCTGAGAAATAATATTTAATACATTTCATAATATTTTTCTTTTATTTCTCAGTCAGATCGTCAGTGGGACAGAGATTGGTGCTTGTGGCAAAATATGCGTAGCATTTATTGTAAATAAGAATAAGGGCTATGCTAAGTAATAATATTCACATCCCTAATGGAAACTTATCCTGTTGTAACAGAACTGCCACACTTCAGTGAGTGCTTTTGGTGTTGAGAGCTGACTGGGAAGCCACTGAGGATAAGGGTCTGTTTGGCAGAGTGGTGTAAAGGATTTCCATGTTTGAACCTTTTGTGTGGTAATAAAAAAAATCCTGCAAGAACATTAAAATATTGGGATCCTGTTTGATTTTTGAGCAGAAGTCTGCAAACAGAGATTGGTCTCTGATACCTCTGGGCCCTGGGCTCCCTCAGCTAAAGGGCTGGAACAAGACTGTGTAACAGAAACACTGAACACTCTTTATTATTCTCCTATCCCTAGAGTACAGGATTCCCTCTCCTGAAATAGACCCTGACGTCATTCCCTCAGTTTTTCCACTCTCAACCAACTCCATTGACCTCACACATGACAAACCTCTTCTTTCCAACATTACATAATTTCCTAAAGGTTGCACAGCAAGTCTCTTGTCAGACTTGGAAACACGGCTGAGTTTCTTAGCTCCTTAACAAGTGTTTAATGGTTTTTTAGTTTAGTGGTGTGGGGTTTTGTTGTTGTTTTGGGGTGGTTTTTTTTGGTTGTTGTTGTTATTTTTTGGGTGAAGCAAAAATCTTGACAGAATCATTAAAATACAAAATAATTCAGGTAGGAAGGAACCTCTGGAGGCCTCTAGGTCCACCCCATGCTTGAACCAGAACCAGCATAGATAATGTGCATAGGTAAGAGAGAAATACTTTCAAGGCTGGAGATTCCAGCCCCTTCGGGCCCTGGTCAAGTGTTTGATGCCTCTCATAGTACATTTCATTTCCTTATATTTATTTGTGATTTCACTTTACAGTTCTTCAAAGAGTAAAGCTCGTCCTCCTCACGCCTTCCCAGCAGGCAGTTGCAGGCAGAAATAAGATGCCCCTTTGCCTTCTCTTCTCCAGGATGAACAGATCCAGCTCTCTCAGCAGCTCCTCATGTGTCCTGTGCTATGTCTCTGATAGCTTGGTGGCCTCCTCTGGACTCTGGCACATCAGTGCCTATGGAGGACAGGCACCAGGGAGCTCCAGCAGGTCCCAGCACTCACAAGTGGGTTCTTATCACTGCAGAGTATAAGGTGAGGTTCTTCACCCTGCTGGCTGTGCTCTTGCTGACACAGCCCTGAATGTCCTTTGTCACAGGGTGCTCAGTTGTGGTCCTACTCATCAGGACTAAACGCCTCTTCCATCAAATTGCTTTCAAGGCAGCACCCCATGTCCTGCTGAATTTGAGTTACTCCCTCCCAGACACAGAACTATCTTTGACCACCTGCATTTGCTGAGTTTCCTGAGGGTTTTGTTCACCTTCCTGTAGGACCTCAGTCCCTATTGCTGATTAACTCAACAACATGAAGCTGGTCCTGGTACTGGGGAGACTACAGTGACCATCTCTCCATGGAGGCAGTTTTGGTAATGTGGATGTTTACCGGTGTTGGAATAGACACAGCCCCAAGCAAGTATCACACAGTGTCTGTGGAATAGTCATCAGGTGTCATCAGCACCCATTAGCTCCTAAGCAATTGTCAGTCTTTAACTATGGCTTAATGCTGCTGTCTGACTTAAGGCTGTGTAAAGTTGGTGATTTATAGATGCAGGAATACTTTGTTTTCACGTAATTTTCCTTTACTGGTGTTAAAGCACTTTTTAAGTACTATAAAATCAATCTTCTTACTCTTTTGGAGTTGGGTTAATTATTCCAGAAAGTACTTTATATTTTAAAATCTGGCTTCTTGTCTTGAAATTATCATCCCTGGAAAGAGAAATTTTGTTGAGCTGCCTTGTAAGGAGAGTCTGAATTAATTTCACTCATGAAGATAATGGTGTAGTGTCAGAGTGTATCTATTTCTAATTGACTTTAAAATCAGAATTGATTCATTTGACTTAGGATTTAGAAAAATACCAGTAGGAAAAGATGGATTACTTCCTGTTATCTGCAGAGGGAATTAATGAACCCTTCAGGTTGGCAAGAAACTATTATTATTTCCAAGTAATCTAATTAAAGGGTATAACAAAGACATGTGGCTATTTAATTAAGTGTTTTATTACTCAATTGCTCTACAGTGCATAATCAGAGAAGTGGGAGGGAGTGATTAGGTGTCTTGAGAACGGAAATGACACAACCAAGATACGTAGATGTTTTAAAGGAAGGAAAAGATACTGGGAAAATTGTGCCTCTCTTCTCCACACAAAAGACTGAAGATTATTTTTCCCTGGGACTAAAGAACATGACACTGTAAATGTGCTGGGGGAGTTTCAGAAGCAGACATGAGGTGTTGGTGCTGGGAAAGGTAAAACACACCATGCAGTGCATAACTGGTGGCTCTGTCCAGGTCTTGTCTCTACAGGGGCCTTTCAAGCAGAGTCAGCTGGGCCTGTGGGAGGCACCACAGCAGATCTGCAGGGTGTCCACAGGCACCACTTGGATCCCAGTTACAGCTTTGCCCTCTAGATGATGCACTGAGGATGCACAATGGGAGCAGATGCTCAGTGTGAGTTGGACGCCTGCTTCTGCCAGACTCTGAGAAGATATTTTGATGTGCAGATGTTTGTAGAGACAGAACTTTTTGTTTAGACCCAGGTTTATTCCCTCCGGCCCTGATCACCTCCCTCATTTATACAGTTGTGAATTATCTACATCTGAAAGGCAGACTCATCCCCTGAGGGGTTTGCCTCCTTGCAAATTGCTCTTGTTTAAATCAGCTTGTGTTTCAGAGCAGAACAGGTGCTGATAAAAAGCCATGTAACATCAAAACTAATACAAAGAAAGTATGATTTAAATACCTGGAGCTAGATCCAAAGCCAAATAAAGCTAATGAACTGATTTCCATTAATAACTCTGTAATAGTCCTTATCAACTTTAGCGGTCTGTACCTTCCTTAGCTTATATAGCATCTCATAACAGGATACCTGAATGTCCTTTGCTAAAAATTGAAACCCCACACAAGTTATCAATTCTGATGAGTGAGAGGTGGAGTTGTGTATTTCACTATGTCTCTCTGTCCCTTAGAACTGCAGCATTACAATTTGAACTCTGAACAAAGCCTCTGGTCTTAGACTGACAGTACAGGTTTAGGTGATTTCCTGGCTGAGCAGAAATCTTTCTCATTCACTCAATTTCTTTTATCCAGCCTTTCTTATGCTCAGTGTGCAGTGAGTAACTGGGCACCGAATTGCAGTCTGAGGGTGAGTAACAACAGGGGCAGGAAGGTTGCTGTACCAGTCCCATCACATGCCATTAACATACCAGGTGCAGTGCTCATGATTTCCCAGACTGGATTAAGGGAGAATTTACTCAGTTAAACTTGCTCTGCAAGGCCCAGGGTTTGGTCCTCAGATGATGTTCTGCGCATGCTTGCTATGACTGGTGAGGGAGGAGAAGATGATGCATTTGACTTACCACCAACCCAGAGCCTGGGGCTCTCAGGGGCTGAACCAACCTCTTGTGTAACAGGCTGGCCCCAGGGTTCCCATAAGGAAAAAATTGTTCTGGTTTTCCTCTTGTTGAGGGTATAAGGAAAATAAGAGGCAAGAGGAAATAAAATTAATTCAAGCTTCCCTTCACACCAGTTCATTTGTTGTCTTCTGGGTCTTGCTTCACTTTCTCTCTGCACCGGGTACAGAATACAGCATATTCATGAGTAAATAATTTCTAGTAATTATTATATTAATTATATTATATTATTATAATAATTTCAATTTTGTTCTTGAAACAAAAACACAGCTGCCTTTTAACCCTTGGACTAACTATGCTTCTCTCAAAAGGCACTATCTCAGTCACACCCAACTTTTGAATGTTGATCATCCTCATTCCCAGGGAAGCAAAATGAAGGCTCTCTCTGCCCTCTGTTGGGCAGTTCATGGTGGGAAGAGATGGTACCATTACAGCATCAGAACCTGGTACAGTACAGAAGCCTTTTCTGAGGACAGGGTGGGAGAAAGTCAGCTGCAGTAAAACTGGAATGTGTTAAAATTAATATCACTGGGGCAAGTGGTATACTCATTATGATGCAAATGGTTGCTACAGTAATACAAACATTTCTGTAGATGGAGACAGTATTAACTGAACTGGATCCCAGTCATTCTGTACTGCTGGCTGGGGCCCTCACAAGTGTGAGGCTACAGACAAAGCACTTGGCTTAGAGGACCCCAGTGATGCCATCGCTGATCATCAAACACTCTGTGTGTCCCTCTGCACAGAATGGCTGTGCTGGCTGAGACAGCTTAGACACCTCCTATTTCATCTGCATCATTCACCATGGGGATTCTACTTCACTCCTCACCAAACCACTATGCAGGGTAGAATAACACTGGTTTCCTAACCAGGGTCTCCTGAAGGCCACCACCACGATACTGTAGTGCCTGTTGCCTCTGCCGAGGCTGGCGACCTGGTTCAAGAAAGACACGACGACCTACTTATATGTCGTTCAGGCAAATCACTCACAGACACCAATATGGTGGATGGTGAAATGCGTTTATTTGCTGCGTGCGCTTTCTTATATAACCGCGGTGTGCTTGTGTCACTGCCGCAATGTCACTTACCACCATGCTATTAGCCAATGTCATTGGAGAGGATGGGTCCTTATCTTTCCTGTACATCACGAGAACTTCCGATTGGGCTTCCCTATCTAACCACAAGTGACCAAAAGGCAGAACTAAATTTGTATTTGCAAATGTGCATCTGAGTTTGTGGAAGGGTGAAATCATTACAGTTTGCATACAAGGGTAACCTGAGGTACCGAATATAACATTAAGTCATTTTTTTTCTCTGTGGGTACCACTTTGAGACATGCAGGGAGTGCTTAGTCGGAGTATTTGGCATTGTGCTACATTTACTAAGGTCAGTGACATTCTCTGGACTTTGGTCCATGTAGCCTGACAGAACATTGATCAAGAAATGAGGAAGAGCAGAGGACACTTGTCACGGACACCTAGAAAATGAGTATGAAATTAAGGACCACTGCAAAGCCTGTCCTAGCAGCTGAGGCAGCACCACAAGAAGATGATGTGCTTGGGGGGATAGAACCCCGTTCTCCATGCTTACACAGCACTGCGTTAATTGTCAGACCATCCTTGCCACTCTTTGATGGTTCCCATCTTCTACCTCCTGTGACAAATTAAATCCTGTGAACAAGAGCCTCATTTTCTGTGTGTTTCTAATTCACACTCATACTGATCCTCCCAGTGTTCTGTAAGTGAAAATCCTGTTGAACAAATCATTCTTTTTATAATAAAAAATCAGATTGCACAAAATCCTTCCCATAATGTTTATAGCATATAAATCATCCCAACCAAGCCACTAGCTGACTTTGCATGGAACACCTGTGTCAATATCACCTGCATTACAGAGCCTCAGACTGTTGTTTTCCTCTTGGTCTTAACATCTACAGCACTTCCTATCCATACCAGTAAGCCCAGGGGTTTTTTTAAATATACTTCTGAGAAAATGTCATATTCTTAATTTTAAACCAGTGGGACTTTCTCCCCTGAGTTCCACAGCATTTCAGTGACTGTGAAATATATAAATTTACATCCTAGAACTTCCCTGCTTGAACTCCTACAGTAAATGAAACAGTCTAACGTGAATAACATCCTGTTATTGTGTCATGGACTCCGTTGGGTAATAAGGTTTTGTACTCTTCTTTTTCCTGTCCTTTTTCACTACAGTTTATTCTCTTCCTTTCATGACTATCTTGTGCCACCTGGTGTCCGAAATTCAGCAGTGACAGCAGCAATGAAAGGACCAGGGTGTATAGGAGCAGTCAAGGAATGAAATACTTAAATGAAAATGTAGTAAAATACTGTGTGCTGTGAGGTGTCAATCTCTTAAATTAGAGGGTCAGGATAAACTATGCAGCTAGAGTGGCTTCTCCTTAAGCATTCCTCATGCACCCAGAAACCACTGAGAATGTTTTGTCACTGGAGCACCTTCACACTAAGTGGAGCTGATCTGTGTTCATTTAATAAAACAAGTGATTGTGAAGGTAAGAGAAAGTACATGTGAATGCCAAAGGAGATTGTTGGCAGAACCACTGTTGGCAAAAAGATCATTTGCTGTAGAAGTTTTTCCATTGCCTGTAATGCATCCAGTGGGATCTGTGGGGCTGGCAGGGCCCCAGATCCCCTGCTCACACTGTGGAGCACATACCCCACTAGTTACAGCCACCTGTGCAGGCAGGCTGGACACTGAGCTCCAGCAGCATCCTTAAAAAGACTACCTTGGCTGCCCAATACTATTGACGTGTTTTTTTAACATGCACAGAAAATTCTTGCAAACATTTCTCTGTTCCAGATACCTCCATACTTGTACCAAAGCTGCAAAACTAACAATGCTTTGAGCCACAAAGGAGACAAGGGCTGACGAGAAAGAGCCAGGACAAATAACATCTGCTATGCTGTTGTCTCTACAACTTTAATACTCTGGAATTACTCACTTCTGCCCACAGAGCTGCTTACAGGTACCTTGGGGAAAGCTTTAAAGCAGACGAGTTGCTATAAATCCCTTTTGTCCTGCTAACTTGACAACACTCCCTCTCCCCCCAAATGTTTTTGACCTTTATGTCCTTAGAAAAGGGATTTACACATAACACAGGAATTACTCAGGAATCCAGATTTGTGCAAGAGAAGAAGTCATGCAACTATAATTAATCTCCAGCTAGGGTTTCACCATGTCCTCAAAGAAACAGGGTCTGTGACAGGACAGATATCATCCCTTGTACCTCAAAGAGCAGTGCTAAAAATGCCCACTAATTTTCAGTTCCTAAATCAAACACTTGAAGAATTGATCGGTTAGAGTCATGAAAGTAAGAAGGTTTCCTTCTGGTGGCAATAGAAGAGTGCAAGAGTCCAGAATTCATAATTTTTCTAGAATTTATAATTTTTTCCCCAACTCCTCTGCCCTTTATCTAAAAATACTCAAATACTCCACACAGATCTGTGCCTTCAGCCTTCAGCACCAGACATCCTGACTGTCCCACACAGGTTGAAAACAAGGCCCACTGTGTCTCATTCATCACTTACTCCAGGCTTTCTCCAAGCAAAGTCAAGGGCAAACAGAAGCTCAAAACATAGAGAAGGACAAGAGTTCTGACAAAAAACTGCAGCTTTAACTGAGGTATGGGCAGGGCAGAAGGAGTTATCCATTGTGTTCCCATTAGAATTGACTCCATTCATCTGCTGGTACTAACTGGACAAGTGAAAGCTGTTCAGTGGAAAGAGACTTTTGGGGACCACCAGAGAAAAACAAGACAGGCAAAGAAAACCCACAGTTCTGTGGGAATAAACCAGGAGCCTCTCACTCAAGATACCCCTGGCTGTTTGCCTGTAGACAGCAATTTAAATTTTACCTTTTCTTTCAGATCCAGAGCTAAGACAAGGCATGAAAAAAACCACCAGAAGTGGTGCTAAAAACTGCAGCTCAGAAGAAGACTCTCTCAGGAAGAGCACAGAGACATGACATCCCACCCATCCTCACATCCTATGGCCAGCTCCATGGGATGACTCCATGCTAAACTTATGCAGAGCAGTATCCAGCCTGCCAAGACTTTATCCCTTCCCTGAGCACCTTCCTTGTCTTTGGTGAACCGTGTGGTGGTCCAGAAGAAGCTGTGTTTCAGCTGTTTCCAGTGAGCTCGCTGCCCAACATGCCAGGCTGAGGAGAGAGGGCTGTGCTCCTGCTGACTGGGGACTAGCACAGGCTGGGCCATGCTTCTCTGTGTGGTGGGGGAGAACAGGCACCCCACCTGATTTTATTTTTGGCTGTTGATTATGGGAGGGCTAGACTCTACCATACTCCCCAAAGTTGTAGGTGCTGCTCTGGGACAGAGAGGGCACCCACAGCCTGGCAGGTTCTGTGTCCTCCTGAGCACATCTGTAAGTCCCAACACAGCCAAATTCATAGCTGAAGACTGTTTTTTGTAGGTACAAACCCACAAAATAAAATAGCAGGAGCCCAAATCTTAGTAATTGCCACAGGAACCTTGTTGCTGTTGGGACAGACACGACACACACAGAGTGACATCCGAAAGGCTTCAAAAAGGCTGTCTTATTATTGCTGCGTATTCCCTTTTTATCCATTCCTCACCAAAGTGTGCACTTCACTCAGGGTTACAATAAAACAGCTCATCATGTTCATTGGTACAAGGCATTCTATGTTACTGTTTTGGGAAAGGACTCCCAAAAATTCTCAACACAGATAATCGTTCTGTTTTTCAACCTGCAGGTATCTTTTGTTTGTCTCAGTTTCCTTGGATTCCATGTTAATGACGCTGTCTTCTTCCCTTCACAGGTAAACACGAATCTTATGAACTCCGTCTGTCAGCTCAGTCGTCCAGCTTACAGGCCAGCTGTCAGGCCCCTCGACAGTTCTCCATATCTGTATTTGAGCCACAAACACAGCTGCCAAGGATTTTTGCAGGGCCCTTTGCAAAAATCCAAGCAGACAGGGGAGACACAAAGCAATAATTACAACCACCAACAAAATTAACAGTCCAGTTCTTAACAATGCTTTAAGCCAACCATCCCCATCCTTCATCCACTCGTAAGTGATTAAGTTTTTATTTCAAATTTAGAATGCTCCTGTGAATGTGATCTGACAAATTCATACAATACTTACTGTCAAAATCCTTACACCCACGACCACACTCCAATCAGAAAAAATCTATCACTCCCCTGTTCTGCAGAGTTGCATGTCTAATGCTATCTAAATCCACTAATAATGCGTTTAAAGCTACAGATGTGTCATTTCTTTGTTTGGCCAACCAACAATCAAGTTTATTCAATGTGGTTAAAGCATGATCTGTAGTCACCCCAGGGGCCAAAAAGGATGCAGTGATAATAGGAACAGGTCCCCAAAAATACACATTATCCTGACATTGGGATGTATATTTGTATTGGAGTGATCACTTGCTTTTTCTTATCTTTTGATGTATCATCTTTATGTTGGGCATCAATAGGGTCAGTTGCCCCAAACTACAAGGACCTCCTGCTATTTTACTCAGCATACCAGCCCAAGTGGGATCACCACAAATTAAAACCACGCCCTTTGGCAGCTGCAGTGGTACATTAAAAGCACCTGATATGGTGTGTGAGGTATAAGCACACCACACATTTGCATTTCTATATATGCTCAATGTTGCATTTACATTCTGAGGCAACTTATCTTTGGTCTTGATTCCTTCCGTGTAATTGAACATTACACAAGCATCCACTTGCAATGATCCCAATAATTCTAATTTCTGTGGTTCAATTGTTATCTGAGACAGGTGTGCATAAATGCTATCCCAAGAATTTACATTATTTACAAGGCTTGTTGGATTACAGTTAAGGGACTGTGAAGGACAAGGCTAGCTGTCAATAGGTACACCCACAGGGCATGTAAAAAATAGATTTTCAGGGTTGGTGACTGATAAATAAAATGTGTCCTGATATGTGGTGTTAGCCAGTGTCACCCACATGTTCTGCTTCAGCTGTAGGATTATCCATCCTGCTCCTTCTTGTGCACTCCAGGTAAGGCTTGACACAGCAAGCAGGAACCCAATGAGGACCATTATCTGTCAAAACACAAGGCTATCCCCTTCACCAGGTTATTAATTCTACTGGACCAGTCCACTCTCCAGTGAGTAAATCCTTAACCCATACCTTAATATTTCTGCGAAAATTTGGTGGTTTAGCATTCAAGGAGGAAAAATGATAAAAAATAGGAAATAACTGTGAGTCAGATAAGGGACGTAAAAAGTTTAGCACATAAACATCTCTATCTAAACTCACTTGAGGTGGTTCCTGTTGCATTACCTCTTTTTGTTTTTGAAGCTGACATTTAAAAACATTATGAGCTCGTTCAATAATTGCCTGGCCCATAGAGGCATGGGGATCACCAGTAGAATGATCAATGCCCCAAGCACGGAAAAACGTCTGTAGCTTCTGTGAAACATATGCTGGGCCATTATCCGTCTTTATGCGTGATGGAACAGCTAAAATAGAAAAGGCATAGCAAAAATGACGAATAACCTCATGAGCTGTTTCTCCTGTAAATGCTGATGCAATCATTGCATGAGAGAAAGTATCAACTGTCACATGAACATACTTAAAATGACCAAATTCAGGTAATTTTATAACATCAGTTTGCTATTCCTGTAAAGAGAGCAAACCTCTGGGCTTGGTGCCATAGTATTGAGGAGTGTGAGTCATGTGACATCTAGAAGAAGAGGAAAGAATTGACTTTGCTTCACTATGTGGCAATTTAAATTGCTGCTGTAATGCCTGAGCACCTTGGTGAAAAAAATTGATGAGTCAAAACAGCCTGTTGTAACGCATTGGGTACAGTTCTGACTGCTGCAGCAGCCACAAGGGAATCCACACAGGCATTGCCTTCAACAAAAAGTCCAGTAATGATGTAAGACTATGAAGATGCATAATAAAATAAGGATGTTTTTGATTACAAATAACAGTACATCACTTCAACAACATTAAAAATAATGATTTCTCTTGTATATGGTATAACACAGCTTGATCTAAGTGATTAACCAAATTAGCAACATAAACAGAATCAATAACTATAGTCACAGAATTAGGAAATAAAGTAAAAGTACAGCACAAAGTTCAACCAATTGAGGACACCCTTGATGAATCATTATTTCAAATTCTTAATGATCATCCTTTTTCCAGGCCACAGCTGCTTTTCCAGTTTCCCCTGGTCTGTCTCTAAAAACTGTTATACCTTCCACTGGAACAGGGGAACAAATTTGTTTTCCTGCAAAAGGAACGTCTTTGGTCAAAGTCAAAATAGGAGGAGAAGGTAAATGGTATGTTATTTGGCCTGTAAAATAAGATAAAGAAGATTGCAATTCATTATTATTTTGGAAACACCATTCAAAATACCATTGTTGTACAGGTAACACAATAGTCACAGGATCATGTCCTAAAATCTCATGACAACGATTGTGACCTTTGATAATGATATCTGCAAAAAGTTCCCAACGTCCTGGAGCTGCTTTTTGAGACCGGAAAGATAAAAAATATCCATTCCAAAATGTGCAGTTTGTCTTCCCAATCATCATTCCATTGACATAATATTCCGCATGGTATCTCATGATCCTTCAAAATAAACAATTGCACACCAACAGAGGTATCTGTCTTGTTAACAAATTTGTGTTTTAAGGCTAACTCAATTTCCTCTATGGCCTTTTTTGCTGCATTGGTCAATTGCCTCTCATCAGTAGAGGAAGTGATCCTTGGTAACAATTTAAACAAAGGCTGCATTTGATGATTATTTGTCACTAACTATGATATAATCCAGTCTATTGAACTAGACAATTTCTGTACATCAGTAACAGTTTTAACTTTAATATCTAGTTTCACAGGTTGAGGCACAATCTGAGTATTGGTCACTATCAATCTCAAATATTTCCAAGGCATGTTTCTGCACCTTCTCTGGGGCAACAACCAAACCAAAAGCTTTCAAATTTGTCACAGCACATTGCTTAAGGGCTGATAACTCTTGTTTATTTTCAGATGCCAACAAGATATCATCCATGAAATGATAGCAATATCAATTGCTAAATCGTTCTCGCATCTGTGATAAGGCTTGTGCCACAAACCATTGACAAATAGTTGGAGAATTTTTCATTCCTTTATGTAGAACCTTACATTAATATCTTTTGTTGGGTTCAGCATGATTTAAAGAAGGCACAGTAAAAGCAAATCTTTCCTTATCTTGTTCAGCCAGTGAAATAGTAAAAAAAAAAAATCTTTTAAATCAATGACAATTACTTTCCATCCCTGTGGGATCATTGTGAACACTGGAAGACCTGGTTGTAAAGCTCCCATTGTTTCCATTACAGCATTTATCTGTTGCAAATTATGCAAAAGTCTCCATTTTCCTGATTTTTTTAAATCGTAAAAACAGGGTATTCCATAGACTGAATGATTCTTCAATATGTCCAGCTTGCAGCTGTTCCACTACTAGTTCTTGCAGGGCAGTAAGCTTTTCAGTAGTGAGGGACTGCTGGTTCACCCACACAAGTTTATCTGTTAACAATGTCAGGGTCACAACTGGATATTTAAGGCCCTGCTTCACAGTAGCCCCTCTTAAAAGTACATAATGATTTTGACACCCCATTGAGATAAACAATCATCCCCATAAATTATATGAGGCATTGGTGACATAAGGTGTGATGTTAACTCATTTGCCATCAGAATTTTTTATATCAATTACAATGGCAGGCAGACCACCTGTAATTGAGACACCCAACCCAATAATTCTAAAACCTGCTTGAGTGAGAGGCCATGATTGAGGCCAATAAAGTTGTGCAATGATAGTCACATCTGGTCCCGTGTCAATCAAACCTTTTGTTGTTATGGTTTCTGGATGATCTCCCTTGGCAGTAACAATGCACTTCTTTTCAAGGCGATGGTCTGTTGCTTTTTGAGTCCAGAATACCTGGGGCACTCCTGTAGATCCAAAACCTCCTGTGCCACAACTTCAGTTCACTGCATTTGGAATACAACTCACAAAGGGAACAAGTTGAGCAGTACAAGTTCCTTTTGGAATAGGAACAGGGTGTTCACTAACTGACACCAGAGCATTAATTTGTCCTAAATAATTAGCATCAATAAACCCTAGATGTAAATGAATACTTTTAATAGTACTACTTGATCTCCCTACTAAAGAAGCACTCAACCCCTGTCCTATGGGACCATAGACATTGAGAGGCACTGTACATATTTGCTTTGTCACAGTAGTTACTGTGTGAATGGTGGGTATGTCAATCCCTGCAGAACCACTTGTGGCCCACTGTGGGAATCATTTAAGGTAAAGGATTTTGGGGAAAGTTATAAATCAGGCCTCAGGAGCTGAAAAGAAGAGAAAGCTTAGAGTTATGCTGTAGATGCTGATTCTGAAGGTAAAAAGATACTTTAGAGTGAGCAAGGACTAAACAAGTAGTGCGTTGAAAATAGATCATGCAGGCCTTAGAACAGCAGAAAAACATATCTGTCAAGATATAGAAAGTTTTAAGCCGAATAATGGAGTACTGTGAGTTGTATTCTAAGGTGAACAAGCAAGCATTGTTTTAAGCAAGCGTACGTGTGCTTTTTGTAATTGGCTAAAGCAAGTGTCAATATGCTTTTTGGTTTCTGCTGTTAGCTGGGAGATTTTTAAAGTGCATTGTAACATAGACCGTAGCATCAGCTGTCTAGGATGCAAGCTACTGTCATCTTTTTATGGTCTCAGTCATGTAATGAGACTTTTGAAAAATAAAATAGAGCTCAAGTCACGTCCAGCAACTGTTCCATCCCATTTGTGATTTGTATATATTACCACAACTGACACAGGTCCTGAGTACTGTTCAGAAATGAATAGCTTTGCAGTGGTGGGAGGGCTTGTGGGTTTTGGGGTATTTGTGTCCCCACATGCCCCTTCATGTTCTTCTTCCTGTTTCCATGCAGTTGCTGTCCATTTTTGTGGTATTTATATTTGCATTGTTTAGCATAATGTCCAGGTCTACCATACAAATTGCAATTGAAATTACTGCCTGGATTCACCTGAGTTTTGTTTTCTGTTCACCATTTTGTTTGCATTGTGCCTTTAAATGCCCTTGTTGTCTACAAATAAAACATTTCAGTGGAGGTTTTAGGACCACTGCAAGTGCAGCCATTTTATGCTCTACTTTCCCAACTTTTGCACAAGTGGTAACAATCTCAGCTAACAAGGGATCCCCAGGCAAAGCTGCAATAATTTTCTGACAGTCCTCATTTGCATTATCTCTAGCCAATTGTTTGCATAAAATTTGCTGCAAATCTTCATCACCTACTTGCTTCTTGAGAGCTGCAGCAACCTTTTCCACAAACTGCAAAATAGTTCCCTTGTCCCTTGTTGTAGAATAACTTACCTCTGTTTTGGAGCTGCCATTTCCATTGTTTTAATTAAAGCACTCGTGCATCTTTGTTGATCCTGTGCCAAAACTAAAGAGTTCCACCTTGCCTGTAAATCCAGTTTAGTAAATGTCCAGTACCCAGTAAGGCATCAACTCCCACAGTGTGATGAGGGTCCTGCTGTGGGAGTTGCATGTTCATTAAAGCCATTTGTTCAGCTAATTGTCTCCAGGTATTTTGAAACATATTTGAAACCCCCGATGAGGCCTTTGGGGGTTCTGCTGAGACCACGTTGTACTAGTTGAAACAGAATCATAGCAGTATCCATAATATCATAACAAGCAAGCACATTAATAACACAATTAATTACATTACTTTGGAGAATGAATACCAAATTTAGCCACCTTTGCCTGGAGGTCTTGTACAACCCTCCATGCAAAAACTTGGTGACTATCATTTTGCCTTGTATTAGGAACTGCCTTAAAAACAGGAAAAGCCATAGGATCATCACAAGTAACATTTATATCATCACTCTGCATATCAGTTTCTTTTGGTAGACCTAATTATTCTAATAAATTCCAATCCCCCACTTCAGCTGCTTTTTTTACATGCTCCCAAAGCTTCATAGGCTGTTGAGCAATTACAGTCACTTGACAAGGGAGGTAAAGTCTCAGCAGGCTTAGATCTATTGTGGGGTTTGCAACAAACAGATCCCCACTCTGGTTTAGGGTTTCTTATCACTGGCAATTCACCATTCTCACTATTGCTACTAGGCAATGAGGGAAATAGCTTTAATAGTTCCCTTTGTTCATGCAGTTCATAGGGAAGTGGAGTGGCAGACAGCTCAGCTTGTTTTTCTTTTAAAGTCATTTCAGCTAGCTGATGAGCAGGAGTAGTATATTCTGATTTGGCACTTAACTCAGCTAACTGCTGCACAGGGGAAGGATACACAGGATGAACAGTCTTTTGGGAACAAGTATTGACATGCATTACCAGTTTGTCATTCATTTCCTGTAACAGTTGACCCCGGACAAGCTGCCATAGAAGCAGCTCCAGCAGGCTCTACTTCAGGGAGGGGTTACTATAATGCTGGACCTCGACTGTCTGTTGTTCCCCATTAGCTTCCATTCTCTGCCCTGACTATCCTTCCATCTCCAGTTCTCCTTGTCCTACTTTGTTTTCCATTCTTTTAAATTCTCATAACGAATCTCCGGGTAGTAGCCAAATCTGCAGCCATTTTGTCCTCTTTTGATAATGTGTCCCACAGTCTTTCCCCAACCTCTTTCCATACTCTAAAGCTCAAAGCAGAACTTGCATCAGTCTCAAAATCTTGTGACTTTGCCCACGACAACATACTACGAATGGCATAGTCCAAAGTCTCAACACATTTTCTTTTCAACAAAGCTTTCCATGTAGATAAAACAGTCTGTTTTTCTCTTGCTAAGTTATTTCCCATTATGGCCCCAGCAGCTCACCTGGATCACCATCACTCCAGGTGTCAAAGTTAGGTCAACACTGGCAGCTTCTCCCACTGCTCTCAAGCTTTGCTGACCTCCATCCCCGCTGCGACTCACCATGGGGCTCAATTGCACAACAAATCAGCATCACCGCATGTTGCTGTTGGCATGGACATGACACACACAGAGTAACATCCAAAAGGCTTCAAAAAGGCTGTCTTTATTATTGCGTATTCCCTTTTTATACATTCCTCACCAAAGTGTGCACTTCACTCAGTGGTTACAATAAAAGAGCTCATCATGTTCATTGGTACAAGGCATTCTATGTTACTGTTTTGGGAAAGGACTCCCAAAAATTCTCAACACAGATAATCGTTCTGTTTTTCAACCTGCAGGTATCTTTTGTTTGTCTCAGTTTCCTTGGATTCCATGTTAATGACGCTGTCTTCTTCCCTTTACAGGTAAACACGAATCATATGAACTTCTGTCAGTTCTGTCATCCAGCTTACAGGCCAGCTGTCAGCCCCCTTGACATACCGCACCAAAACAAAAACTTCCACAAGGAATAGATAAATATCTGTACCACATTTAGCATTACCTTCCAAACATGTGACTTTTCTCAAACACAGTTTCTTACACCTCGAAGATAAATCTTGTAAGCAATGCATGCCCTGACAACCGACATCAGGATAAGGTGAGTACCAGCTGCAAGAAGCACCCTGAGACCCAGCATGGTGTCACAAAGGGCCATTGCACACACCACCACCTGCCCTGGGGCCGCCCCCGGCCCAGCCAAAGTGGCCCAGGTCGGAAGGAATGCCTTGCCCCAAGTGTGTCAGACAGCCTGATGGGGTCTTCAGGAAGGGCTCAAACCCTCAGCAAAGGCTGCCCTGCTCTGCAGGCTCAGGGCAGCAGAAGGAGCCCCCAAAGCTGCCCATGCAGGCACAGTGGGCAGGGCATGGGGCCTTGCACAGAAGCTGCCACGGTCTCCTTGGGACACGTCCCGCCTGGCGGCCATCCGAAACGCGGCCGTGTGAGCACAGAGAGAAGAACGTTGTGGGCCAGGGCACGCTGCTGCTCGGAGCCCTGGGGCACAGGGAGCACTGAACTAATCGGGCAGGTGTGGCAGAGTCCCCACCAAGCAGAGTCCTGTCCTGAGCCCTGCAGCGCTGGTGCCATCTCCTGACCAGCGACTGTAGCCCGATGGGGGCTTCTTGCCAGCGGGCAGCCAAGCCACACACACGAGGGGCGTGCTCCATATACAGGGGATGTTGGCAGGATCACCCTTGAACAATGGTGGCAACATAGCATGATGTGCTCTTATAGCAATGATTTTTGCATGGAAGGATTAGCAGTAGCACAAAAACACCAAACAGTTACTGAATTTCACGGAAAAGAGAACTCCTCCGCGACACTGTCACGTTTCCTAGTTGCTTTCCTGTTCTTTCCACATTGGGAAAACAACGAATTGGGCCGAGCACTATGCTCTTCAATGCTCTTGCTAGCTGCTGAGGTGCTGCCTTGTGACAATCACTATCCAAAGAAAGTCCAGGGTGCGTGCGAGCATGGCATTTATGGGACAGCCACAAACAGGGAGGGTCCCCAGTGAAAATCAAGGCGGACGTGGAGAAGTGCAGAGGATAGCGGAGAAAAGTGGGAGGAGAAGTGTGTCAGATGGGTCTTGATGATGGTGCCAGCCCCTGAAGGGAGCGGCAAGACAAATGTGGACAGCTGCCATGTCTTCCCTTTTGATGCTCTCAGATGCACGACGTGACAGACTGTGGCAACAGCTCTGCCAGACCTGATCGGACACCATGGACGGGCCAGATTTGGTAGAGAATGCCTCCAGCAAAGGACAAAGCAGATCTTCTAGCATGCAAAAACTGCGTCCCTCAGCAGACAGCAAGTGCTTCCCTGAGCCCTGAATGCGTCCAAATTGCTGCTTTTCTTCAGCACCTGCGCTTCTTCCTTTGTTACCCAGCTAGTCCAGGATAGTGGAAGTCATGCCACGTCTGTCTTTAGGTGACGCATGGTGGGAGAGGCATGGCAGTGCAGAGCACAGGGCTTGTGTCCTCTACGATGGCACCAATGCCGCTTGCCTTGGGATACCTGCTGTGGGAAGGCGATTTCTGCCGCTCAACGCATGGCCATGGAAGCCAGTCGAGGCACAGGCTGCAGCTG
>CM031874.1:15078263-15095342 GCA_018697195.1 Certhia americana
GGAGGTTTAGGGGAGTTTTGGGGCCCCCAGCTCAGTTTTGGGGGGGGTGTGTGTCCCCTGCAGTGACGAGCTGCGCGAGGCCTGGCGCATCTTCACCCCCCTCCTGCACCAGATCGAGCAGCGCCGCGAGCCCCCCATCCCCTACCCCTACGGCAGGTGAGAGGGGGGCACCTGGGGGGGCTGGGGGAGATAGGGGGTGGTTTGGGGAGCCCTGGGGGGCACCTGGGGGGTACCTGGTACAGGAATTTGGGCCCACTTGGGGGGGATGGGCTGGTCTTGGGGGTCCTGTTGGGAAGTTGGGGGGTCCCAGGAGTCCCACTGGGGATTTGGGTTGTCTTGGGGGGGGTTCCAGGGGTCTCACCTGGGGGGTCCTGTTGGGGATTTGGGGTGCCCGGGGTGGGTGGTGGGGGCTGGGAGTCCCTCTGGGAATTTGGGGAGGGGTCTGTGTGTCTCTCTGGAAATTTGGAGTGTCCCGTTGGGGATTTGGGGTGTCCTGGGGGTTTGGGGTGGTCCTGGGTGTCTCACTGGGGATTTGGGGGGGCCCAGGGATCCCCCCTGACCCCGTGTCCCCCCTTTCCCAGCCGGGGCCCCCCCGAGGCAGACGAGCTCCTGCGGCGGGCGGGGTTCCTGTACGAGGGCACCTACCGGTGGGTGCCCCCCCCCGGCCCCGACCCCCACCCCTGACCCACGGCTGGCAGACCACGGGGGGACCCTCGGAGGGGCCCCCCCAAAAACACTCCAGGGCTCTGGGCTGGGGGTTGGTGCCCCATGGGTCCCCCCTGCCCCATCACCCCCTCATTCCTGCCCCATAGACCCTCCCCATTCCTGCCCCATAGACCCCCCCTCTCTGCCCCCCAACATACTCCAGCCCTCCAAAAACACTCCTGGGCTGGGGATGACCCCCATAACCACCCTCCCCTGCCCCATAGAGCCCCAGTCTTGCCCCATAGACCCCCCGGGCCCCTCCAACCCCCCAGCTGGGACCAAAGCTCCCCCTCCTTCCCCTCAATCAAGCACCCAAAGCTTAATTACCCCCTCATTACCCCTCCTGCCCCCCTCCCCCCCCCCTCCCCGGGAGCAATTAATGATTAACGCAAATCATTTAATCAATTAACTTGCCATTAACCAGGACCAATTAAACCCACCTTTGGCTAATTAATTACCACCCGCACCTTCTAATTGCTCCCTATGGCACTTATGGGGCAGAGCCCCCCTACAGCACCAGTGGGGCAGAGCCCCAGCACTGAGGGGTCGGGACCCCCTGGCACTCCTGGGGCACAGTCCCCATCGTGGGGGAAGGGGCAGCCCCTGGACCCCCAAAGGGGGCAAGGCTGAGGTGCATGGGGGGGGTTTATGCTAATGAAGGGGTGTGGCCATTGCCAGAGAAATGCTGAGGGGGCGGGGCCAGTGGGGCCAGTGGCCAATCCGGAGGTGGGGAGGAGGGGTGGGGTCGAAGGGGGCGAGGCTGTACCAAAGCACCGATGTCACTGTGATGTCACTGCTGTCACCTGCACGCCTTGGGGGGTGTCACCTGCACGCCTTGGGGGGTGTCACCTGCATCCCTGAGCACTCACTGGGGGGGTTCCACACCCAGGGCCTGGCAGGGACAGGCACAGGCGTGGGGACAGAAGGGCTGGTGGCACTGCCTGCACGCTGTCCCTGTGGCCTGTCCCCTGGCTGCTGAGGGGGCACGAGCTCTCACCCCCCCCACTCATGGAGCCAAGGGGCCACCGGGGCACTGCAGAGGCTCCTGGAAGCTGAGGGCTGGTGTGACACAGAGGGGCCTCAGGGGACCCAGGAGAGCAGAGTGAGGTTATGGAACCTCTTTAACCAGGTGTCAGCTGTGAGAGAGCTGGGCCTCACCGAACCCAAGTGCCACGGGGAGCTTGGCAGAGCTCATGGGACCCAGGCTCCAGTGTGACACAGCAGGGCCTCCCGGGACCCAGGAGACCGTTGTGACACAATGGAAACTCCTGGAACCATAAATGTCATCACAAGTGTCCCTTGTGACACAGAAGGGTCACATGGAGCCCAGGAGAACAAAGTGAGGTTATGGAACCTCCTGGAACCCAGGAGAGCACTGTGAGGCTCTGGACCAACACGGCACCAAGGTTCCACTGTGACCTGACGGAACCTCCTGGAAGCAAGGCACCATTTTCTGCTGTGCTCGGCACAGGTGAGGACACACCTTGAGTGCTGTGTCCAGTTCTGGGCCCCTCAGTTTAGGAGACACATTGAGATGTTCAAACACATCCAGAGGAGGGCTACAAGGCTGGTGAGGGGCTTGGAACACAAAGAACAACTGAGGGAGTTGGGGAAAAGGAGACTCATAGGTGACCTCATCACCCTACAGCTCCCTGACAGGTGACTGTACCAGCTGGGGGGTGGGCAATAACTGACAGAGTGAGAGGACACAGCCTTAAGCTGCACCTGGGGAAGTTCACGTTGGACATCAGGAGAAAATTCTTCCCTGAACGAGTGGCTGGGCACTGGAGTTGTCTGCCCAGGGAAGGGCTGGAGTCCCCTGGAGGGGTTTAACAAAGCCTGGCTGTGGCTCTCAGGGCCGTGGTTTGGTTGGTGAGGAGGTGTCGGGTCACAGGGTGGACCATATTCCCAGAGGTCTTTTTCCAGCCTGGTTCATTCTGGGATTGATTCTCTGGTTCTTTGACTGTGACCCTCCAGAATCAGCATCTGCAGGTGGATTTTCTGCTCCCTCCTGGGATGCAGGTGGACAGTGAAGCCTCAGGCAGCCTCCCAAGTGTCCGGCTGTGTCATCGATGTGGGGGAAATCTGGGGAGACCCTCCGCAGCCCCAGCCCTTCTCATCCTCCTGGCCGGCCATGCAGCTGCTGGAACACAGGTGGAGGGCCCTGATGTGTCCCCCACCCGTGTGGCAGTTTTGGGGCACTTTGAAGCCATTCTGGGGCTGAAGTTGGGCCGGTTGGGGAAGGGGGTGGCGCAGTTTGGGTGGCTCTTTGGGGTGTTCTGGTGTTGTCCCCCTCCCCTGCACATTCCCAGGGAGTGCATAGGATATTTCCATGGATACTTTTCTGGAAATGGAGAGGGAGGATCATATGTATGCCCCATCAGACACTGGATGGTTAGATACATTCAATCCTAATCTGTACTATTCACCAGCTGTAATACAGGTACCTTAATATAGCGCACTGAATTGTTTATCTACGTGTAGTGTTACTTTGTTTATCCTCTGTAGTAAGTAAATCTGTTCAAGTCTCATGTCTGTTAAATTTGTGTCTATCAAATAAATAACTCATTTTGTAATAGATTTGCCATTATTAAGAACTTGCAGCAGGGGTGCTGGCCACCTCAGTAGAAGTACTGTCTACTGCCAGAGGCCTGGGCAAAGGCAGAAACTTGTTTAAAACTCCCCTCTCCATTCCCATCAGGCTCCAGGTGGGGTCTCACAAAGGCAGAGCAGAGGGGGAGGATCCCCTCCCTCAACCTGCTGGCCACACTCCCTTGGACGCAGCCCAAGGCTCTGTTGGTTCTGGGGCTGGCATCAGTCACGGCCAGCTCACGGAGCTTCTCCTCACCCATCACGCCCAGGTGCTTCTCCAGGGGCTGCTCTCAGTCCCTTCTCTGCTCAGCCTGTCGCTGTGTCTGGCATTGCCAGGTGCAAAACCCTGCCCTTGCTGAACTTTCTGAGGTTTGCCTGGGCCCAGCTCTCCAGCCTGTCCAGGTGCCCCTGGGTCCATCCCACCCACAGAGCTCGGGGTCATCACTGAACTGCCTGGGGCGTCTGTCCCACTGTCCACAGCACCCACAGAGCTGTGGAACAGCACCAGCACTGACCCCTGAGGGACTCCACTGGTCACCATGGGGACAAGGAGCTGCTGACCACAGCTCTCTGCTGCCACTGTCCAGCCAGGCTTCCGTGCACAGAGTGCTCTGTCCACTGTAGTGGTGTAATTTCATGGTTTACCTGGAAAACCTGGTTCCTCCCCTAAAGATCCCCCCCCCCCCCCGATGTGTCAGTCAGCCTTCCTGACCCCTGATCGGTTGTCTATCAACCCTGGAATCCCAAAAGGGCATCGAGTGGTTGGTAGATTTAAAAGATACTCTGTACCCTTTAGGGCATTGGGCATTCCAAGTGTCCTTTGTCCTTGGGAAACCCCCCTCCTGTACCTGGTTGGTGGCCTTCTTCCCTCTCCCTGCCTCCCCTTCCCCCAGGTAAAAAGGACAGGGACCACGGGGTCTCAGCAGTTCCATCAGAGTGACCGCAGTTCCATCAGCAGTTACAGCAGCTACTCTAGCCTGTTACAGATTTTGGCTACAATTCTCATTAATTCTGTTAGAGGACTTGCTACATTCAGAGGCGTGTGTGCTGGAATAAAAAACCTGGATTAATCCTGCTATTTTAGAGTCTTTTGATCTTTGATTTTGAGACCTGAGTTTATAACAACAGGCCCACAGTCTTCCAGGGAAGGTTTCCAATATGTTTCTTCTCCTTTGGAGGTAAGTTTTTCTCTGGAATCCAACCAAGACTTCTCCCAGGTAGATCTCAGAGCCTCCACACATCCTTGAAGAAGCTGAGTTCCTAGGAAGCAGCCCCAGATTCCTCCAGGGAAGACTCACAAGATCTTTTTGCTCATTTGGAAGTCTTTCTTTATGCCAGGATCCACTGGAGATTCCAGTGGGCACCTGCCAGAGTCCTTTCATCTCTGGTTTAGTGTCAGGAAAATTAATCCACAAACACCAGAGGTTTATGTCCAAAAAGGAAAAAGAGGAGTCCTTTTAATTTATCTGAATAAAGGGAGAGGTTGTGGGGCATTCCCCTGGGGTGTCTCAAATTTTTGGAGGACACAGCCTCCTTTTTATCTTAATTTCCTGCCTTTTAATCTCAATTTCCCAGGCACATTTCCCTCTCTCTCTCCCCACTACCTGAGGTACTTGAGAGGTACAGACTTACCTAAGACTCCCCTTAATGTATAACCTTCCCTTTTAATTTTAATTCTTATGGAATTTATGTTTTATCCCCATTGTTTCTTTCACCTTTCAATATCCAATTTCATTTATCAGCAAACCTACAGTTTGTTTGGAAAGGCAAATATATTTTTTTTTTCCATTCACCAATCAGTGGAATCCTTCCCATTGTTTCCTTTCTCTCTCAGTGCTAGTTTTATTAGCAGACTCACAGCTTGTTTATAAAGACAAATCTCTAATTCCTCTAATTTAGGCACTTGAAATCCTGGGTAGAAGCCTCAGACTCCTCCAAGGCAGGTACCTGAGATGATTTTTCTCTTTTCCTGGTTCCTGGATCTTCTGGATCTTCTGGGATCTATCTGACCTTGTTCCCAGGCACCTCTCAGAGTCTTGACCTCAAAGTACAGAGCAAAAAAATCCTGTATGGCAGCCCCAGATTGCTCCAAGGAAGCTGCCATTGATAAATCTTTACTTTTGCAGTGAACCTGCATCTTCCAGAATCTCCCTGAGATGACTCCTAGGCCTCCTCCTGGAGTCACCTGCCACAGAGAGAACTAAGGAACTGAAATCCCAGGTGTCAACCTAAAGGGATTTTGTGCCAGTGATGCCTTAGGATTTTAGCTTTTCTATTTTTCATACATTTGTAATCCTGTAATTCTTTAGCGTATAACTCTAAACTCCATATACGGTGTTATCTAGGCTTTCCCATTTTGGTCAGACAAAATTCCCCTCTCAGCCTGGGAATCAAGGACACCTCGCTGTCTCAGGCCCCGAGAAATGTAAACAAAAGTGAGTTGTGAGGGAGCAAACTTGGGGTAAATGACTTCATTACCTGACACTGTAATTGGAAGATTAACCCCCAGTATGCAAATGGACCAAACTTACAAAAGTGTAAAAACCCCTGACTAGTTGTCCATTTTGGGTGTAGCCCCTGAAAGGCTTCATCTGCCCTAAATTTACCTGAAGGCTCTTCAATAAATACAACTGCTTTTTATTCCCTTAATTCTGTCTGGCCTCTGTTTTAGGTAAGCCCATCAAGGCCAGGAAAGAGGGAACTGTGCAGGCCTGGAGGAGCACAGGGCAGCCCCACTGTGCTGCCTCAGGAGCAGCTGAATGTGGCTGCTCTTGTGTCTGTGTGTCCCGTTTGACCCCTTGAGGAGCAGCTGGATGTGTCTGTGGCTGCAGGCTCTGTGTCTGGGCTGCTGCTGGCCACAGAGGCCGCCTTGGCCTCCTGGTGTGGGGCGGGCCAAGGGCTGGGCACTGCCCCTGGTGCTGCTGAGTGCCGGACAGGGCTGGACAGGGCTGTGGTGCTGGCCGGCTGCCGTGCAAGGGCTGACCAGGACAGCACCTGCCCACTGCGTCCGCGGCCCTTGGCCCCGCCAGGCCCCTGGGCCAGCCGTGATGTTCCTGCTCTGCTCTTGCTGCTCTGCTGCGCTGCTGCCAGAGCTCAGGGGGTGGCCATTCCTGGCCTGGCCCTGTCCCCATTGAGGCGAGGGACCAGATCTGGCCCTGGCTGCCCGAGGCTGCCGCCTGCTGCAGCTGCGAGGCACAGGAGCAGGAGCAGGAGGAGCAGGCAGCGTGGGATGATGCGCTGCCTTGCACAAAGTGCTCTCTCCCCCCTGCGTGGCCTCTCCCTCATGGCCCTGTCCCTCAGCTGGTTCTGCCCTTGGGGCACTGGCCCTTGTGCTCCTCTCATGGGCATTCCTGCCGCCTCACGCTGCCCATGGTGTTCCATGGGGAGCTGCTGCCTCCTGAGCAGGGGCTTCTGCTCTGCTGTACTACGACCCTGGGCCGCCTCAACACCCCACGGCCAGGCGGGCACAGTGTCACAATGTCCCTTTTGGGTTTCCAGCACCTCACAGGGTTCAACAGTGCTCCCTGCCATCCCAATCACCCAGACCCGGACCATTGCTTGTGAGCTCCATGCCCAGACCCACTGCACCAGCCCCTTCCAGCATTGCCAAGTCTTGGGCAGGCATGACACCGTGGCCAGCCCCAAATTCCGTGCCAGCAGCATGGACAGAGCCCTGTGTGTGTGTGCCCGTGTCTGTTCTGCAGGACACACTTCTCAGCACCTGTTACCCACACACCAGAGAGCTGTCAGAGGGCAAAGGCTTTTGTTTTCCTTGGTTTGGGGGGATCTGCAGGTGTGACTGGCCGATCGTGCTTACTCTCAGGTTCCTTTCCCTGATTGGATGGACTGGCCTCTGCTAGGGTCAGCTTTGTCATCTGGTTTCCGGGCACGTTTCCCTCTGGGGGCTCCCACCTGGGCTGGTCCTGTGCCTTGGTGGGGCTCCAGTCATGCCGCCCAGCTCCATGGCCTGCAGGTACAGTGGGCTTTCCCCGAGCAGCTCCAGGTCTTGTCCTGTAGACGTCTGTGCTTTCCATGGGACAGTCCTGGGGGGTCTGCTCCTTCACGACCCTGTCACCATCTCCACGGTCACCATACAACATTGTGTTTTGTCCAAACAAATCCTTGTGCTTTGGCAGTTACGGCTGTGAGCCCTTTCCCTCTCCAAAACCATGGAGCTACAGACCCTTTGGGAGGAGGAATTCTCTGGTCGAATTGACATGATTTTTTGTAAAAAAGCCGAACTTCACTCAGTGCACTGGGGAGATCCACTTTTTTTTTCCAGATATGCTCTGACAGCATTGGCTTTAGGCCTTTTTAGACACACTCTGCAGGGGCTCCAGGTGATTCAGAGCTGGTTCACTCCTTGTAGTCCCATAGAAATCAAACATTATTTAGGAGAAAACAATAACCAAATAACAATAAAACAAAACCCAAGGGTTTTAATGGTAAGTAATAAAACCCAACAAACAAGGAGGTTCTTGCCTCCATGGCAATAGTCTGGAGAGTATTGTGAAAAGAGATCAGACTACTAGAAAAGGTCCCCCCTTAAATCAGTTTCCTTATGGCCCTCTTCCTTGAGTTTCCTGGTTCCTCAGGCTGTTGAGGGGTTGAGTGCTGAGTGCACCACTGAGTACATAACCGCAGTGCCCATCCAGGGATGGGGAAAGATGGAGGGGGGCTTCAGATGAAAAATGCAGCACCGACAACAGGGAGACACAGCCAGATGCTGGAGGCAGGATGCGAGGCTTTTGTGCCTTTGTCCCTACCAGAGGGGATCCTGCAGACAGGCTACTGAAAATCTTGCACATAGGAGAAAACAATGACACAAAACAAAACCAAATCACAGCAAAAGCCTACACTGAGCCCAGTTCCCATAGGAAGGAATTTGAGCAGGAGAGCCTGAGGATCTGTGGCACCTCACAAAGAACTTGGCCCAGGCATTGCCTTGCACAGTGGCAGGAAAATGTGTTGGCTGGTGCCGACAGATATAGAACGCCACTGGCCCGACAGCTGCTAGCCAGTTGGCACAAGCCTCTGCTGCTCAGGAGGCCCCGTAGTGCGGGGTTTGCAGATGGACACGGAGCGGGTGTACCACATAACGGTGAGAAGGGCAAGCTCTGATCCAAGAAGAAAAAATCAGGAAAACCTGTGCAGCACAATCCGTTTGGAGATGTTCCTGTGTCCCAGAGGGCATTGTGCATGGCTTGGTGACAGTGGTGCTTATGAAGCCCATGTCAAGAACAGAGAGGTTGAGCGAAGAAGAACCTGGTGGTGTGCAGTGGTGGCCACAGGCTCGGCGCTGATGATGAGGCCATGCCCAGGAGGCACCGGGAGATCCCAGGAAGAGGCAGAAGTCAGTATCTTCACAGCTGCCGCGTGTCTGCCTGTGCCAGCAGGAATGAATTGGCTTGAGGCTGCTGTTTGCATTTGTTCCTCTTGGTGGTGTGGTCCCTTTCTCATGATAAAAAATGACCAGTTTCCAGAGATTCCTGAGGAAAAAAATTAGGACATTCCCATAGACCATCCACCCCCTGACTCAGACCCACTTTCACTTCTTAGACGGTTGCCAATTCAGCTCGGTGCCTGGAGCGCGCTTGGTGCTGGATGAGAGTCCGTGAGGAGCAGGTCCTCTGCCCAGTAGCTTGCTGAGTATCACCGCAGCTCTGGGCCGCATTGACTTCAGGGGAATTTTGGAATAGTAACGTGCCTCTGGGCTTCACATTTTCCACTTGAACCTGGTCCTAGCAGAAAGGGCTGGTCGCACCTGAAATCGCCAGTTCTAGCAAGGGCACGATGGCAATTTGGATTTTTCCACAATTCTCCCCATTTACCAAAGTGAGGTTCTTGCATGTTAGACACACTCAGCATTTCTTTTCTACTGCAAAGAACAAATGAGTCCTGCAAGACAAGAGCATTGCCTGAGGCTTGGCACACAGCTGCTCTGTCCCGCTGTCCGCCTCTCCATATGCCTCATGGCTGCACCTTTCTTAGATGGAGTTGATGCATGACTCTCCCACGTTACATGAAACGCACCAATGTTGCTTGGGAGCATGATCCACTCAGACTAGGAAATGTCTCACCTTTCCTCCTCGCGGTCTCGCACCCACTTGTTCCAGCCAAGACACACAAACGCTCCGTCGACCAAACCCAGCACCACCTCCCCTCCTCACACACCCTGTGCTTCTTTCGTGAGCCTCTCAGGGAACACAAATATACACTTCGATTTGCCCCTTGGCAGGGCAGTTCACAGCCTGGAAGGACACCCAAGCAGAGGACAGAGTGGGTTCTCTCATTAGTGAGATTGCTCGTTCCCAATCAACAAACAAAATTATTGCATACAGCCCCCACGTGTAGAGGAAAGTTGGAACTCTGCTCTCATGGACACAGCGCAGAAAAGTATTGAAACACTACATTAAGCTGAGTGTGCAGCTGGAAACGCCAACTCAGGAGAATAGTGCAAAGCTCAGTAACAGCAGGTTTGGGGTTGGTTATTTCTTTAGAATTTTTCCCAAAGTTGCTACAGCTAATGGCTGGGTGCTTTTTTCGGTACTTATGGGTGCTCATCGAACAAATGAAGCACTACCCAAACATTGATCTCACTTGCTCGGGGTCGTGCAGTTTTTCTCTTTCTGCCTCTGGGGGAACGGCACAGGGCTGCTCGTCTCGTCTGGCAAGAGATTTAACACCTCCTTCACCTGGGACTCCGTCGGAGCACCGGTCCAAAAAAAAAAAAAAAAAAAAAAAAATCTTCTTCGTGTGTCCCCCGTATTTTGGAACCCGTTTCCATCCCTGGCCGGCCCTGCCCCCCACGGTTTCTTCAGTTCTGCTCGAGGTCTCCCCTACGCTGGTCTCGTCTGCAGCCCTGCCAGCCGGGACACTTTGCAACAGCTCCAGCCACTGTGAACCTCGGAATCATCTCACCCTCACTCCCTCCCTGGCTGCTGCTATCCTATTAGCTTGGCCGGTATGAGTGGGGGTGGGGGTTTAGCAGAGGAAAAACTGTGACTGATTTGTTGTTTTGTTTTTTTTTTTTCCCTTTCCTTTTTTTTTTTCTTCTCTAGTTCTGTTTGTTGTCAATATTGTAGTTATTATTGTTAATTTACCTTGTTAGACTAACTAGTAAAGAACTGTTATTCCTACCGTCCTTATCGTTGCCTGAGACCTCTCCTTCAATTTTGGAATTATAACAAACCCCAAGGGAAGTTTCCCTTTTTTTTTTTGGTTCCTAGCAGACATCCCTGTCTTTCCAAACCAAGACACAGCAGCAAAACCACAGACAGGTGGGGGAGCAAGGAAAAACGAGGAGAAGGTGTGGCTGGCAGGGGCAGCCAGGCAGTGACAGCAGCATCATCCTGAGCCAGTTGTGCCCCCTCCCAGAGCCCCCAGAGCCGCTGCCAGCCCTGTGCTCTGCAGAGGGAACTGGGCCCGGGGCTGCAGAGCTGCCCCCCAGCTCTGCTGCAGCTCTGCCTGCACAGGAGGGGCTTCACATCTTGGACCCCTGGCCCTGAGGGCAGAGGCTTGGCTGGGTGTGAGAGGAGGAGGCAAACAGGGCTGCACTGGGGGGGATCACACTGAGTTCTTTGAAGTCTCCCACACACAGCATTTCTGGTTATAGTTTCCCCTCATTCCATGATTTCTGCTGCCTGTGGTTTTTCCTCCAGGGAAGCTTTTTTTTCCCCCCCTGTCATCACTCAGAAAACCCAGCACAACATCCCTACACTCACCATGGCTCTCCGGAAACCTGCCTGTTGGCAGGGTGCTGTCTGGACACATGTCCCAGGTGGGAAAGGGCAGGGCACAACAACCTGGTGGGTCCAGCAGAGGAGAGGCTTCTGCTTCTGTCAGCAGAGGAATGGCTGAAGGCACTTTGAGGGCTCTCAGTGGTTCAAGGAGACCCCCTTTTGCATTTTCCATCCCCAATTCCCCAAGCATATGAAACTGAAATCACAGACTCAGGGAAGCTCCTTATCTTTATAGTGATCCCTCCCTTGACCTTTCCCTTGCAAAGTGCCTTCAGCGATGCCCTGGGGGTGATGTAGAACTGGGAGAAGACCTTACCCACAGAGACCCTCCTGAACCAGCAGCCCCCTCTCCTGCCTGGGCACTGCTGGTGGCACACGAAGCTTCACAGGCTGCAGCCATGCCCAGGGCCAGGGAGCCCACACACCTCATGCCTCTGGCAGGGCAGCAGGGAAGCTGCAGGCTGGGATCTGTGCCAGCTCTGGGACATCATTCCAGGCAGCTGCACTGCTCTGCAGGCAGACACTGACCCTGGCAAGGGCTACCAAGCTTTGGCTCCAAGGGAGCTCTCCTCTGTACTCCCAGCCCAGATTGCCTTTCCCCTCTCTCTGCCTCCCTCCAGAGGGTCCAGTGGAGGCATCTCATCCTCGGTTTGTCTTCCCAGCATTTGAGGGACACCTAGTTCCCATCCCATACCTTCCACTAAGCCACAGCAGGTGGGCTTTCTCTTGCCTCTGTAGGTGTGCTCAGAACAGACACCTGTGTGTGAGTGTATTCTCTCAGCTGCTGTGGGAATTAGTGAGGGCAGAAGGCAGGAGTGAGCTGGGCACAGGTAAATACCTGGGCACAAATGACAGAGGTGGTCCCACATCTCCAGGAAAAGGAGCAGGCTTCTATGGAAGACTGTAATTGTCCTGGCATTCCCTGGCCAGGCAAAGCAATGGGGTGCCAACAGCCTGAAGGAATTTTGGACAACATCTTGGATGGGCTGCCAGGTGGGCTGAGACAGGTGACACTCACTGGGACTTGGAGCTGACCAACAAGGAGAAACTGGTAAGGAATGGGGTCAGCAGTGCCCACCTTGGCTGTCACAACAATGGAATTGTGGGGTCTCAGATGCCAAAAGGCAGAGAGCAAGGCCAGGGCACTCCAGAGGAGAATTTGATGTACTGGGAGACCGATCCAAGAGGTGCCATGGCAAAGGCAGCTTTGAAGGCTGAAGGAGCTCAGGAAATCTTACAGGCCTGGCAGGAAAGCCTCCTGCCAGGACAAGAAGGATCTCTCCAAATCCCCGTGAAATAAGCCTCCTTCTCCTGAGGCTGCTTGGCTGAACAGACAGAACTCCAGGACAAGGAGGCAGCAAAGAAGAGATGGAAACAAGCAGGGCAAGTTGCAAAGCAGAGATTTAGCAAACCTTGCCCCAGTATGTACGGCTGAAGCCAAAAGCAAAGCTCCCAGGGTTTTGAGGGCTGCTGGGGAGGGCAGAAGAAGCACAAGGAGCTGTTCCAGTCCTGCTGAAGGAGTTGCACCCATCCTGGAGGCCTGACACAAATGGGCACTGGGGCTGATGGTCTCCTGTGGGCACATCAGCCTAGGAGATGAGTGTGCACCCTTCCTCTGGGAGGGACTGTGCCTCTCCACGATATATCTCTCTGGACTCTGCAGAACCTACTTGAAGGCAGGCTGAAGAGCTAAATACATAATACTGCATTAATGCAGAGATGGGTCTCTAAAATCCAGTTGGTTGAATTTGTCTTTTTTAGTTGAAACCTCTTCATTTTGACTACATTCCTGAAGTCTCAGCCTAATAGTTGAGGGATTAGGGAAAATAATCAGGATGTTTACATTGGCCAAATCCCTGAGCGTGTCAAGGTCCCCCTGCACCCGAGGGCCCCTTGTGCCAGCTGCTCAGGGATGGGTGAGGATGGCTCATCCTGAAGCACAGTCACTAACAGGATCACGGAATGATGGAATCATAGAATGGGCTGGGTTGGAAAGGACCTTTAAAGGACATTAAGTCCCATCAGTTGCCACGGCCAGGGACATCTTGAAGCAAAGCAAACTGCTCAATGCCCCCTCCAGTGTGGCTCTGGAAGTTTGCAAGGATGAAGCATCCAACACCTCCCTGGGCAGCCTGGTCCTTGCTTTCACCACTCTCTGGGTCAAAATCTCTGCCTCATGGTGGGATCTCTTGGATGACAGTGTGAAGAGCACACAGGCCAGCGTAGCTCATGGAAGGAAGAGACTCATTTCATGGCACTGCTGGCCTGGGCAGAATGACCACGGCTCAGAAAGGCCGCAGGTGGGGCCAGGGAAACCTGGGCCAGTGGTGAAAGAGCAAACAGGGCTGGGCTGAGTGCTTGAGAGAGGATGAGGATGATGAGGGAAGAGGACTCCCCATCCTTGCCTGCCCAGAGGGTCCTTCCCCAAGAGCTCTGAACCTGCCTGCAGGTGCCTGAGCTCTCGGTCCCCTCGGCCATGGCAGGTGTCTGCCCCAGAGAGATCTGTGAGGAGACAGGTTGTCCTTGTGGCACTGGGCCTGTGTCCTTGCAGCCCTGGGGATGCTGGGCACCGTGGCATCCTGTCCTTCCCTGCCAGCACAGCCCAGGCTGCCTCCAGGGAGAGCCCTGGGCTCTGGGAGGGACAGGATCTCCTGTCCCAGGGACAGGGATTCAGGCCTTGGCCCTTCTGCTCCAACCAGCCAAGGGTTTGCTCGGCACCAAAGCCACCTGCCCAGTGCCTCTGCCTGCCTGCAATCACAGCCTGCAATTCTTGGCTGAGCCCTGGGGAGGTTTCATCAGAAAGGGCTTTCAGTAGCAACTCTCAGTGCTCCAAGACACTTAGGGTTTCTCTTCTGACTTGGATTTCTTGAGGGTCTGCTGCTCTCTCCTCTCAGGATCTGAGTGAGGATCCTGGACTCAGGATGCCAAATACACCCCAGGGCTCATGAAAATGAAGAAAGGCCTAATGAATCATTCCCTTCCCTTTGTCAAGTCTTCAGCACTTGTACAGCTAATTACAGAGAGTTGAGGGCTGCAGATGAAGACTGCAATGCCCACTTTGAAGAGGTGATAACAGCATTGTGCGGCTGACACTGATCCAGGCTATGCTAATACAGCATAGCCCAACTCTGCCCATCCCCTCCAGCCCCTGGCCCTTTTTCTCAGTGGCCACCTGGGTCCTGCCTCACTTTCTGTGACATGAGACCTCTCCACTGAATTCTGTAGTGACTGTTACAGCTCCTTTGCACCCATTTCCACCTCCTTTCACCCTAGATCTGGCTGCAAACATGCAGGGAAGGGTTTCTGCTAATTATAAAAAAGAAAATATACTAATTAAAAGTGTAACAACCACAAAAAGACCTCCCCTCCCACAAAACACCCAAACTAAACCCACCAGCAACAAAATAAACAAACTAGCAACCAGAAACCCAAACCCCCACCCAACTGCAGAGGTGGAACGTGATTAACAATAAAACACAAGAAATGACTCCCACATCCTCTGCAGACTTGCAGACGGTGCCTGTTCGGGCAGGGAGGTGCTGCAGAGGGCCAGGTTGGCTTCCTGCCCTGCCCAGGGACCCCTCACAGCCCCTGGGTCCTGGCCCCACCGAGGCTGAAACATTCCCCCCCAAAATGCTGCATTCAGTTCCCACCCAGCGTTAAGAAATCCAAGAACCAAACAAAAAGCTGATTACAGAATCTTGCAAAATTCCATCCAAGAACATTTTGTGATAAAATCATGAGTATTAACAGAAGCTGAGAAAATGTTAGAAAACGAGCTTCAAACACTGGGGCTAGAAGAGCTGAGGCAATAAATGTAACTGGAATGAACCCTCTATTTCTAACATGTGAGCAATGCCATTTCCAAAACCAGTGAAAGAGGGAACACACAGCAATGACATGGAAACAGGGCAGGGTAAGCAGCTGCCAAAATTGTAACTTCTTGTCAGGGTTTCAGTTTGAAACCAGACAGAAACATCAATTATGTCCAGTGGTTTAGGTTTCCCAATTTGAGATTTCCTGGCCAATGCACTAATGAACGTGTTGGGTTTATTTTTGCTGTGAGAGAAGGTTAGCAGAAAAGCAAAGTGAGCCTAAACTTGAAAGGGTATAAAAAAACCTTTATTAACAGAATTAAAAGAAAAAACAATAAGAAAATCAGAATAAACCTTTAGGACACCTTTCTTCTCCCTCCCCACACTTTCTTTTCTACTGACAATGTAAAGAGACAAAACTTGGGACTTTCAGTCAGTTTACTACCTCTGAAATAATTTTCCTTCAGTTCACTTCGGGAGAAGAGTTTCTTTTGCCAAACTATGGACACTTCTCTACATGAAAACAGTTTTCTTGTGGCTTCAATGTCACTGTGAATGGGCCACCCAGGAAAGGAAACTTTGTTCACAGTGTGAAAGTCCTTTCCATGTCCTGCAGTTTTTCTCACAGCTGCTTTCATGGGCCATTTCAATTTATTGGGGTGCTATTTTAAGGATGAGCTGTTCTAGCATAGAGCAAAAGTTCTTTTTGTCCATCTCTGGGACCTGAGGTTTTTTACTACTGTCTCTAGGGTAAGGTTCCTCACTTGTCTCTATTCAAGTTTACTTTTTTAGTCCTCTGTTTCTACGCTGGCTCATTCTTAGGGGGTTTTATTTTCCAGTAGTACTGGCTGTCTCTTCATTTGCACGTGGTCTTGTGTGCAGTTCTGTGTGCCATTTTTGGGGAGCAGTGGAGGCAATACCTGACCCAAAGGGGCTCCAGGTACAAGGTAAGGGAAAACAACTAGGGGCATTGACAATTTAACAAGAACTTTTAACAACCAGGTAACAAATAAACTTTAACAATGATCAGCAGTGACCAGCTTGGCTAAACAAACACTGTCTGTATGTTTATTTACCACAAGCCTGGACCCAGCCTGCCACCTCCTCCAAGGCTGGAAGCCAAAAATTCTATTCCTGGGGCTTTTTGTCTCAGAATATGTGTTCACAAAAGGCGTATCTACCCCTTTTCATTGGTTTAATCAGGTGTCAGTATTACAAAATTGTCCAATAAGGGCTAAACCAGGACACCTCCATTGCAATGAAAGATTTATTTTAATTTTACTGTAGCCACTATTAATAAAGTGCAAGATTTAAGAGTCTAGAAAAATATAAATAAATAAGTAATAAAAGACCCCACTATACCAAAAAGACAAACCTCATTTTTCTTTACTGTCATGACGGTCGTGAAAAAAACAAATCATCCCGCAAGTTCAGAGGTACAAAAGAAATCTGACTTGAGTTTCTGCACCAAACCACAGCAGGGTTTGTCCAGATGGCCATTCAGAATAGGAACAAACAAGCACATCCATATTTTCTCAGATATTTTTCATGGTCATCCTTCATTTTTTAAAGGTGGATTGCACCAAAGACCTATTATAGTCTTTCTGTGAAGAAAGATAATTTGAGTTATTTGTGCTTTGAGGTGTATTTAGAAATGACTTTCACTAAAATCAGATACTCCCAGGCTTAAATGTAAGGCATAAATAAAATTAGTCACTTGCCTGCAATATTTGCAGACAGAACACACTGAAAAGGCTTTTCACATGAAATATAAAAGAAAATATAAATCTAAAATAAAAATCTAAATCTAAAAGAAGAATCTAATTCTGGACAACAACAGCCAGAGACAAGATGAGAGCTGTTCCCAATTCTGAGTTTGGTTTTCAAAGCAATTAACCCCAAAGCCTGTGTTTAACCTTGGCAGAGCTGTGTTCAGCAGCTCTGAAAACTGGGCCCGAAATGGCAGAGACGTGTTTGGACCTGGCTCACATCCCCTTCACAACTCCACCGAGTGCACGGCGGCCGCTGCTGCTCCCACAGGAAAATGGTCCCTGGGACCATTTGAAGCACCAGCACAAGTCCAGCCCAGTGCCAGCCCCTGCCCGGCTGCACACCGACCCCAGGAGTTTCCAGGATTTGGAAGCTCCTGAGTGCCCTCAGTGGAGCTGGCCCTGGACCCATCCCCACCTTGCAGCAGTGGAGCAGGAGCTGTGCCCGACGTGCCC
>CM031874.1:15095438-15111075 GCA_018697195.1 Certhia americana
CAGAGCTGTGGACGGCAAGGGCTGTGGGGCAGGGGCAGGGGGCCCAGGACTGTAGGCAGGGCTGTGAGGCAGGGTGTGGGGGCAGAGCTGTGGGGCAGGGCGTGGGGCAGATAGTGGGGCAGTAGAGGGGGGCTATGGGCAGGGCTGGGGCAGAACGCGGGGCTGGGGGCAGGGGGCCAGGGATGTGGGGCAGAGATGTGGGCGGGCTATGGGGCAGGGCTAGTCTCGGTGGGGACAACGCTGTGGGCAGGGGCAGGGGGCAGTGGCTGGGGCAGGGGCAGGGGGCAGTTGGGCTGGGGCAGGGGCTCTCCAACTGCCCTGGATGTGGAACTGGAGCCTGGCAACTGCCAGAACTGCCGATGGAGCCCCAGCAGGTGGGTGGGAAAGGGACAGCTCTCCCTGTGCCGGGCCCAGAGGGGGTCTGGGTGTGATTGGGCTGTCCCATGGGGGACAGTTCCCTTTGGGGTTCCTGGGGGGCTGTTCTGGAGCTGGCAGCAGCTTTGGTGCTGGCCGTGGGGACAGGCCTGGCAGGGAATGGGGCTCCTGGCCATGCCAGGGCACACCCACATCTCCTCCCATCACTGAAGGCACTAGCGGGGCAGCAGCTTTTCATTGCATTCCCAACACCCCAGTTTACAGCCCAGCCTCTGCACTGCCCTGGGACCGCAATGGATTTCTCCCCATCACCTCCCAGATGATTCCTTGTGGCCCAGAGGAGCCCACAGGAAGGGTCAGAGGATGCTCAGGGGGCTGGAGCACATCACACACAGCAATGACATAGAACAGGGCAGGACAAGCAGCTGCCAAAATTGTAACTTCTCCATTGCAAGGAAGGATTTATTAGAATTTTATTGTAGCCACTATTAATAAAGTGCAAAATTTAAGGGTCTTGAAAAATAATGGGAAAGGCTGTGAGAGTTGGGACCACTCTGCCTGAAGAAGGCTCAGGAGAGACCTTAGAGCTCCTTCCAGCCCCTGAGGGGACTCAAGGGGAGCTGGGGAGGGACTTTGGACAAGGACCTGCAGGGACAGCACAAGGGAGAATGGCTTCCAACAAAGGGCAGAAATTACTAATTACTGGGAAGAAATTCCTCTGTGGAAGAGGAATGGTGAGGAGGGTGAAGCCCCGGCACAGGTTGCCCACAGCAAACAGAGGTTGCCCTGGAAGTGTTCAAGGCCAGGCTGGATGGGGCTCTGAACAACTTCCCTTCTGCTGTTCTCATCAAGTAAGACACTTTCCAGCAGGTTCTGTTTGTTCCATTTTCAAACTCTGGGGTTGAAAGGATTCCCAAGGAGGGGAGAAAGAATGGAGAAAGCTGAGCTGGAATTCCTGAGCTGGCATAGGCTGGGAAAGCATTTAGGACCAGCACCTGCAGGGACAGCCATGCCAGCCTGGGTGTGCTCATCCCTGTGTTGTTCCAGATGGCCCAGGAGCTTGGACTGGGCCAGCAGTTCCCTTCCTGCAGGTTTCCTCAGCAGACACCTTCCTCAAGAGCCCCTGAAGTGAGTACAGCTGTGCTGAGCTGATTCAGGATTGTTCTGAAATGGGATTTATGGAAGGGAACTGCAGGAACCCGGCAAGGGGGAACCTGCTCAGTCATGGCTCTCCTGTATGTCCCTGAATGGGCTTCATTTCTCTGTGTCTGATTTCTGGATTCCCATTTTACCCCAACAGAGACTCTTTCCTCTGCTCCATCAGCTTAACAACATCTTCAACTGTGAACACAAATAGAACAGGAGCCTGATCCCTGACAGTGCTATTTAATTTAATTTTAATCACAGTAATATGTGTCCTAAGCACAAGCAATGTGCTCAGAGTAGAAGTGGATTTTGTGTGTTTAAGCAGATTTTGAAATTGGTTCTCCATGAATGAACATCCATTCTTGTTGGGATCAGAAGAGGAATAGGGACAGACCTGCCCCCCTCATAGCAGGATAAAGCAGAGAAGGAACGTTATATCTTTACACTGGGCTATGAAAAGGCATTTTTTCCCTAGATGCTTGCATTTTATTTCATTCTGCTTTCTTTTCTTCTTTTGGTTAAATTTAATAATAAGTTCCAAATCTATTTATCCCAATGCATCCAGTAAAGTTAAAAGAATGGAAGACAACTAATTTTAACATATTGCCCCTTCATGTCATCTTGCTTGGTGCTAAAATCCATGGTAAAGCATTTTCAGAAATCACTTCTGGAAACAAAACCAAGCTCTCCTGGGACATTTCACAAAGGCAAGCTGTGACAAACACAAGGGGGAATGGCTTTAAGCTGAAAGAAATTTAGCCTGGACATTAGGAAGGACCTGTTGGCTGTGAGGGTGTGCAGGCCCTGGCACAGGGAGCCCAGAGCAGCTGTGGCTGCCCCTGGATCCCTGCAGGTGTCAGAGGCCACGCTGGACAGGGCTTGGAGCAGCCTGGGACAGCGGGAGGTGTCCCTGCCCATGGCAGGCAGCTGGAATGAGATGATCCTTGACGTCCCCTCCAACCCAAACCATTCTGGGATTCTCTGAAATGACTCCAAATCCCACGATTCTCGCCTCACGCCCCGCTCCCTCTCTGGCAGGCGCGGCAGGAGGCGAAAGAGCCCAAAGAAGGAGCGCGGAGCGGCGAGGACAGAGCGAGCCGCAAGCGGAAAGCTGGAAACCACGGCGATGTGCCCGCGACAAAAGCAGGGACACCGGCAGAGAGCGACACAGGGACATTCCCCAGCGCTGCGCGTCACATCCCTCTCTCCAGGCTCAGGGAAATAGAAGCGGAGTTAATCTGCGCTGATGAGGCGGACGCCGAGTTGGAGTCTGGCGAGCCGGTGCCACCAGCGGGGCCAGCAGCAGTGCCACCAGCAGTGCCACCATCAGCGGCGCAGCCTCCCGGGCGAGCCCCAGGGGACAGCCGGTGGCACCACGCGGGTGCGGAGCTGCGGGCGGCTCTGCGGGACGGCAGCGCTCGCTGCAGGCAGCGCGATTTCACCGCAGCCGCCGCCAGGTTCTCCGCGGCACTGGAGGTAGGAACGGGGCTGAAGGGCTGTGAGCCACGGCACAGCCACGGCAGCGACACCTGCACAGCAGGTGTGACCTCTGCACAGCAGGTGTGACCCCTGCACAGCAGGTGTGACCCCTGCACAGCAGGTGTGACCTCTGCACAGCAGGTGTGACCCCTGCACAGCAGGTGTGACCTCTGCACAGCAGGTGTGACCCCTGCACAGCAGGTGTGACCTCTGCACAGCAGGTGTGACCCCTGCACAGCAAAGCCAGGGCTGTCCCCGCACTCCCTGGGGCAGGGAGAGCAAAGGGAGCCGGGGGCACCTGCCTGGGGATGCCTGGGGTTGGAGAGGAATCCTGAGATGCGATTTCACCTGAAAGCTGAAAATTGGGAGTTATAAATAAACCACGGAAGGGGGGAAGTGTTGGACAGAACCAAAGAATGCCAGGGAATTTTGTAATTTTCTCGAAGTTCCTAACTGTATTAATGTGTGGGGGAAATTGAAATCACACAGAGTGAAAAAAATGCTCCTCTTGTTAGTGTACAGACACACATAACCACAGAAGGATTACATGCCAGGGGGTTTTGTTAATGGCAGCTGGGGTGCTAGGGATACAACCCCAAATCCAGCTCCGTTGGTCTTCAAACTAAATATGCTCAAAATGCACATATTTATACTATTTAATCATACTCATATTGTTCTATTACATGTGCTATCGTAAATACACTCAATCCCAGGTGCAATTTCACATGGCCTACTGAAAACAATGCACAACATTCCTTTTCTGCCTCCCTCGGGTTTATGTTTGATTTTTCCCATGATTTTCAGAACATTTTTAACTCAGAACTTTTTAACCCTGTACTAATACTCTCTTTGATCTTAGCTCTATCAGCAACAAATGCCCTCTCAGTAACTGGGGAGTTTTCACTCTGTCCCAGCTAATGTTTTCTCTCCACTCTGACTCCAATCCCTTCAGCCAGGCATTTGAAACCTTGAAAAAGGGACTCTTTTAGCACTGTTCTGCCAAACTTCATTCACAAGCATTTGTCAAATATTAGGACTTTCCAGTTCACAAGAAAATATCCTAGTCCTAAATTTTTTTTTCATACAATATTGAAGTAATTTTTAAAGCAATCAATATGATAGCAGTCAGTGAGTAATCTGATAAAAGTGTCATCCTTTTTAAGTGCTTTTTTCCCCCCTATATTCTGAAATGAGCTGTGGTAGGGACAGCTCTATGGGTCACATAAAAAGAAAGGAGGACTTGTCTCCTCGTAAGAGGAAAGACTGGTGAATGGACAAACCTGGAAAATGGATGAAGGAATTAATCCCTGGGAATGCAGACAGCGTGATTGGGACATCCCAGAATTGTAGGGCTGGTGCTCCTCAGCAGTCTCGAAATCCAGCTCTCCTCAGAAACAAAAAACCCAGAACATCCCTGAAAGACCCTTCTGTTGTCTGTACTGATATTTGTAATGCTGACTTTAGTTAAAGCTGGAGTCTGTTAGATTTGAGTTTTCTCCACCGATCAGTCACAAAAAGCATTTCCACCAGCAAATGGTGTATTCTAATATTTGGAAACTATGGCTTTGTTTCATGTGCAGCTTTGCAGTAAAGGCTTTGCTACAGAGGATCCCTTGAAGTCCTCTCCAGATGGTATTTCCAGGCTTGCCAGTTGGATCGAGTCAAAGCTCGTCATCTGCTACTTAAAACTGGGGCAGCCTGGCCTTGCTCTGCTTCATTCACACAGGTAAGAGGAAATATGAATTGGATTCACTGCTGAGACTGAAATCCAAAATGAAGCAAAGACTAGGGATAAATGTGGTGCAGGAAGAACCAGTCTAATAGTGAGAAAAGAGGAATCAAGAGAACACCTTACATGTGGCACTGGTGTTTAGACTGGACTAACTGCATCTGCTGAAGGGTCTGAAACACAGGCCGGTGTTGGCTCATGCTGCATCTATGCCTTGTGCAGAGAGCATTTCAAAATATCTCAGGTTCCCCTTCTGATACATTCCAGATGTGCAGTGGTTCCAGGGAGATGGACCTGCTGCTCCTGTTTGGGCAGCTGGGGGTTAACAAGAGTTTGTGCTGTAGCAGTTTTGCTCAGGAGACCTCTGTGCCAAAGGCAAGAGAGAATATTACCCCTGGAACATTTTTTCTAGAGCAATGCACAAACCCCTAATGAAATTGTATTTAGGATAAAACTGCAATGAAATGCACCTTTAGGTAATATTTTTAGTAATATTTTCTTCCTCAATCACAGCTGGAGAGAGCAGGGAAGGGAGGCAGAGAGAGAGAGTTCACCTGACATTTGAGATGCAGCACTAAGTTGTAGAGCAGAAGTGTCTGCTTCAGTCCCCACTTGATTCTTAGGAGTTTTAATGATGTAAGAAATCCCAGTTTAACCTTGTCTATCCCTCTTCTCTCCCCCAGGAGCATCATTCAGAACCCCTCTCACTTCTGCAATCACCTGCGCCAAGCCGCTTGCTTTCGGTGCCTGCACAGATACTCGGAGGCTGCCAGGTACTTCTGCTGCTTCCACAGGGCTCGTCTGCATCCCTTTCCTCGCAGCTCTCAGCAGTGACACATCCTCTAGGAGCCAGCCTTTTCCCAAATCCCTGGGAGCTTTGCACTGGCTTTGTGTGTGTGACTTCAGGGGCAGCAGAGCTCCAGTCCTCTCAGCTGGTGTAAGGTGAATAATCCCAACTGTGGCCCTAAACGACATCCGGAGCTGTTTGCTGGCAGGGACTTTAGGGAACGAAAAATGTGTTTGCTGATGCTTATCAAAAAGCTGGATAAGGCTGGGAATTCTGTGAAATTGTTGCAAACTCCTTTGCTTATCCAGATTCTTCTTCTCAGGGTAAGGCTTAAAAGCGAGAGAGACAGAATTTGTGTTTGGATTTGATGTTTATTCTTATCTCAGTTACAGCCTCACTGACCGTGAGTGCTTCTACATGCTAAGTTAATAAGACAAAAATGGAGAGCAGAGTAAAGTCTTCAAGGTCTTTCAAGCCTAAACTACCCAATTATGAGATGCCAAGGAATTTATTTTAACTTATAACCCAATAACTAGTCACCCATGTTCTTCACTGTGGACTTTTCTGACCAATCATACAAAATCACCCAACCTTGTGAAGAAAGAGAAGAAGAAGACTGTACCCTAAACCTTGTCACATATCTTGTCACATATATGTTATTTAAACCCACCACCTTAAATTCTAAATTTCTCACCCTGTGATATAACACACTTCTATTCAGCTACACACTCACAGACTCAGTGCTATCACTCAGCTTTGGAAGCCTTTCCCAAGGCCTCAGGTCAAATACAGTGTGTCTCTGGTTTCTGTCAGTACAGAAAGTCTGGAATTCTCTGTGTCCAGGGTTCCAACATGTAACCTTTGGTATAACGCTCACCTGACACTCTCTGCACAGGCTCTCCTCTCAGCCTGGCCACAGGCTCTGCTCTGCCTGCACACCCCTCTCTGCTCTCATCCCCAGGAGTGCCATGGTGGCTCAGTGTCTGTACGTCCTGGCCGAAGACGCGGGGCTGGAGACCAGTGACCTCCTCCAGCTGTACTGGCAGGTACCAACTGACAGCCTGGGCAGGAACCACACCATGGGCCAAGCTGGGAGGGACCCGCAAGGGTCCTTGAGACCAACACCTGGCCCTGCACAGGGCCATTCCCAGGAGTCACACCCTGTGCCTGAAGGATTGTCCAGCTGCTCCTGGAGCTCTCTCAGGCTTGGGGCTGTGATCACTTCCCTGGGGAGCCTGTTCCAGTGCCCGACCACCCTCTGGGGGAAGAACCTGTTCCTAATATCCAACCTAAACCTCCCCTGACACAACAATTCTGGATATGGCCACTGAAGGCATTTTTTTGTAAGTCTTCCTGATGTGACTTTCAGAGAACATTTTCCTTTCCATCTGAAAGACAGTTTCTCTTGTCCCTGTCTCCTCCTTGTAGATGGAGGCTCAGGGAATCTCCATCCAAATTACCTGATTGTTTTGTTTGGGTTTTTTAAACTAGCCTCTACCCAACATGAAATGTATCATTTCTTGGCCCTTTTTTAGGCTATGACTCAAGAAGCCCTCAGTGAAGAAGTCTCTTTTTCTGTTCTGTACACTCCTTTTGAGAAAGAGGACAAGGCTGACAAAATAAAGGAGGCCCAGAAAACCTTTGCTGAGAAGCACCCTGACTACGTGCAGCACATATTTACAGGTAACAGCAGGTTTCAGCTGCCCTTAAGCACTGTGGACTGTGTTTGTGCAGCTGAATTCAAAAGAGTTGGAGACAGTTGGAAAGTTTGAGCTGTTTGGCCTTCAGACACTTCCACAGCGCTGTGGGGAATTGGGCAGAATGTGCTTTATCTCAGGCACCAGCAAAATTTAAACTGTTGATGCAAAAGGCTGCAGAGCCCTAAGATTACACGCCCAGTGAGAGATGGATGTGTTGGTTTTGTCATCTGTGTTTTGGCAAGGTTTCTGGAGACCATTTCACTCCTTCTCAGACTTCCCTTATTTTCTCCAAAAAAGTAACTCCTCTTACAGCAGAAGGGAAATTTGACACTATAAATTATTTTCCTTTCCCTTTGCAGATCCTCATGGAATTCACCTATTGCCAGAGAAGGCTGAGTCTTATCCTGGCCAGCAGTACTTACTGACTCTGGGCTTCAGAGACAAAGAGATTGGAAAAGCCGTGGAAAAGTTTGTAACTCGAAAACTGCCAGTCTTTCCAGGTGTGCCAACTTGCTTAAGAACTGGCCTGGCTCAGGGGTGACCCCCCCAATCCTTACTGAATGAGGGGTAAGGGGTGTCTTGGGACCCATTCCCATCAGTGCCAGTGGCCCTGAAGGCCCAGGCAGCTCTTCCCATCCCCTTCACTCCTCCTCCCATTCACCCAACATCCTGCCAGATCCCCTAAAGGAAACTGAGATGAATAAACACAGCCCCTGTGGTTCTGTGATCTCATCTCCTAGGCCAGAAAATAACTTTCAGTCACAGCATGGAGGAAGAAGCAGAAACATTTTGGCAGAACACTGGGAAAAGGATGGTGGCAGCCATAGCTTTTATAGGAAGCACTAAGATAAAGGTGAGTATCCCATCCCTGTTCTGGTATGTGGTGTGTGGGAAGGATGTGTGCTTTTGGGGTGTAATTCCTGCTGCACATGCTCCTCCAGCATCCAGAAATGCTCTGTGCATTAGGAACAGAGCTCCAGTGGGTTTAGACTCTTTTGAAGAGGAATCCTAATGACTTAACGGTGACCACAGTTTCTTGAAATTCTCTCTGCATGCAATTTTCTCCAATCTTTATGGTCTATGATATTGTATCCCTACTTCATAACCACCAACATAGTTACTCTATTTTACACCTCTAGTAGACTGCACCTCCCACCCAGAGCTAATCCTTGAGCTAAGACTTAATCCTTGCTACTTGAAGCATTTCTGGTGATTGAGATCCGCACCCCCATGGAGTGAAGCTGTGAAGTAACCTCCCCACCTGTTACAGCCATAAGCAAGGTGATGGTGGTGGTTACCTCTGCCCCATCCTTTCTGCCATAATGGGCACAGCCTTTAGCACCTGCGCTGGCAATTAGCACAAAAGTCAACAATTAAATTTGCACATAGATGAGACTGTTCCCACACAATTCCTAAATTATTCTCCTGAAAAAAGAAACAGAAGCTAGAGATCTGGGGAAGTTCAGAGTCCTTTCCTTCTAGAGGGTGGTTGCTGGAGCAGCAGTGAGTGCTGAGGGAAAGGTGTGTGGGGCTTGGCCAAAAGCATCCACACTGACCTGAGGGAAGTGGGTGCATGGAAGGCAGACACCTCTGAGGAAACACAGCTGCTTCTCTGCAGTGCTTTCCTCAAGCCCTTTGCTCTTGGCTTTGGATTACCAAAAGCCCCAGTTCCTGATGTGCAGAGCAATGCAAGTGACAGCTTTGGGAAAGGGGAGGGTCCTTTCCTGCTGGGGGCATTGCCTTCGATGCATTTTGAGAAGCTACAACTACAAACAGAGTGTGGGTTGGATACTGGAAACACAATAAAATCCTGATCTTTCTGGAAGACCCAGAAAAACTGAAATTTAAAATTTATTTTTACATTCTCCCCCCAATTCTCTCTTTGCTTTTGGAGGTGAGTTTCCTCTGTTGCAGCTACTGCAGTCTCAAAAGATTAACAGGAAGAGAAAAAACTTTGAAATCAGACAGGTTTTGCATTCTCCATGACTCCCCTCTTCTGTAAACAAATTTGGAGGAACAGGACCACACAGTTCAAGCAGAGATAAGCAGAGAGGTCTGGTTCCAGGGCACAGGGAAAAGAAACTCATTTTGTCAGAGGTGAGAGTAGAGTGCTGCCTTAGGACTGCCCAAGCCAGTCCCCACTGCAGGAATTTACACTGCTCCCACACAGCAGTATTTTCTATCAGCTTTATACCAGCTTTACACCTCCCCTCTGACATTTAAATATTCTTGCTGAAACACAAGTGCACTCTCAGAAAACCAGGTGAAACCCCAGCACCACGGAAGGCAGCAGCCAACTGACCTTTCTTTCAAGGAGGCTGTCACAGCAGCCCCATGGTTTAGGCAAGGACTACCCTGCTGCCACCTCCACAGCAGCAAGGACGGGGAACTGGGCTGGACCAAGGGCCTAAGGGCTCACAACCAGCCCCAGGGATTGGTGTGGGAGCCACCAGGAGAGGAGAAAAGCCCCAGGGGAGAAGAGAGAGTCACTGAGTTGGAACAAACAGCTGCCAGGTCCATGCCAATTGTCAGGGGAAACATATTCCCTTTCCCTTCAGTTTTCAGAGCGTTCAGTGATCCTGGCAAAACTGAACCTCTGCCCCAAGGAGCAGATGATGGTGCCAGTTCAGCCTGGGAGCAGAGATGGGCACAGAGCCAGAGCTGCTCTGCTGCTGAGGACTGACATCTCTTTCTGGCCCTGACAGAGAATTGTCCCACTTTTGTTTACTTTAAAGTATTTCACAAGTGTCTTCAAGCTACAAACATGATTCTATCTAATTCCCATCACACATAAGCTAAATTAAAAATGGCCAAACTTCAGGTACAGACTCAAACACTACAACTTACTTGGGAGGGGAAAAATAATATATTTGGCGTTTAACAGAAGAAACATTTCTTTCTGCTGCCCTCTTCCCCATTTGTGGACGCAAATGTGCAATCCAACTTCTTGTTCTTCTCAGGCTGGTTCTGACCAAACCAGCTTGATGCTAAACCCAAGTCCATTAAACCACAGCAACACTTTAAAGTAGTCATTTCTGCCCCCTCGGATTTGCAGCCACGCAGCCTGGAATTCATGACATCATTTTACACATGTGGCCCTGGCTAAGATGGGAAGGGAAAGCTTGAACATGCTTCAAGTCTGCTGTGTTCCTGGCTGCCTGGAGGCCAGAGACCAGCCCTGAAGGTTTCAGTTTCTCCAGGGTCTGTCTGAAACCACAGATTGGCCTGTCTGCACCCAGACCACGAGCTGATACCCTGCATGCTTTCCTCAGCCTCTCCCCTGAGACTGGAAAAGCCATCCAGGAAAGTCAGGTGACATTCAGTGGAGGGGGTGATGGAAAAGCCCTTTGCAAAGGAGAAAACTGCATTTGTGTTTGTTATCTGCTGTCTCCCCTTCCCATCTATCATGATGATACCTTAATTTTTCTAGTCCTCCTAGAGAGCTCGTGGCAAGAAAATCTTCTTGTTGCCTCCCTGAAGCCTGTCCCAGCAGCATGGCCAGTGTCCTGGCTGGCACACTGCTGAGAGCAGGACCAGCACCAACACAGATAAGAAGCCTTGAGGCACAGGACTCCAAGGATCATGGTGTTCCCTGCACCTCTCCTCTCACCTCCTCTCTTTTCCTGGGCAAACAGGACGAGCGTGGCCCGTGCGCACGGGCCATTGAGCAGTTCCATCATGCCAGCCTGCTCAGCCACCTGCAGAGAGGGGAGGAACAGGCCCAGGTGATGACCCAGGCGATGGCTGAACTGGCAACTGTTCCCTACCTGCAGAGACTCTCTCAGGAGGATGAAAAGATGGTAGGTTTTGACTTCTAACACTTGTTTTGGCCTCTGCAGGCTGAGACAGAGCAGGAAGGGCCAAGGCAGAGTTCTGTATTTCCACCCTGTGCTCTGGAAGTCCTTTGTTCAATGTGGGGGCCTGAAAGAGTTCTCAAATCCTCCTTCAGTGCTTTGACAGAGGAGGAGCTGATCACCAGCAAGGGTGATGGACAGAAACACCAGTTCTCACCTGTCAGTATCTATTGAGAATCCATTCTCTGCCCCTAAAACCTCCCCAAATCAGTCTGGAAAAACGTTTGCAATGATTCAGCTCACATTGCCTTGACATTTCTGACCTCAGAAGGCACCTTCAGTAAAACAGCCTGAATCAGGGTACAGCTGAGAAGGAGAGGGGGAAAGGAGGGAAAACTGATTTTCTGTGCTGGGTCCATCCACCACATGCTCCCTGCCTCACAACAAACCCATCTGGCTGCTCGGGGTAACTTGTCAGACTTGTTGCAGAGGTGCCCCAAGTCAGTGAAGAATCTGTGAAGCTTTTGGGGAGCAGGGACTGCCCTTGGCTGACCCAGCCCAGCTCCAGCAAGGGCCAGCAGTGGGATGACTGCTGCAGCCAACGAGGCCAAAAGTGATGGTATCCAAGGTGGTTGGGGAAAAAAGAGGACAGGAAAACTGTGGACAGGTGGTGTCTCTCCTCCTCCCCCGAAGGGACACCTTTGGGTAAGCTTCGTGCCTTGAGCACACCTGGGAATGCTGATGCCTACAGACATAATGCTAGGAAATCTTAATTCCTTGTCACAAGTAAAACACTTGTGAAGAGACTCCAAAAACTTTTGTTTGGATTCCCTTTAACTTAACCCAATATTTTTGAAGAGAATTTTTTAAAGTTCAGCAATAATACAGGTCTCAAGTACCCAGTTTGTTCCTAAATGCTGATGCTAAGGGCAGGAAACCCTGGATCCAACCCTTGTCTCTTAGTATCTGAACCATTTTCCAGGGGGTGGGAAGGGTTCAGGGTGAGACAATGCCAAAACTACCCTGGAAGGAGACTGGGGAGGCAATACTACAGTATTTTAGACCCACAAGAATGCAGTGCAAGATGAAGCAAAGATGAGTTGGCCGTGCTCATTGTGTGAAAGATGAGTCACAAAATCATCAGAGTGCTGAGGATTTGAATTAGAATTTAATTTGTGTATTCAGAGAAATGTTTTCTCTGTGAATTCCACACTGATGGTTTGTATCTCGGGGCCACAGGTGCAGTCACTGATGGCAGACGCCGTGGACATCATGGCAGGAAGAACTGGAGAGCGTGTGTGGACTAAAATACACAAGGTAACAGACTGCAGCAAAGGGCAGGAGAGCAGCTTGCTCCTTGGGCAGGAAATGTCCCTGAGTCTACTCTGTTCAAAAGGCAGAAAAGAGAGGAGGTGGAATCTGATCTTGTGCCTTGGCCTCTGCCTGTGCTCAAGTGTCTGTGATTTGTCTGGGAGCCAGTGAGGGTCTGGCTGCATCCCTGCTGTGCAAACACCATGCTGCTGATCTGCTGCACCAGGAACAGTGCAATGATGTCAGCACCTGATGGGCCAGATTAGTTCTTGTTGGGGGGCTGGAGCCCACACCTGTTCTATAAATATGGAAAGCACAGGCAGGCCATGCCATGCCATGGTTCCAGGTTGGAACATCATTCCTCTGCTGCTTCCTGGTGGCATCCCCAGCAGCACAGATGCTGCTGGATGGTCCTAAAGTAGCTGCTGTAAACCCTGATGCTGTTTGAGTGTCCCATTTGCCCTCACTCCATACCCCACCCATCACTTGGAACCCATTCTCCCTCTTTCTGCCCTTTGTGCTCACCCAGACACCAGCACTACACCCAAAACAGAATGGGCATATTTAATCGCAGAGGAAAGTTGTGCAGACACTTTAATTTGGTCTCTGGCTGAAGAGCCCTGGAGGCTCAGTGGTTGTGGTTAATAGGGCTGAGCCCTGCACTGGACCCCTGCACTATGGGGTCAGCCTTCCCCAGACTCCCCATAGGCTTTTGGCCAGTCCATGATTTTCTAGGCTTTTATTTCAACTTCTTCAGAACGAGGCCAGCACCAGGAATCCTCCCTCTAATCCTCTGCATGTTTCTGTGCTAAGAACATCACAACAGAGCCAACCCACAAGGCTCTCTGGAGAGCCCCAAACTCCCCATGCTCCAGTGGCAATGGATCTCTTGGCAGCAAAGGAGCCAAATTTCTGGTACAAGTGCCCATTGAGCTTCACCAGCACAGCAGAAAACTCTTCCCCATGGTATCATGCACAGTGCTGTGTGCAGCCCATCCCCAAAACAGGTGCCCCTGGCCAGCCCTGTGGGCAGGAGGAGGAGGAGGAGGAGGAAGAAGCAGGGCTTTCCCCCCAGATTCCTTGTGCCCTCAGCACCCCAGGCTGGCAGATGGAACTGTGCATAAACTTTCCTGCTTGCCTCTTTCTAAAACAGCTCCCCCTCATCGACCCCAACCACAAGCAGAGCAGGTGGCATGGCTCCAGTCCAAGGCCAGGGCTGAGGAGCACTTTAGGGAGAGCTCTGCACATGGATCAATACAAGAGAAAGCTGTCGCCCTTGCTTTTGTATGTTTTGTCTAGCCTTCTGATGTTTTGAATTTCTGGAGCCAGATTTCACACACACATTTCTGTAAACAACGATTGCTTACATTCCTTTCTAAAAAAGAAGTGAGAGTTGATGGACCTATGGTTTGACCAGTGTGGTCTCAGAGGAGGTCAATTGTTAGACCAATCAAGGGGACAGTGTGTGTAACCTATATAAATCAGAGTTTTATAATAAATGCTTTCTTCTTCTTCTGCCTTACTCGAGGAAAGGTGTTGTGTGCGTGTGTGTTCATTCGTGTTGTATTGTGACAGAAAGCCATGCTTGGATCAATTCCCAGTCCATTCCTCTGTGCTGTGCCTGAAGAAGCCACACTCCACTGAATGCCTGTCAGCATGGCAGAGCAGATCTTGCTTTTTAAAATTATTTCAGCTTAAAATGCAATGAGGAAATTGATTCTTTAGATCCTCCCTCGATGCATCTTGAGTAGAGCTCTGTGTGAAGGGTGTCTGTTCCACAGCAATGAAGGAATTGAATCCAAACAGAAATGGAGAAAACAAAAGTAATGACAAAGTTGGGTACCACAGCTGAGCTAGTTGCCCAAGAGAAGCCTTTGTGCATTTTTGTTTCCAATGACTATCAGTTTGGAAATAAACTAATTGCAGCAGCTTTTAAAGTTGTTATGGAGGCGAATGGACTTGCTTTTGACACCTCTTCTATCTGATTGCAGGTTGCACTAATTGAAGAGTACTTGAGGGAAGGAGAAGAGCATTACTTAAGGACCCTACATGTGCAGATGCCTGGAATGGAAAACATCTGCTGGACTCCAAGGCGACAGAACTATCTGAGACTGGAAAACACAAACATGTTCATTCCCAACCCACGAAGCCTGGCCACATGGCCAAAAAAAAGACGCATAGTTTTTGCAAAAAGTTGATTTTCTAGGTATTTTGTAGCTATTTATATCAACTTGATAGATGTTAATCTTATATTGTATTAACCTGAAGTTATATTAATTTAAATTGAAATTGTAGTCAGTTGTATTTAACTGTATAAATTTAACTTGTAGTAGTTTAAATGTAAGTGGTATTAAGTAGTATTTACGTGCATTAAGTTGCATGAATTTAAATTCAGATTGTATTAATTTGTATTTACTTGTGGTAATTTTAAGTTGTATGGATATAAATTGTATTAAACTGTATTTAACTGTAAAAATTAAGTTGTATTAGTTTAAATTTAAGTGGTATTAAATACTATTTACTTGCATTAACTTTAGGTTGTATGAATTTAAGTTCAGATTGTATTAATTTCTATTTATTTGTCTTAAAGTTGCATGAATTTAAACTTGTATTAAACTGTATTTAGTTGTATAAATTTAAGTTGTATTACTTTAAATGGTATTGAACAGTATTTACTTGCATTAACTTTAGGTTGTATGAATTTAAATTCTATTAAATTTTATTTAATTGCATAACACTAAATTGTATCAGTTTAAATTTAAATGATGTTAAATAGTATTTACTTACATTAACTTTAAGTTTATGAAATAAGGCTTACATTGCATTAAATTAGATTTACTTGTATTGATTTAAGTTGCATGAATTTCAATTTAAATTGTATTTAGTGTTGTAAACTTTTAAGATGTATTTGTTTAAATGTCAGTTGTAGTAAATGGTACTTAATGGTATAAAATGTGAGTTGTACGGATTTCAATTTAAATTTGATTCAGTTGTGTTAAATTTTACCGTGCAGTATTTAATGTAACATTGCCAGCAACTCCAGCTTCTGCTCTGAGCATATCCTGTGTCCAAGCTCTGCCACATCTTGCTGGCCTGGCCATGGCCTGAGCAGCTCTGGACACTGGGACCACCCAGCCTGAGCTGGGCAGAGCTGAGCCTCCCTCCCCTCCCCTGAGTCACCGGGACCACCCAACGGGGAAAAGCGACCCTGGAGGCTGCGGGGGCAGGAACACAACGGGGAGGAGCAGGAGAAAGGGAAACAGACACACAACAGGAGAAAGGGAAACAGAAACACAGCAGGAGAAAGGGAAACAGA
>CM031874.1:15115978-15130068 GCA_018697195.1 Certhia americana
CCAACCAACCAACCAACCAACCAACCAACCAACCAACCAACCAGCCAACCAGCCAACCGTCATGGTTTAGCTCTGGTTAGACAATTGTGTAATATTGACACCTAATTAAACCAATGAAAAATCTGGATACGCGTCTAGTGAATACACATTTTAAGGTGAGAATCTGGAAGTAGTTGGCTTCTGGTTTCTGGAGGGGGTGAGTCACATGGCCTCATCTCAGGTGTTCTCCATTGCCCAGCTGGGCTGGCTAAGGTTCCCCACTTCCCTCTCCCAGCACCCCTGGCAGGCAAAGGAGAAGGAGAGGTGGGGGGTGGGAAGGAAAGCACAGCCCAGCCCTGGATGCTGAAATTCGTTATGCAGCAACCGGGGCCTGGGCCAGGCCTGGCATTTGTGGAGCAGAGAAAAAGGGAAGAAGCCCTGGAATGAGACATCTGAAGCCTGACCGGGCTGGAAGGGGGATCCTGGTTTCTCTCTCTCTCTCTCTCAGCACATCTGGAACTGGAGAGCAGTGGCAGGTCTTGAGACCTTGGCCCAGCTCCAACACCACTGCAATGCATCAGATGACTGCCTTGTCCTGGCAGCACTTGTGTGAGTTTTTTTTCCTGACCAGATGAAACTTCCAAAGCATAAATCTTACCCAGAGGAAAAGAGGAAACCGGATGAAATGTAGAAAGACACAGCATGCTACTTGATGTCAGGGGAAGTGAGAAGGGAATCTCAGATGAAAAAGAAGATTAAAGAGTTGCCTAGTTAAGTTAGACTTCTCTTGTGAGGCCATAAAAAACAAACTTAAATACCCTGTAACATATAGAGTGTTTTTTAGAGAGATGCAAGGTTTTAAACATAGCTGTGAGTTGCTAGAAAAAACTAATAGAAAAAACCTAAAGAAGTGAGAGATGAAGCCTATACCTATTGAGGGAAGATGACCTCTGTTCCTTGAGATGAAGAGAACTTTTGTTTCATACTAGAAGAGGTGTCCTTAGACTGTACCCTAATAAACTGATATAGCCCATGAGCTGCTGTGGCAAGCTGTTTCATAGAAAGGGCTTCACAAATGGCAATATTTCCTTCCCGGGCAGGCCAAGTGTGGAGTGTGGAAGCAAGAAAACTAGTATCTTATAGAAAATCTCTATAATACTCAAGAGAGACTCCTTTCTCCTTAATGAATTGAGAACTGATTATTTTAAGCATGATAACTGACTGAGAATCCCAGATTTTGTCATTTTACATTGGAGTAAAAAGTAAATAGTTAGTGGAGGGAGAAGTGTTTTGAAGGTTTCATTCTGATTATTTTTTCTTTTAGTGTTAGTTAATAAAGTTCTATTCCTTTTAAGTTCAAACTTGCTTTGCTCTTAATTTGAAAAATTTTGAATTGACAAACTAAAACTGAAACAAAAATTAGTATTTCTGCATGGTTTCAAACTGAAACCATGACACCAACCAACCAACCAACCAACCAACCAACTGACTATCTGCCTGCTCATGGAACCTAGGGGCCACTGGGACACTCCAGGGGCTTGTGGCAGCGAGAGGCCAGTGTGACAGTGTGGGCCCCCATGGAACCCAGTAGATCAATCACTGTGATGCTATGGAACATGGTGGAAGCATTGGGACACTCCTGTGGCTTCTCCTCCAGCTGCTTAGAGGGCACGAGCTCCCACTCTCACCTTTCCCTGTCTTTGAGCAAACAGGGCTCAGGCTGGTGAATGGCAGCACCATGTGTGATGAGAGCGTGGAGTTCCAGGTGCTGGGAACACTCTGTCCCTCCCAATGGGACCTCTCAGATGCCCACGTTCTCTGTGGCCCCCTCAGGTGCAGGTTTGCCATGTCCATTGGTTGATTGTTTTGCCATGTCCATTGGGAGAGAAAGACCTGTGTGGAGGGACGCATTCCACTGGGATGGGACTGTAGCCCACCCAGAGCAATGCCTTGTGCCTGCCCTGGGGGCTCACCCTGCTTCCACAGGAATGCTGCTGCTGTCCTTTGCTCAGGTGAGTGTTGGTAAAACTCCAGCCCACCTGCAGTTGTGCCCAAGTGCTCCCAGCATCAGTAGCAGCAGCAGCTGGGGGGCTCCCCAGTGCCCCCCTGGGTGGTGACATTTCTGCTGTCCCCAGGCTCCACAGGCTCCATGTCCCTGTGCCTGGTGGGCAGCGGGAGATGATGCAATGGGCTCGTGGATATCCTGCAGTGCCAGATGTGTGGCAGAGTTCTGAATGAGCAGTGGGATGGGCAGGGGCCAGCATGGTGTGTCAGCATCCACGGGGGGCGAGGCAGAGACAGATGACACCCCTGAATCCATGGTGGGGCCAGGACCCGGATTCTGTGAGGGGTCCCTGAGCAGGGCACAAGGCCAACCTGGCCCTCTGCAACACCTCCCTGCCCTCCATCCCACACTGCTGAATCCCCTATTTCTGGACATCAGGACCGCCTGTTCCCCTTCTGCTGGCCATGCCACTGCTCCCAGCATCCCGACTTCCTGTGTTCTTGACCCTGGGACACCCTGGAATGCCTTGGACTCCCATTCCTGCCTTTCCCGGCCACTAGCCCCACCTTTCTGCAAAACCAGAGACCCTGAACTCCCCCTTCCCCAACATCACAGGTTGGGGACCTGGGACCCCTCTGTTTTGAGAAATCCTGGACTCTCCTTTCCTGGGCTCAATGACCTTCCTGGAACTCCCTTTTACCTCTCCAAGTCCCTGACCCCCTATTTCCTTAACCCTGAGCCCTCCTCTGAACCTCCATTCCTGAGAACCAAGATGTCCTTTAACCCCTTTCCTGGCACTGAGATCCCCCTGCACCCCCTTATCTGGCACCAATGCAGACTTTTCCCAGTCACCCCGCCTCTCCCTGCCCCCAGCCTCACCCTCTTCCTTGGCCCTGGGACCCCTGGGCCCCCAGTCCTGCATTTTCCAGCCCACAGCCCCTCCTTTCCTCACACTGGGGAGCCCTGGCACCCCCTTTTCTGGGCACAGTACTCCCTGGACACCCCATCACACTTCTCCCAGTCCCCCCTTTCCATGTCTCTGAGCCCCTGAACCTCCTTCCCATCTCTCCCAGCTCTTCAAGTTCTGGATCCCCAAACTCTCTCTTTCACCACCCCAGCTCCCCCAAATCTCTGTGTCACCCCAGTTCTCTACTCCCTGCAGTATCTGGAAGTGGCACTGTCGGAGCCTGGCCCAGGGATCCTCCTGTCATTGATTGTGGGGACATGGACAGGACCCCTGGTGAGCACTGCGACAGCAAGTGGGGCCGGATGGAGCCACAGACACCAGGGATGGCGGTGGGAGCTGAGCTAGGACATTGGGGTAGCCAGACCCGGGACATTGGGGTAGCCAGACCTGGGACATTGGGATAGCCAGACCTGGGACATTGGGATAGTCAGATATGGCATACTGGGATAGCCAGAGCTGGGACATTGGGGTAGTCAGGCCCGGGACTTTGGGATAGCCAGAGCTAGCACTTTGGGATAGCCAGACCTGGGACATTGGGATCTCCAGAGCCAGGATACTGGGATTTCCAGAGCTGGAATATTGGGATAGCCAGACCCGGGACATTAGGATAGTCAGATCTGGGACATTGGGATAGCTAGAGCTGGCACATTAGGATAGCCAGAGCTGGCACATTGGGATAGCCAGACCCAGGGCATTGGGATAGCCAGACCCGGGACATTAGGAGAGTCAGATCTGGGACATTGGGATAGCCGGAGCTGGCACATTGGGATAGTCAGTCTCAGGACATTGGGATCTCCAGAGCCAAGATACTGGGATTTCCAGAGCTGGAATATTGGGATAGCCAGGCCTGGGATTTTGGGATAGCCAGACCCAGGGCATTGAGATAACCAGAGCTGGGATACTGGGATAGCCAGACCCAGCTCAGGGAGAGGAACTGGCACAAGGCTGACAGTGACGTGGAGATGGTGCCAGTACAACCAGAGTAGGGGGAGGGGGGGGAGTGGAGGAAACCAGGGGCTGTGCTGGGATCGGTGGGAATAGGGGGATCTGAGGGTCTGGGATGGGATCTCTGGGAAGGGGGGATCTGAGGGGCTGGAATGGGAATACAGGGAGCTCCAAGGGACTCTGCAGGGCTGGGACACCACTTCATGGGTCCGTTCTCTCCTTCCCAGGTCTCCACACGGTGCAGGTGGTTTCCAGCTGTGACCTCCTGTCCAATGGAGCATCCATGGATCCCACTGGTACGGTTATGAGGAGTGGGATTTCATCTCCTTCCAGCTGGGATCCTGGAGCTTTGCAGTGTCTGACGAAGCCACCTGGATTACCCAGAGGTGCTGAGAGTCCAAAGGGATCATGGTGGAGCAGATGAAGCATTACTTGGGACACACCAGTGTGGAAGAGCTCCTAAAATACATCAGATATGGTCTGGAGGCTCTGGAGCACAAAGGTGGGTGTGGGAGTGTAGCGCATGAACGGATGGTGATAAAGTGCAGCTCCCTTCCTGGAAAGCACCTCCATGTCACTATACAACACAAATAGACACTCACAACAACTCTCTTTGCAGAGAAAGGAGGAAAAGAAGAGAAGTTTATTGTGTGACCTCGATATATGTATATAATTTCAAAGGTGACCAGGGATTGGAGGGTGAAGTTGCCACCTCTCCAACTACACAGGTCAAACCAAGAGTCCATCAATTCTCACTTCCTCTAGAGAGGAATGCAAAAACAATCATTGCTTACATGAACGTGAGTGAGAATCTGACTGCAAGAAATGCAAACATCAGAAGGCTATGACAACATGCAAAAAATCAGGGTGACAGCTCCAGGAGGAGGGCAGTCGGGCAGGCTCATGAACACAGTCAGTCCTCACAGCCACTGCTATTACTGAGAAGCTGACAGAGAAAATACAAGAGGGGTCCTCTATATGGGATTCTGATGGGGTTTATTGAAGCCACACACCAAAGGAGGCCAGGGATAGAAGACCAGGAACAGCTCAGGGTATGGGTTTAGGGAGGGGACAGAGAGGGACAGATCTCAGGTCAGGGTCCAATGGGAAAGGGTAAAAGTGGTGCAGAGGAGGGCAACCAACTGGGAGAACCAGTGGGATAACAGGGGTGGAGCACTGCAGCAAACTGGGGCCAGTGGGGATCAGGAGAGGGGAGAACATTCCAGGGGATAATCATGTAAGGAAAGCAGAGGAGGTCTGGGCCAACGGGCCAATGGGGAGAACAGAACTGGGATAAATTAACATATAGTCACAAAGGACTGTGGGGAGAAGCCTTGTTGTCACCCTAAGTGAATGTTCTTTAGACAACACCACATCTATCTTCTCCCTGGCAGGCCCCTGGGCCTCCACATGGGAGGTGGGGGGGAGTTCCTATGGGAATGTGGGATTCGGGAATGGGGGACATGGAAATGCAGGAATTCCCATGGAATTCCCATGTCCAGTTGTCACTCTCATCCCAGTCAGGTGAGAACTCCATGGATGGTTTCCCCCCCAACCCACTGCCAGTGTAATTCCATGGGGAAATTATTTGAACTGATGACCAATCCAGTGACAGCAGTGAAATGAGAATGAATCCCTGCTGGGGTTCCATGGGACATAAATCCCAACTGTTAAAAATGAGGAGCTTGACTCAGCCAATATATCAATTATCATTAATACGGTAAAATATGAGCAATACAGCGCTGGGTACAGTGGTAGAATTTTTTCCTCCAACTGCACACCAATTGCTGAGGCCTGCTGGTATTTATATGTATATCCATAGACTTTCTCAGCAGTTTCTAATTCCAGTTTTTACATCATAATTCTCTACTTCAGGATGGAAAAGAATGATAGTGATAGTTGGTTTCTTTACAATTTCTATACTCTATTGTGATCCATTTCTCCCAGAATGTTCACTCTGGGATGTGTATTCCAGATGGTGGGGGTCCAGCTTCCAGATATGGGGTCCAGCTTCTATTTTCTAGGACCATTAATCTATAATAGCGATGTCCAGCTTCCCTTTTCAAAACCATTAGTCAGTGAGTCCTTGTCCATCTTTCTTTCTCAGGCTGTTTTTTCACTGTTTTGTTAGAAATTTGAGATATACCTATTTCCTTCTTTTGTTACACATTTTACAGCTATAGCTTTAAAAATCCTTACTGCAAAGCAATATTCTTAAAAAAAGGTTTTATTAAAAAACAGCTTAAGGCTTAATTACAAGGAGAAAGTTTTTGTCAAAAAAACAACATCCAAAGTTATAATTCACATATTCTTACTACAAAACAACTTAAGGTTTATGTCGGAGTCTGGAATTGTGAGGAATATTTCTTTGCACGTTTGAGAGATTTTAGAATCTCTGACAAACAGTGTTTTTTACCTTTGTTCATGGAAAAAGGGCTCTGAAATGAAGCAGAATTTTCAACAGTGTGTATTAGACAGTAGAATAGTGTGTAGTTCTATCACAGGGTGAGAATTTTAGATATATGGGGGTTTTTAGGATGGTAGACAGGTGAAAACAAGATGGAGGAAGCACATGGCTTTTGGGTTTCTTCTTCTTCCTCATCTGCCTCCATCTTCTGCTGTGAGGTGGCACATTATAGTTGGCTTAGAATAGAGTCTAACGTTCTAACATAGATAATAGTTATTGGAGTAGAATTATAAATACTGATTATGTAGAATGTAGTATAAATATCCTTGCCACCCTGAGGGTGGGAGCATTGGGCATTAGGTAGTTAGCATTAGGCTTTTAGCTTTTCATAGTGAGTAGTTGAGAATTAGAGCATTTTGTATTAGAGCTTTTAGTACTAGGTAATTGGGCATTAGGTAGTTAGGTTTGGTATTCGGAGTTTTGTGCCTTGAACTGACCTGCACTGAAGAGCTCTGCAGGTCAGGAACAGAATGTAATGATAAGAATAATAAACTATGAAAAAAACAATAAGAAGAAAAGTCTCACAGCCTTTCCTTCAATATCTCTGGCTGGTGAAAACAAAACTGTACATTCTTGGGAAACAGAAGACAAACAGCCGAACAGCAGAGACAGGAAAAACAACAAAATTTTTTTTTTTATAATTCCGAGAGGTTTATAATAGTTAATTGCAAACAAAAGATTAGTTCAAGTATTAACTCCTGATGGATTAGTTTCTTCCCTTGAGTGTTGATCAGACCTCTTTCCATCCAAATTTTTCCAAATGTGTGTACAATCTCAAAGGAATACTTTGAGTCTGTATAAATGGTCCCCTTTTATTTTTTAAAAGTTCTAAACTCGGTATAAAGCAAATAATTCACAAGCTTGAGCTGACCAGCTAGAACTTGTTTTCCCTCTTTCTACTACAGACATATTTTCTCGTTCAACAGCATATCCTGATCTTCATCTCCCTTCTAACACTCTTGATGATCCATCAATGAAATATTTTTCTCTGTTGGACAACTCTGTTTCACTTAAATCTGGTCTCACCTTTGTTTGTAATTCAATTCATTCTACACAGTTATGAATCAGTTCTCCAGTTGGCTCTCCATATAAAAATTGAGCAGGGTTCTGAGCAGGAGTGACCTTAAGTTCCAACTCAGGGGAATGTATCAAAGTAGCTTCATACTTTAGAATCTGGTTATCGGTGAACTACTTCTCTGCCTGCTGATGCAATATGCTCCTGACATTTTGAGGTGTATATGCTACTAAAGGTGCTCCAAATGTAACTTTCTTTGCTTCTTCCACTAGAAGCTCTGTTGCTACTATAGCCCGTAAACATACTGACAATCCCCTACTAACAGGGTCCAATAATTTTGAATAATACCCTGCTGGCTTTCTGTCTCCTCCCCAGTCCATAAGCTGTTTGTTCAACAGAATTCACGAATAATTGAAAAGGTTTATCTAAATTACGTAGGCTGAGTACTGGGGCTTGAATTAGAGCATCTTTCAAATGCTCAAATTGTTTCTCATCCTCCTGGTTCCATTTTACTGTATTGGCTGTTAGTTTTTCATACAAAAATGTTACCTGTTGACTATATCTGTGTCTTCATTGTCTACAGTATCCCAATATCCCTAAGAGCTGTTTTGCTTCCCTCTTAGTACTAGGGGAAGGTAGGTTCAGTATACTTGATATTCTTTCAGGGTCCAGTTGTTAGAAAGGAAGAAACAAGAAAGTGCTATAAATCTGACTACTTATCCAAAGATGCTAAGAATGAAGAGACTAGAAGAGACATTGAAATGAGAGCAGTGTTTATCTGAATGTTTATAGAACAGCCTTGGCTGACCAAAGGTCTTTCTCTCTTTGTTAAGAAAGAAACTTAAGTGATTTACTTACAGACATACCAAACCAGGACAGACCCTTCTTCCCTGGCTTGCCAGGAAGGGACCCCTGATAAGATTCAGAGATTAGAAAGCAGTAAAACATGGTCATGTAGCGATTCCTATAGGATATATGTAAATGTAGAAAATTTGTATTTGATACTAGGTTGGTTAATGAGAAAGTAGAATATTCAACATAGAAAGAGATATAATAAGTCATTGTAAAAGGAGAGCTCACTCTCTTGCCTCTCTTGCCTTCCTGCTTTTGCTCTTATGCTTTTGTTCTCTTCTCTCTTGCTCTCTTGCTCTTATTCCCTTATGCTCTCTTGCCTTGTGCTCTCTTCTACTCCTGTGTTCTCTAGCTTGGTCTGAGCTAACCCTGAGCAGGGCTCTTTCACTCACACCCTATGTAATAAACTTCAAAACTTAACCATAGAGATGTTGCCTGAATACTGTCCTGACCGTTCTGTCACATAACAGCTCCCTCATCCAGCTTTTTGGTTCTTCTACTCAACCAGTGACCTAAGTATTTTACTTCTTCCTCCTCAAATTGTAACTTGGCCTTTGAAACTTTTAGGCCTCTTTCTCCCAGGAAATTCAATAGTCCAGTCATTGCTTCTCTCACCTGATTCTGGTCCTTTCCTGCAATCAATAAATCATCTACATACTGTATCAGTTTAGTTCCTTCTGGTCGTTCAAAATCTTGTAAAATCCATTCTAAAGCCTGGCCAAAAAGGTTTGAAGACTGTAAACCCTTGGGGTAAGATTGACCATCTCAATTGTCACTTTCTCCCTGTTTCTGGATCCACTGAGAGGCAAAATAATCTCTGCTTCCCTCCTCTAATGGACAAGCCCTGAAGGCATCTTTCAAATCCACCACACTATACCAGGTGTAATCCGAGGAAATTTGACTCAGTAATGTGTAAGGGTTAGCTACCACAGGAAACTTAGTGGCTGTGTGTTGATTGATAGCCCTTAGATCCTGAACTAGATGATAAGTGCCATCATTTTTCTTTGCAGGAAGTATGGGCATGTTATGAGGGGATATACACTCCTCTAGTGTATATTTTAAAAGGTCTTTGTTTTAAAAGGTCTTTGTTTTAAAAGGTCTTCAATTACTGGTTTCAGTCCTCGCCTGCCATCTAGGGGAATAGGGTATTGTTTCACTCTTGTGGAAAATTCTGGATTTATCATTGTGATTTTTAGAAGTTCAATATTTAATTTACCAATCTCACCTGGAGTGGACCAAACATTAGAACATATTTTCTCCTCATCCTGGTCCATCAGTTTATACAACTGTACCATTAATTGATCATTCTGAGCCTTAATTCCTATCCCTAATGCTAGTTACCCTCCCTAACAAGCTGCATTCTGCTTCTGAAACCAATAATAAATCACTGATTTCTAATTTTTCTTTTGATTCAATTACGACTTTTATGATAATGGGAATCTTAAAGACCTCCCCTTTTGCTTCAATTACTTGAGCCATTTTCTGGCTGATTTTGCACCCTTCTGGTAGTCTTTACATTGTTGATTTTTCTGTCCCCTAATCTACTAAAAATGTAACCTCTTCACCTTGGAAACCTATTTTTAGTGTTATCAAGGACTCTTGTGATGTTTTGGTCCCTAATAAATAGAGCACCTGACACCTCTAATCCCCTATGAACAATTTTTTATCTGCCTCTCACTTCTTGCAGACCCTTTTAATATGTCCTTCCTTCCCACACTAAAAGCAGGTAAGTCTTTTCAAACCCTCACCCATTGTTTTTCTAGTAGCATTTTTAGTATTTCCTGCAGATGTGCCCCCCTTCTGAACCTCTTTAACTGCTGCCACAAAACCTTAGCTTTCTCTTCATCTCTTTGCACATAGACCTTTTGTGCTTCTCTTAACAATTCTTGCAAACCTCTTGACTGTCAGCCATCTAACTTTTCAAGTTTCTTTCTGATATCTTCCCATGATTTTGCCACGAACTGAGTTTTTATTAATGTCTCTCCTATAGCTGTATCAGGATCTATGAATCCTGAATATATTTGTATACTTTTCCTTAATCTTTCTAACCAATCTGTTGGTGACTCATCTTTCCCTTGACAAGGGCCTTGCCAGTATTCTGTCCTCTGGGGACTACCTCTCGAATTCTCTGAATAATTATATTCCTAAGGTCCACCATACTCTGCCTATCCTGATCATTATTATGGTCCCAGTTAGGAGCTGCAATTGACCATTTCACCTCTCCCAGAGGTTCCTGCTGATGGTCCCTCTTCCAGGTCCTAATGACAGCTTGTCTTATCAATTGTCTTTCTTCTGTTGTAAATAAAATACTTAAGATTGACTAGATCTCTGTCCAGGTGTAAATGCTAGGTCCTAAAAACTGATTTAACCTTTCAGACACCCCCAGGGGATCGTTAAGTAACCTCCCCATTTCTTTTTTTCAAGTCTCTCACATCTCCAGTGTTCAGGGGTGCTGATACATATCCAATAACTGGTTTCCCTTGGTCTCCTACTGATGGAACTTCCCTTAATGGATACAAGTGGCCCTCCCCACCTCCCTCATTGTTGCCCCCACACAGCTTTCTCCCCGTGCCCTTTCCCTGTTTTTTGTTCTATGTGCTGGTGGTGAATCCAGTACTGGGAGCTGAGACACAGGGCTTGAAATGCAAGGAGTGCTGGATTAGGTACAAGGGGTGCTGGATTGGGTACAAGGGGTGCTGGATTAGGTACAAGGGGTGCTGGATTGGGTGCAAGGGGTGCTGGATGGGGTGCAAGGGATGCTGGATTGGGTACCAGGGATGCTGGATTTGGTACAGGGGGTGCTGGATTGGGTACAGGGGGTGCTGGATTGGGTGCAAGGGATGCTGGATTGGGTACAAGGGGTGCTGGATTGGGCACCTTCGGGAGAGCAGCTGGCTGTGGCAGATCAGGGGGAGGAAGGTTATCTAAAGGGTCCCACTGGCTCTTTTCCTTTTTTGGTATTTAAAGTATACAGGGGAAAAGGCCAGGACCCATGCCATAAAGCAACGTAATCACTCTCCTCTTGGTAAATAGGGTCTTTCTTATTTACAAAGGCATTCAAGGCTTGGCAGATCGACTTTTCAGATGACTCGTATATTGGCCAATACAAATTATTGGGTCATATCATTTCCTTAGTCCATTCCACCATACAATATCGTATCATTTTCTCTTTACTTTTTCCTCTCCCGGATTCACATTCATCCCAAAATTTCAGTATTACCCCAAGGGGGCTGGCTTCCTCTTTTCCCAGTTCCTTTAGTACCTCTATTTTTCCGCTGGTTTATACCAGCTCCTGGATCCTTGCTTTGGCATTTTTCCATTTTATCCTAATGGGTGTTCCCTCACTCCCCCTGACCACACTTGTTCTGACCTTGGTAATAAAAGGCCGTATCTAGGATTTCTCTAATAAAAAGTCCCCTCAACCCGTTACATCTCGCCCACAACCTTTTATATAAGAAAAATCCCCCTTCACTCGCTTTGTTCCTTCACCTGCCCTGTCCCTCTCAGGAGGACGGAACTGAGGTCAGAAGAACTCCACAATCACTTTGTGACTGGGTCACGTCTCACACACACACCATTCATACTTTCACACACCTACACCCGTTCCTTATCCCACCCAACCAAGCCATACTTACAGCCTCCTTTTCTCGCCTGGGTCTCGTGCACGAGTTATTACAGGTGAATTTACTGCAGTCTTATCTGGGAGCTCAAAATCCTTTGCTCATAATTTACCTTAAGGATCTCCTTTTTCCTCGAAAGATTCCCCAGTCACTCAGGGCCACCTGAAGTAAAAGCCTCCAAGGTGGGGCACCTCCCTGAGATAAGGAGTTTCCCTCAATGGATTGGAGATGCCCCATTCTCCATCAAATTTGTTAAAAATGAGGAACTTGGCTCAGCCAATATATCAAGCAGTCATTCAATTTATTAATTAATACGGTAAAATATGAGCAAAACAGCGCTGGGTACAGTGGTAGAATTTTTTCCTCCAACTGCACACTGATTGCTGAGGCCTGCTGGTATTTATATGTATATCCATAGGCTTTCTCAGCAGTTTCTAATTCCAGTGTTTTTATGTCATAATTCTATACTTCAGGATGGAAATGAATGAGAGTGATAGCTGGTTTCTTTACAATTTCTATACTCTATTGTGATCCATTCCTCCCAGAATGTTCACTCTGGGATGTGTATTCCAGATGGTGGGATCCAGCTTTCTTTTTTGAAACTACTAGTTAGCGAGTTGATTTCCATCTTCATTTCTCAAGCTGTTTTTTTCACCGTTTTGTTAGGAATTTGAGACAGACCCACTTCCTGCTTTTGTTTAAGCCTGTTACACACTCTAAAGTTACAGTTTTAAAAATCCTTAATACAAAGCAGTATTCTAAAATTATAACTCAAAAGTTGTTATTACAAAACAGCTTAAGGCTTAATTACAAGCAGAAACTTCTTGTCAAAAAGCAACATCTAAAGTTATAATTCACATATTCTTTCTACAAAACAACTTAAGGTTTATAATAGTTAATTGCAAACAAAGGATTAGTTCAAAGGCCTTCTCCCATGCTTTGCTTTCTTCGGTTGTTTATTATAACTCATTTTTATTACTGTCCCATGGCTGTGTTCTACACATTTCACAACTATAATTACACAAGTTACTTTTATTTACCTGACACGAAACATAACTTTGTATTTCACACCCCTATTCTCAGCACTGCGACCTCCTTGCTGGTCCCCCACACCCAGGTCTGAACCCCGTGCACAGGGACCCCCCTGCACCTCCATCCCTGGCGCTGAGACCCCTCCAAGCCCCCGTATCCTGCACTGATACCCCCTCGCACCTCCTCTTCCCCCCGTGCTCCCTCGGGCACTTTTGCATCTCCCAGCTTTCAGCACTGGGATCCACCCAGTGACCAGTGACTGCCCTCTCCACTGGGACCCCCTCCCTGCCCCCGGCTCCTCCCGGGGCTTTCTGGAAACAGCAGCAGGAAGTGTTCCAAAATTCATCATTATTTTGATCGATTTCGTTGGTTTCTGGGGGAGAACCGGTGGGACAGCACCTCACCACACACATCCGGGAGGGGAACAAAGGCTCTGTGTGGGGTAAATAGAGAAAAAACAAGATTTAACAGACAAAAACAAAACAAAACAAAACAAAAAAAGCCCCAAAAACAAAACAAAAAACCAACCAACCAAACAAACAAAAATTATACAATAAAATGGCAGAACATAACTATGAAGAAAACCAAAAAGAATGGCAGAGCTCATTCTGTTGGGACTTTGGATTTCTTCTCCCATCTCCAAGCTGGGTCTGAGCCAGAAACCTGAGAAGGATATTGCTGCTGAGAAGCTGAGTATTTCCAAAAGTCCCAGCGCACACGTTCGATTCCCTCTTTTCAAGGTTGAAGATGAGCTCCACGTTGACTCTGCTTTGTAACGAGGAATGTAAAAATTCAACAAAATTCCCGTAGAAAGACCCCAGGAAGCTTTGTGTGGTGAGACCTCCCTCAGGGCAGCCCAAACTCCTGCCCTGGTGTAGTCCCTCTCGACCCCGCTGCGGTTTCCAGCTGCTTCTCTCCAGCTGCCCCAAATCACCATGAATTCCACAGAACTGAAACAAATCCGAGTCCTCCTGGATCGGGATAAGGGCAAGGAGAGGCCACTCTGCGATCACCATCACGGGCACAACAGCCCCGACGTGAGGAAATCAGTTGGATTTGGGACTGAGCAAATCAGAACAGGAGAGTGAGGAGTAAAATAAACCCTGAAAAAGAACCTTCCCCCGACCTCTTTCTCCTTCCCGACTTCACTTTATCCCCAACTCTCTCCCTGCTCTGCCCAGGGTGGCAGGGAGAAGGGACGGGAGTCA
>CM031874.1:15130078-15215595 GCA_018697195.1 Certhia americana
TCCCATGGGGTCAGTCCCTGCCCTGCCCATCGGGGGGTCCCTCCCCACCTGTGCGGTCACTCCTCCGCCCGGCCTTGAGGCGCTCCGGTCCCGGCAGCGGCTCCGCCGGTTCGTGCCGAGCAGGGGCGGCGCAAGGAGCCGGGCGGCGGCGGTGGCGGCTCAACGCCGTGCCGGAGGAAGAACAAGAAGGGGTCGGGGCCGTCTGCGGTGTCCGATCCCCGGGGAGCAGCAGGGAGGCCTCGGGGGGCGGCGGCGGGCGAGGCCCTTTGGAGTCCCCCCTCCAGGGGTTTGTGCCGCCCCGGGTCCCTGAAGGAGTCACTCTGCGGGACGGGAGAGCCAGGAGTGAGAGTAAACACAAAGAAAAGAATGAAATACAGTAAAAAAGCTGCACCGAGGGCCATCTCCGCCAGCCCGTGTCACTGAAGAGCTGCACCGAGGGACCGGCGAGGAGCCCAGCGGTGAAAGAGGAGGGCAGTGGGATGGGAGGTGTGAATGGGATTAAACATAAAGATTAGAATAATAAATTATGAAAGGACCACACTGGGAGCGGCCGCTGCCAGGTGACTAACGAGGTTGCAGCGAGGGACCACAGGGGCAGCCCCGCGGGGTCTCAGCCTTCCCGTGTCACCTAAAGAGCCACAGCGAGGGACAGCAGCGACCCCGCGGGACCGCGCCGGGGCCAGGGGGCGGCGGCAGCCCAAGCCGGGGATGCAGCCGGGGATGTTCGGGTGTTCCCTCGGGTACCGCGTGGGGCCGCCGCGAACTTTTCAACCCCGGCCGCCCCCACGGGCCGGGCCCCGCAGGTCCCGCTGCTGCCCCGCGGAGCCCAGAAATCCCGGGAAATCTCTCCCAGACACTAAAGAACCTTTGCGTGCGCAGCGAGGGGCGCTGGGGGGTGTCTTTATGCACCCCTCTCCCCTCAATCCCTTGTGGGCACGGCCGGGCATTAACGCAGCTCCCGGGGCGGTGTCTCGGCACCGGCTGCTGCCGCGGGACACGGGGCTGCCGCACTTGGGTATGAAAGCCGACGGATTTGGTGAGGAGGGACAGCCACAGAAACCCTCGGGGAGCCCTCCGGAGCTTGGAGCTACACGAGGGGCATAAAGGATGCCCTGGACACACCGATGCCCCCAGCAGCCGCTCGGCCCCCCTAGCACAGGGCTGTGTCCCAGACCCCAAGGTGCAGCCCGAGGTTTGGGGGGCGGGAGCGGAGCTGCTGGATGGAGCTCCCAGCCTCGCCAGCCAGAGCTCTGACCCCTTGGGACGTGACGTTGGTGACGGGTGTCCATCGGCCCTTGGAGTCTGTCAGGTTAAATGAGGAATAAAATGAGTCCAAACCGCTGTTAATTTCCATTGCTTGCCATTTCTCCCCTCTTTTCCATGACGGATTTTGCAACGCTTCCTTTTGGCCTAGAGATTTGAAAATGAAACTCCCGGCTGCCCTGGCATCCCTGCAGCTTTCCACAGCTCCAGCCTTGCCCCTCCTCTTCTGTTACCTTTTCTCCAGTCTCTCCCCTCTGTCCCTGCCGGCCCGCAGGAAGGAGATTCACCCTCCTGGCATTCCCTGCCTCCTCCTTCCATCCCGTTTGGCGCAGTTGGTGCTCCTGGAGCCGCCTGCCCGTGCAGCGCTGAGCAATGGAGTGGAGGGAACGAATTGCAGGGATTACTGGGCTGCCCTGACCCCGGCTGGTGCCTGGTGCCACCAAAGCCACTCTGTCACTCTCCTCCCAGGTGCAGGACACAGAACACAGGAGGAAAGGCTCGTGGGCTGGATAGGAGCAGGCAGAGGTCACTCATTGGTCACTGTCAGGGGAACAACAGACACAAGCTGGGGAAATTAATGGAATTTATTTCCAAGCAAATCACAGTAAGAGAAGGACAGCTAAAACAAACCTTAAAAAGCCACTTACCCTTCACCCTCCCTCCTTCCCAGGCCTCAGTCTCCACCCACAGTCCCTCCTCTGCTCTCTCTGCATAGAAATATTGTCACCAGCCATGAACTTTGCTTTTGCCTTATCATGGGATCTCTTGCTGAAGAGGAAGAACTTTCCTCAGCAGAGATTCAGGACGTGACAGTCTTTGAGGCTCAGGGTGTTCCTCCTGAAACTCCCTGTAGGTCTCCTATTCCTGTGCCAGTTCTCCTGCACCACAGAACTCTGCCAGCTGCAGCTTCACAGATGCCAGGTCAAGGTCTGGATGCTCCTGAACAATTTGCTCAAAGTCCTCGGGGGCTGGATCCAATCCATTCTTGCTGTCTTCCCCCTTGTCATGGAGCCAATGGATCTGATGGGCCCTGGCCAGTGGCAGAGGAGGTGGAACCTGGGTCCTGCTACAGCGGTGCTGGGGGAGCTCCAGGACTCGCTCTGGCTGCTGTGGCAGCTGCAACACAACCCATTCCCAGGGAGGAGCCCAGGGCTTCGTGTGGCTCTGCAGGACCTCAGCCCTGGGGCTCATCTGGATCAGCCCAGGCAGTTGGGCTGGAACTGGGTTCATTTGTGTCTCTGTTTGCCCTGGGACAGAGCCTGCCCAGCACCGAGGGGGCAATGGGACCGGGACAGTTTGGGGTGAGGTTTAGTGTCTGTGCCCGGGATAAATCCCAAAGCCTTCCCTAAGGAGCAGGGAGTGCTGACAGAGCACAGGATGCTGCTCCTGAGCACAGGATGGCCCCAGGGATGATGTCAGACAAAGCCAGTGCCATGCAGAATAAAAGACTCCACAACTCATTAAAGGTATAAAGTGAGTGTGTATTGAGCACCTGGCACAAGCCAGGTATTTCTCAAAGTCTTGTGCACCTAGCCCAATCTGAATCTACATTTATTTACAAAAGTATTACATATGCATGAGATTGCCCAGCGTTTTCGTGCCTATTCATCCCCTGGTCCTGCTGTCTTAGCTTCGTACAGCAATTAAATCCACGCCCTCCTGACACGTGTCGCTCACTGTGGTGGTCGCATGGGGCTCTCTCTGGGGTCCCTTGAGGCCCAAGGCTGTATGTCTACCTCAACTGAGCTTTTGAACTTCCTGTTCTGCGTGTGTGCTTTGGTCCCTTGGTGCTTATCTAAGTAGGTCTGCTGGTTCTGGCCAGCTTCGGAGCCCAAAGAATCTCTTATTGAGGTTTCTTGCTGTTGGGGGTTGGGTTGCTTTCTTATAGAAATTTTTCCCCGGGGGATGCTTGGGAGTTAGTCTGGGCCGGGAGGGGTGGGGGTATGAGGACGACAGAAGTGTCCCTGTCCCTCTCATCCCGCAGGATGACTGGGAGTTTCTGCATCCTCCTTACCTTTGCCAACCTGGCGGTGGTCTCAGTCCCCCTCTGCTCTCAGGGGGGGCCTCTGTGTCTGTCCCCCTGCGATATGGGGGGAGCCGGCCTTGTGTCTGTGCCACTCTGATGTAGGGGGATAGGTGATAGTCCCTGCCCGCCTTCGGCTTTGGGGGGCTGGCACGGGCCCCGTCCTCCTACAATTAGGGGCTCCAGGAGTAGTCTCTTGCCCCCCAATGATTTGGGGGGGGGTGGGTGGGGGGGTGTCTGTGCCATCGCTGTCCTCACAGCCCCTGGCCGTTCTCCATCCTACTCAGCTTGGCCCGGCCGGGAGTGCTCTCTGTCCCCCTCCAATTTTGAGGGACCGGCCCGGGCTCCATCCCTTCCCGATTCTGAATGGGCCGGCTCTGTCTCCATCCCCCTCCGACTTGGGGGGGCGGCTCTTTGTCCCCCTCCGATTTGCGGGGGGGCCGGTGCTGTCACCATCCTCGCAGCTCTGGCCATTCTCAGTCCTACTTACCTTTGCTGGGCCGGGGGTGGTCTCCATCCCCCTCTGAATTACGGGGTCGGGAGTAATCTCTGCACCCCTCCGATTTGGGCGCACCGGCTCGGGCTCCACCCCCTTCTGATTTTGGGGGGCCCGGCTCTGGCTCCATCCCCCTCCAATTTGGGGGCTCTGGCTCTGGCTCCATCCCCCTCCAATTTGGGGGCTCCGGCTCTGGCTCCATCCCCCTCCGATTTGGGGGCACCGGCTCGGGCTACACCCCCTCCCGATTTTGGGTGGCCCGGCTCTGGCTCCATCCCCCTCCGATTCGGGGGTGCTGGCGCAGGTGCCCGGTAGCGGCGGCGGCACAAAGGTCTCACCGGCGGCTCCCACCTCCCTCCCTCCCTCCCGAGCAGCCTCTGGCACACCAGCCCAGCCCGGGGCCGCAGGATCGCGGCGCTGAGAGGCGGAGGCGGACCCGAGGCTCCAGCGTGGCGGGGCTGAGAGCGCAGAGCTCCGCTGGTGCTCGCCTCTGCCCGCGCCGCTCTCTCGCCGGCGCCGAGCCCGGAACCCCGGCGGGCGCCCGGACCAGCTGGGCAGGAGCCCTCTGCAAGTGACCGGCTCTCTCTGGCTTCTCTCCCCACAGTGCCAACATCTGATTATACATTCTTAGTTTCAGGCAAATGAAATGCTGCTCATTTTCCTTCAGCTATTTATTTTCTTGTTACATAGTTATCTTTCAGAGTGACTAAAGGATACCAAAGGAGCTCTCGAAAAAGGTTGATTTCCAGAGCTCCTTGGAATTCTGTTTTCCAAGGTGAAACAAATAAAAAGAAAGAGGGATCATAGTATGAGCTCAGCAGCTTATAACAAGTTTGGTAGTGATGTTCAAGCTAAAAGACTTTTTTAGAAATTATGGCACATAAATGCACTGTTACTTCTTAGTGTAAATAGAAAAGTGTGTAAATTGAAAAGTGTTTTGTAGAAGCAGCTGAACGCCCCGATCATCACGGCAGGTTTGGATGAGTTGTGTGGGTGAGTGTGTGTTTTGGTTGCCTTGCAGTAATCCTGGAGAGGATGGTCTGGGCAGGAGCAAAAGGGGTCTCTGCAAAACCTAGAAAACAAATGTATCTTGGAGCTGGGCTTTGTTTCAGAGATGGATCTACGCACATCCTTGGAAATTGCACTGCCCCTTTGCTGTTAATGCCAAGGTTATTTAAATATTGAAAGATAATCTGGACTCTGAAATCATGGTTGCCTTGCACACTGCAGCGTGGTCCCTTCTGTTCCCCGAGAAGTCTTGGATATTTTGCGGAAGAAATTGCCCCTTCAAGACCAATAAACCCCCCCATTTTAGTCTGTTCTGTAAATTTTATCTAATATAAACACTGTGTAAGTGGTTCTCCAAGCAGTGTCCCCCTAATGTCACCCTTGAAAACTGGAATCCGAAGGAATCTGAAGAATGCCTGGGCCACTTAGCTATATGCATGGCAGTGCTGTTGAATTTGTATCTTCCAGAATATAAAAAAAAAAAAAAGGAGGATTTTTTGGGTGTATATTGGATTAACTTTTGTCCTGATTGTCATGGGTTGTGGGTTTCTGGCTACTGTACTAACTGTGTCTAAGTTTTGGTTTGCTAATTTGAAATCTCTCAATCAAGAGCAAAGAAGGTTTAAAACTTAAAATGGAATAAAACTTCATTAACAGAGTTAAAAGGAACATAATAAGGAAGGAAATTTTGTATTAAAAACCCCCTCAAAAAACAACCAACCAACCAAACTTCCAAAAACCTTTAGAGCACTTTTTCTCTCTTTCTCTCTTAATAATTTTCTTACTAACAATTTAGAGACAAAAACTTGTGGCTTTTAGTCAGTTTAGCTACTTCTAAAATAGTCTTTTTAGTTCTCTTAGGGAGAAGAGTTTTTCTTGCCATACTATTAACACTTCTTTACAAAAAAATAGTTTTTCTTGTGGCTTCAATGCTACTGCGAACAGCCACCTGGAACAGGAAAATTCTGTTTGCAGTGTGAAAGTCCTTCCCATGTCTTGCAGCCATTCTCACAGCTGCTTGCATAGGTTATTTCAGTTTATTGGGGTGCTATTTTAAGGATGAGCTGTTCTAACAAAAAGCAAAGTTCTCTTTGTCTCTTTCTGGGACTAGAAGTTTTCTACTACTATCTCCGGAGTAAAGTTTCTTATTTTTTTGTGCTCAAGTTTCTCACTAAATTCACAACATGCATCTGCTTCATCCACTGATGTCCTAGAGCTCACAACTGCGCTAGAATGCTACATCCCCCCAATGCATCTCCATGTGTTACAAGGAATCAAAACCATTTAATTTATCTTTACCATAGCTTTAGAGGATTTTTAAGTCAAGCTTAAAACATCTCTTCAATCCCTTCTGTCTAAAATTAATGCTTTCTTTACTGACCTCAAAATCCCATGTTATTATCTTTATGTGTTCACTTTTTTTCCTTTTCCTAATTTAAGAGAGAAATAGTATTTGTAAAGGCATTTGTTTTTTAGCTTCACTACTAACCAAAACAGTTTACAAAGTCTTGCAATGCCGAAAGAAAAAAAAATTGATCTGCTCCAAGCTCTGTCCTAAGAACACGGCTCGCTGTGCTTCCCTGCTGGCCACGTGGTTCCCGCTGGCACCATGAGCCAGCTCGACTCTGTTAAGGTTGAAAAACAAGGAAAAAAAACCCCAAAACTGTCGCCGATGCTTCTATTCCCCTGTCTGCAGTAAAGCTGGTTTAAAGCAGCTGAGCAAATAAAGTTCATCACCAGCCATGCCGAGGTGGCCGAGGTGTCCGTGTGAGATCACCCTGGCCCCTCTGATCCCAGCCACGTGGCTGCTCCCGGTCTGCAATGGTGGCAGCTGCAGAGCTGCTCCTGGCCCCAGTGCCACTCTCTCTTAAGCTGCTCCCGGTGCTAACACAGTCTCTGTCTGGCACAGTCCAGCAGGCTCTGCTCAAAAAAGGCTTGTCTCCACTGGCAAAGAGTCCCAGCCATTTGTCGGGACAAGACACAGTAAGCTTTTTGATGAAAGCCCAGCAGCTCCTCAATGAAAGTTTTAGCAGCTCGGATCACCACCCTTCCAGAGACAGGTGAATTTTGGCTGAGCTCCCCCGGGAGCCAGCCTAAACCCGGCCATGCAGGCCGAGCTAAGACTGACTCCCGGGCCCAACCCGTCCTCACCAAAGCCAGAAACTAACAGAACTATTCCTGGGCTTTTTTTGGTTTTAAGATGTGTATTTACAAGAAGGCGTATCCACTCTTTTCATTGGCCTAATCAGGCTTCAATATTACAAAATTGTCCAATAAGAGCCAACCTAAGACATTGATATTTCCTATTAATTGATACTCTGTGGTCAATATCACCTATGAAGTTTGAAGATCACCTGTCCAATCTCCATAACATGCTGGGAATTTCAAATATAAAAGTGTCAATATTTTCAAAATGGTATTTATTTAACTTGGGTTAAGCATAATGGGAAAACACAGCCAAATCTGGAAATTACTTGGAGCAGTTAACAAGGTAGTTTGGTTGGATTATTGTAGGAAAAAAGTTACAAATGCTCACTTGAAGAGGGCACAAGAGGATGAGCAACTTCCAGATTGCTTTAGATCTACATAAGGAACAAAAGTCATCCCAATGTTGTAGTGCATAACCTTTATGGACTGTCAGTGTTCAATTTACAGATGGAATGGGAAGAGGGGAAGTTGCAATACCTCTGGGAAAGGAGGATGCCTTCACACATGGAAACCCCCTGTCACATCTGGCATTTCTGAGATCAAGGATCCACCTTTGCAGCATAAATGTGATTGGAATGGAATGGGATTGCTCGGTTCCAGTTTTACTCTGACAGTGGCAATGACAACAGAAGACTCTGCTGTTGTTTTGTGGTGGCATCCAAACAATTTTCTGCTTTTAATTACCAGTCTAAGGTTTTGATCATGTGTTAACCTAGAGCTGTGATGCTTAAATTGGTTCTCTTCAGTACTGCAGACTCTTCATTCAAGGTTAAAAATGATGTGCAGTTGAAGATAAAACTGCAATAGCATGTTTTTTCTACTTTATTTTATACAGGATAAAAAAGTCTAAATGTGTGTGTCAAATTAAAAGCTTGCTGTACTTTTAGATGACAGATACAGATCTGTCAGATCTTTATCCATACTTTATGGATACTGGACAGTAATGAAACTAATTTTTTAGTTGTGCTATCCAGACTTTTTTCAATCTATTTTATTTTAAAAATGTAAAAACTTTTGCAGTGCACAGAAATGTAAAATACATGTGTTATCATCTTATCAAAGTATAAATCAAAACAACAACAAATATCAAATAAGTACATGTTGCCACAGCTGTATCTCTATAAAGTAGTATGGAAGGATTGGAAAATCATTACAAGAATAAACCATAGGAAAGGTCATCTGAGTAGAGGAAGTGAAAACAGGAAACAGATGAGCACAGAAGGGAAGAATATAAAACAGAAAAAAATTTCTGTGTTTTTGAAAAAACAAGCCAAATATGCATAATTACATCTTGTACATAGAGAAAATTAAGAATTGTATTGTATATTTTAAATTTCTAATTCTGAAAAAGATGGTGTATAATCTAGGATATAAAATAATCAGCCTTGCAACAGCTATGAAGCATAGTCAGGATAAGGTTTTGAGAAAGAACTTTAAGGAACTTTTTGTCCAGTGTAAAAGAGTTTGAGAGAGATGATGGATTCAAAGCTCGGTAAAGGGAATCAAGATATGAAAATTTTATTTTCAGGCAGAATTCAAAAAAGTAGGCCTCCAAAAACACACTCCAGAAGCCAGACAAAACAGCAGCAATTCTGTTCCAAAGTTCCAATTCTGTTCCAAACCAGTTCCAAGTGGAGGGCTCCCCAGATGCTGTGGTGATGCCGTAGGGGAAGATGCTCACAATGGTAATACAGAAGATCCTCCAGCAGCAAAAGCAAGTGCTCCCTTCTCCAGGTAATTCCCTGCCATCAGCACTGCAGGAGAAAACTGAGGAACATCTACACAATTAGAATGCATGTGGAAAGAATATCCACGCTCTCTACAAGAGCCATTGTGAGACGAGCTAGAGGGCAGACACAGGAAGCCCTTTAGAGAGGCATCCCTGTCCCCTCAGAGACAAGGTAATGAGACAAACTCCCTCATTCCTGAGCATGCAGATGGGCAGGAAAAGCCTGAAAGCTAAGCTGTGAGTCCAGCCCAGAGCAGTAAGGCAGTCCCAGAAGAATGTGTCACAGTAGCAAATATCCTGGAGCTGCCAATTGCCAGTGCATGGCTCTGAGGAAAATGCAGCTGTGGCAGTGGAGAAGAGCCTTGGTGTGGTGCTAGAGCAGATCCTGGAGCAGCAAAGGCAGCAGCGTTGCCATGTGCAGCTCAGTCTGTGGAGCAGGCAGTGCAGGAGCAGCAAGAGGAAGATCTCCACACCTGGGTTACTGGTGGCAAGAATCTGCATCGCTCACAGAGCCTGCATGAGAGCTGCTGGAGAGGAGAGGGAGGAAGGCCTTTGGACAGGACTGCCTGCACCCTCAGGTGCATTCCTACCTGCAAGTCTAAGGTAGGAATGGTTCACGATCTCCAGCCTTCCTAGATCTGGAATCCTTTAGGAAAAATGTTCATAGCATTTATAATATTTTGGCAATTCGATTAGAATAGCTTGAGTCTGGATAGCCAGTAGTATAAATGTTCAGCTGTCTGCTAAGCAATATTATACATTGTCAATTCCCTAGTGTAACATCCGCATATTTTTCCTAAGACATGGGCCTGCAGAAGAATTTTTTCCCCCCAATGACCTTCTACTTACTCCATTTTAGAAACATTGTTACATCTCTACTGCCTTGACTGCATAGCCTTCTTTGTTATCTTATATTCCAAATTGTTCCTTGAAGGAGCCCCCTTTCTTGTCCTTCCCGAGTTTCCCTAGCTAGCTGTGCGGTGGGGAAGGCAGGAGAGCCCCTTCGGAACAGACCAAGGTCTGCTTTTCCTCCAGGATGGAGGCTGGAGTTTATTATTGGCAGATGTCACGGAGGCAAAGAGACCGAGAGAGACTTTCCTGGAGTTTTTCAAACCTCGGGATAGGGGAGGGGAGGCATACACCATCAGCCAACGGGATAAACATTCCAGGGACAGAGAGGAGAGGGGATAAACACGTCATACTTGGGGGCAGGGATACCTGGAGACACATGGAGAGAAGCATATGCACTACCACAGTTCCTATGTGCAACAAAGTCTGTGGCAGCTACGGTGGGAGGAGGAGGAGGAGGAAGATCTCCAGGCTTGGCATATTAATGCAAGAGTCTTCTCCCTGCCAAAGGCTCAGTGAGTGCTGCCAGGCTGCAGAAGGAGGAAGGCCTTAGGACAGGCATCCCTGTAAAATGACAGCATAATTTGGCATTAATCCACCTGCACTTTTTCTTATTTTCTTGCTCTGTAACAAAAGACAGAGCAACTAGAATGGTGATAAACATAGGAGAGGTGATGTGAGCTGGGAGCAGGGAGATGGAGCAGGACAGACAGAGCCTGTGAGGTTGATGGCTCATCAGTGATAAAAGGTTTGGTGGAGTGGCTGCTCCCCTGAGGGCTGTGCAGCCCTCCAGAGGTGCCTGGACAGGTGGGAGAGACAGGCACACAGGAACCTTTGGGAATCCCACAAAGGCAAATCCAGGTCCTGCTCCTGGGGAGGAACAACCCCAGCACCGGCAGAGGCTGGGGCAACCTGTGGGAATCAGCTCTATGGAGATGGGCTGGGGTGCTGGGGCAGGAATGTAAATGAATACGTGGGGTAGAATTTCATAAATCAGGTGTCCTGTCCAAGACTGACTGCTTTGGAGAGCTGCAAAGACACCAGACCAGTTGCAGCTATAAAAGGCAAGAGAACAGGACTTTTTGTATAGAGAATGAGTTTTAAAGTCAAAAGCAGGACAGGAAGTAATGTGAATTAGGGAACAGAGATGACCCTGGTGCTTTGTAGGTATAAAGCTACTAAGAGTTCAGTTGTTGTTTTGAATTTCCAAGCAAACCTTCCCCTATCTAAAAATTTGGCTTTAATAAATGCCATTTATAGATGCTCTGGCTAGAAGCCAGGTGGACACTTCTGAGGGAAACTGGTGCCAGGACAGGAAAATCCCACCAAGGGTTGCTATTTCCAGTTAAGAAGTTGGTTAGACTCAAACACTGAGGAGGTTTTACGCAATCTGTGGGGAGCGAAATGAATGATTCAACAGTGTTTCCAGTTAAGAAATTCATAACCTGTTCTTGGCCTTGTCCCTTTATCTTCAAGGATCAGCTGTTTAAATCCAACCAGGCAAAACTTGAGTGGCTTATCTAAACCAGATGGCATGAAAGGAACTTTGGTGTACAGAAGAAAATAAGTTTTGTCTCTAGGCAAACATATTGGTGCAGGGTTTATCTGTGGCTCTGGGCTCCTGTAGATCCTAAGAGCAGCCAGGTGCTGATAACTATCAAAGGCAGCCGGGGCTGCGTCAGGCAGCCTGTTCCTAACCCAAAATACAGCCTTTATCCCAAATGAGAACCTGAAGCGGGACTTTGGAATCACAGAGATTGATCATTCTGTCTTGTCAGTAACCCTGAGATATTCAGAATTCATGCTTTTACTGCTGAGCCTGATTCCCAGCAGGCTGGGGCTGGGTGGAGCAGGGGATGCTGAGGGAACCGTGACTCCAGTGCTGTTTGGGAATTCCCGTTCAACCCTGCCAGCCTGTCCTGGAGCTGCACACCCCAGTCCTCACACACGGAAATGAATCAAAGTTGTTTAGTCTGCTTGAGTAACCAGCATTCCTGGGGTCAAATTAAAATTCTCTGTGAAGCAGATGGAGCAGTTCAGCCCTAATTGCCCAGCTTGCTTCAGGTTTCCACAGCTCACATTTTTGTGCAACACTGGCTTTTGAAAAGTCAAAAAGAGAAAAGAAATGAATAGATAACAAATTAGATTTATAAAAAATCAAGACACTGAAATAACAAGGTTTTATTGCTGATACCCAGAAGGAAAAAGTTTCTTAAGGATATGCTGGAGCTTCAGCTGTTTTCCTACTTAGTCCTGCAGAGGATGTGTCCAAACCCTAAATACATGAATCTCCCCAAAGGGGGACACAGGGATTTTCCTGTTGTTAAGACCTGGAAGACTTTATAAATATAAGGGGGAGTAATTGCAAGGCACTGTACTGTATTTATATTGGTATTTTAATAAGCAATAAAATTACAGATGGACTGCTATAGGAAAATGACTTGCTGCAGGAAAAATTGCTCAGGATACCTAATTATTCCCAATATCTACTGCTGCAATTTGGTAGGGAAAGATGGACAACAAGCCATGTCTGAAAAACAACATGCTAATGCTGTGCTCTCTTCCTGAGTCTGTTTTCAAAAGATCTGTGACTGACAAAGATGGAGGGATTTTAAGAGCTATTTTGGTTATTTCAGGGAAAGTTTAAAATGGAGAAGGGACTGGGATGATTAGGAGGCTGTCATTACCTATAATTTTCAGTGCTGTCTACTGTAGCAAAAATGATGAATGTGCCCTGTTAGCGTTCTGGTGGTGTTCAGATTTTCTGAGTCCCTCAGCTGTGAGGTGGGTTCCCGTCCTGGTCGAACCGTCCTGCCTGTTGCTTGCTGGATGCTCTGGAACAAAAAGCGGAGCATTTTATGAGAATTAGCACAAATGAGTTTGTTGCGTTTCACTAGGCTCAGACTGAAAGAGAGGAAAGTCAAGTTTGATTTAGAAAATCCTTCTTCCCTGTAAGGGTGGTGAGGTCCTGGCACAGATTGCCCATAGAAGCAAAATAAATAAAGATTCAGAATTCTTCATTTCTGTCCCACTCCTTTCCCATAAGTTTTGGTTTTGTTTTAGAGTGCCACCTTCTCAGCTGGTTGCCATTTGTGTCCTGCTTTCTCTTCTGCTTTCCTTGGTCAGCTCTTTTTCCCTCCCAATGTCTCTCTTTCCTTCTGGGAGCTCCCAGCCAAAGACCCTCCCCAGATTTTTTTTCCCAATTCAGAAGCTAAAACAGCCCTGGATGAAGATACGGAGCCTGGCAGTGAAATGTCTGTTGCCTCGCCGAGGCTGGCGACCTGGTTCAAGAAAGACACGACGACCCACTTACATGGTCGTTCGGGCAAATCACTCACAGACACCAATATGGTGGATGGTGAAATGGCGTTTATTGCTTTCTTGCATGGTCTTATAAAACTACGGTCTGCTTACATCATTATTAATTTCGTATTGGTTAAATGCACTGGAGGGGTGGGGCCCTGTCTTCCCGTACATCGCGGTGTCTTCCGACCAGACTCCCTTGTCTAACAACATTTCCCCCCCCTCCATGATTAAACAAAACTGCAAAACATGTTAGACTAATACAAGCTATTGATGTGTAATTATGTTAGTAACAAAAATATGAGGATAGGAATCGTGGCAGATTAATAGCAGCATTTAAAACTAGTGGCTATTATAACTGTTAGAACTGCTTAAGATAGCTGTCTTTGTTCTAGAAGCATAATATCAATTCTGCTCAGGCGAGACTTGACAAATTGTGTCAGTTTGTTAAGGACACAAGGATCAAAGATTAACACAAGCAAAATCATTATGACTGGTCCCATCAGAGTGGATATTATGGTGACAACCCAAGGAGAATGGTCAAAAAGTGAGTCAAACCAGTTTCGCTGAGCATCTGCATCTCTTTTTCGTTGCGCTAGCCTTTCTCTAAGTTCTGCCATTGAGTCTCTAATTACACCTGAGTAGTTAGCATAAAAGCAACACTGCTCTTTTAGAGCGGCACACAAGCCTCCTTCGCGCATGAGTAAAAGATCTAGCCCGCGTCTGTTTTGCAATACTACTTCAGAGAGTGAGGAAAGAGACTTTTCTAAGAAGGAGATGGACTTTTCAATCCTCTGTAGGTCTTCGTCGATGGTCATCTGGAGTTGAGTTAGACCTTGTCCTTGGGATACAAGGGCTGAAACGCCTGTTGCCGTGCCCGCTGCTCCCAAGCTGAGCAGTACTGCAAGGGTAATGCCTGTTACCAGCTCTCTTTTCTGTCGCCGAAAGCCCCATTCTAGATAATGGTTCACTTCTTCGTCTGTGTGGTACAGGACTCTAGGAACAATAGCAACTTGGACACAAAAATCGTTAGTAACATCAAAGTTTTCAACTGATATACAAGGACTAACACCTGTGTTATTGCAAGCCCACACTCCCGAAGCTGAGGGCACAACCCAAGAGTGTGTTCTATCGATGGCAACAAAAGTTTTACAGATATGTTTGTTCTGATGAATTAACTGTTGACTGCCTACACAAATTCCTTGGCCAGTGATTAGGGGTAAAGTGACTCCTTTTCGAGGGGCATTCCATCGGCATTGGGTTGGATTGGGATCTCTGGAGTAGGTAAATGGGATGTTAAGGGCTACACCTTCATAGAATGGAGGGTTGGTATCATAACAAAGCCAGCAAGAGATAGTAAGGTTTGGCTCAGACATGTTCAGTGACTGAAAGGCAGCATCTAACAGGAGGTAATATAGGTCATAGGGGGTTGCCTCATGCATGTTGTAGAAGAATGTTAAGTCAGTGGACAAAAAGCTTTGTCTACCATTAGCAGTATGACTCCTTTTAGGATGAGCTTAGATTCTACACCCACATTGAGGAGCTCAAGGCATAGCTCAAAAATGCTGTCGATGAGGGTGGAGACCATAGCTGAGTTAATCTCTTTGTCTGCAATTGCTTTAACAACTGCTTGTACATCTGATTCCAGCTAGAGTCTGACTCAGAGCCGGAAGCCGACTGACTCGATACTTCCGTACTCCAGACCATTTTTGTTGGGCTTCGCCCCCCCCCCCTTTTCTCGTAGGGTTGAACCGCTCCTTCCCCCCGGGTTCTGCCCGCCTCCTGCTGAGGGATGTTCCCGCCCCACAAGAGTGTGTCCGGCGAGCGCTGCGACCGGCCGCCCTCCCCCGTCCAGGAATCTCCCCCCCTTCCAGTTCACACGCTTTTAAAAGACCTTCTTTATTCCCTTTGACTGCGTCCACGCCCCTTCCCTCCAATCGACGTGCTTTAAACAAACTTTCTTTATTTTCCTTATCTACATTTGCTGATTCGCACACTTCTAACAGACTTTCCTTGTTCTCTCTATCTGCAATCCCGCCTCCTCCGTGCAATTCACATACTTCTAACAGACTTTCTTTATTGCAAGCCGCTTTTTCGCCCACCCCCTCACCTTCGGCTCCGGCGCTATTTTGGGGGTTATAGGGTGGGGGTCTCTCCGAAGTTTTTTCACAGCCCAATTTGCTAGTGAAGTTTTCACAGTCATTAACAGTCTGATTATTTGGCTGCAGCTTCTGTGCTGCGGGTGAGTTACGGACCGGACTAGGAATTCGAGAGGGCAAAGGGGAGTGTTTTTCATCCTTGCTAGACTCAGCAGAATGACCGTCAGATGCGGTCTGCGTGGCCGCTCCGACTCCCACTCTTGGAGTGACCCACAAGCAGTTCTGAGCTGCTTTCCAGGTTTCTTGTTCTTGCAGTGCCTTTTGCAGCGCCTGCGTAACTTTTCCCCATGATTTAAGACTTTTACTAGAACCGGAGGACATCGTTTCCTCAGCCAGAGCTTTAGTACACTTATCCCATATTTCTGGGTGAAGAATATCCACCGCTTGGTCAATGACCCTGAGTTGCAACAATCTCGTAACAGCGAGAGTAAAATCTTTTAATTTGCAATCAATACCCCATTGCTTATGAATCTGAGATACGACCTTCGCGAGTGCTTCCATCCTCCTCGCTGGTCCGGGAGAGTCCTCCCCACCGAAGTCAGTCCCGCTGCTCCGGCCGTCTTTCACTCGTCCAGGCGACTCCCGATTTCCCGGTCGCACCTGCCCGTGTGTCGGGGGGCGGTTCCCGGGTTTCGGCACCACTTGTTGCCTCGCCGAGGCTGGCGACCTGGTTCAAGAAAGACACGACGACCCACTTACATGGTCGTTCGGGCAAATCACTCACAGACACCAATATGGTGGATGGTGAAATGGCGTTTATTGCTTTCTTGCATGGTCTTATAAAACTACGGTCTGCTTACATCATTATTAATTTCGTATTGGTTAAATGCACTGGAGGGGTGGGGCCCTGTCTTCCTGTACATCGCGGTATCTTCCGACCAGACTCCCTTGTCTAACAACAAATGTCACAGTCAGATCTTGCTACACTGGTGTCTCGGCCCCTTCAGAGCTTTGCCTTGAAGGGCAGGAACATCCTTTTCTTTCTGGAAGCTGGAATTCCACACCCTTGCAGTGTGTGCCACAGATCCCAGAGGGCAATTACCTAGGCTGCCAGAGTGCTGCTCCTGCTGTGACACCCACGGGAGCCAGGCAGGGGCAGGGCAAAGCTCCTGCAGCTGGGTGGGCTCCAGAGCAATCAACAATGGCTGCTTTGCTGCACATTCTACAGCTGGAAGGGGAGGGAGTCCCAGACAGAATCCTGGAATGCTTGTGGCTGGAAGGGACCCAGCCCATGGTACCATGCAGGGTTAGGATGCCATGAGGGAGAGGTGCCTCTGCCCCAGTGAAAGTGCAAATGAGACCATGGGAGAACAACAAATGGATTTGATTTGACATGGATTTTATTGAAGAATAAATGGCAGCTCGGGACATAGATATAGGAAAGAGGTCTCAGAGGGAGAGAGAGAACTCAGAAGATGATCAGCTGAAAGTTGATGCTTTTTAAGGTCCTTCCCTGGATTCTGGGATTCTAGAAGATGTGTGGATATCTATTTTAATTTGCTATTCTTCTTATTATTATTACTATTTAGTATTTCTTCATCTTCATCTAAGTCTTCTTCTTCTTGCCCTTCTTCTTCCCCTTCTTAACTGCTATGACTACTTTCTTCTTCTTTATATTACTCTTATTCTTCTTATTCATATTTGAATTTTTATTCTTATTTATTGCTACTATTTCTTCTTCATCATATTCTTCTTATTCTTGTTCTACTTAATCTTATTCACTATGCTTACTGTCATTCTTATCCTCTCTATATTCTTCTATATTCTTGTGTTAGTTTGGAAAGACAGGGGTGTCTGCTAGGGAACCAAAAATGGAAGCTTCCCTTGGACTTGTTATAATTCTAAAATTGAAGGGATCTCAGGCAATGATGTGAGGGTAGGAATAACAGTTCTTTACTAGTGAGTTTAACAAGGCAAGTTAACAACAATAACTATAATGTTGACAACAAACAGAACTAGAGAGAAAAAATAAAACAACAACCCAGTTACAGTTCTCCTCTGGCACCCTTCCCCCCTCAGTACTGTCACAAGCTACCAGAGCGAGCAGCAGTCCTAGTGGACGAGATGTATCCGAGGTTAAGCTGTGGTAGCTGGAGCTGTAGAAGTGTCCCGGCTGGGCAGGGGGTGTAGAACACTGCATGGGGAAACCTCGAACAGAACTGAAGAAGCAGCGGGTGCAGGGCAGTGGGGCAGCAGCTCCTGGCAGGGCAGGGAGAGAACAGGTTCTGAAATCCTGGGGGACACACGAAGAGACGGTGGTGGGTCACTCCAAGCTGAGCTCCAGGTGAGGGATGGTGAGAGCTCTCTGCTGCCACTGAGACGAGCAGCTCCTGGCCGTTCCCTCTGAGAGCAAAAAACTGCCCAGAGCGAAGTGAAGTCCAGGTGCCACCCTGCCTCTCACTTAGCTGCTCCCTTTGTTTGTTCCCAAGCACCCATGAGCACCCAAAAGCACCCAGTAATCAGCTTCTTAGCAGCTTCTGGGAAAAAATTCTATAAGAAAGCAACCCAACCCCGAACATTATCCACCCCGAGTTTTTTCCCACACCAATATGTTACATCAAATTTAAACTTTTAAATTATGTATATACATGTGGTACTTTAATTATATATTATATATATACATATATATACATAGCTGCATGTATATATACATATATACATGCAGCTACAGATACAAGCACAGTGTTGTGAGCAGCTTACCCTAAAACAAGATCCCCTTGAGGTATGCATCGAATCTCTCCATCCCTTTGCATTACCCACCAGGTGCAGCCTGGCCCCTGAGCAAAGACAACTCCACAGATGGGCTTGTCTTTGCTGGAGGCAGAATTAACCCAAACCGTTTTTCCTAGCATACCTCTCATGTGTACCACTGGAACTTTATCTCCATCTGTTGTTCCCAAGGCTTCAGACTGGGCAGGGCCTGCTCAGTTAGTGGAACCTCGGGTGTTCACTAACCATGTAGCCTTTGCTAAATTAATCTCCCAGTTTTTGAAAGTCCCCCCACCAAGTGCCTTTAAGGTGGTTTTCAGCAGGCCATTGCACCGTTCAACTTTCCCAGCTGCTGGTGCATGGTAAGGAATATGGTACACCCACTCAATGCCATGTTCTTTAGCCCAGGTGTTGATAAGGCTGTTTTTGAAATGAGTCCCATTGTCTGACTCAATCCTCTCAGGGGTACCATGCCTCCAAAGGACTTGCTTTTCCAGGCCAGGATGGTGTTCCGGGCACTAGCATGAGGCACAGGGTAGGTCTCTAGCCATCCAGTGGTGGCTTCCACCATGGTCAGCACGTAGCGCTTGCCTTGGCGGGTTTGGGGCAGTGTGATGTAATCAATCTGCCAGGCTTCCCCATACTTGTACTTGGACCACCGCCCACCGTACCAGAGGGGCTTCAGCCTCTTGGCCTGTTTGATGGCAGCACACGTCTCACAGTCGTGGATAACCTGAGAAATACTGTCCATGGTTAGATCCACCCCTTGGTCTCGTGCCCACTTATAGGTGGCATCCCTGCCATGATGGCCTGAGGCATCATGGGCCCATCGAGCTAGGAACAACTCTCCTTTGTGTTCCCAATCTAAGTCTATTTTTGACACCTCTATCTTTGCAGCATGATCTACCTGCTCATTATGTCGGTGCTCTTCATTAGCCCGGCTCTTGGGGACATGGGCATCTACATGACGAACTCTCACAGGAAGCTTCTCTACTCGAGTGGCAATGTCTTTCCACTCCTCAGCAGCCCAGATTGGTTTCCCTCTACGCTGCCAGCTGGCCTTTTTCCACCATTCCAACCACCCCCACAGGGCATTGGCTACCATCCATGAGTCAGTGTAGAGGTAGAGCTTGGGCCATCTCTCTCTCAGCAATGTCCAGAGCCAGTTGAACGGCTTTGAGCTCGGCAAATTGACTTGATCCCCCTTCTCCTTCAGTAGCCTCTGCTACCTGTCGTGTGGGGCTCCACACAGCTGCTTTCCACTTCCGGTTCATCCCTACAATGCGACAGGAACCATCAGTGAAAGGAGCGTGGCGTTTTTCTTCTGCTGGTAGCTGGTTGTATGGTGGAGCTTCTTCAGCCCATATCACTTGTTCCTGCTCCTCTTCATCAGTGAGACCAAATTTTTCATCCTCAGGCCAATTCATAATTATCTCTAAAATCCCAGGGCGATTTGGGTTTCCAATACGGGTGCACTGCATGATGAGAGCGATCCATTTGCTCCATGTGGCATCAGTGGCGTGGTGGGTAGAGGGAACCTTTCCTTTGAACATCCACCCCAGCACTGGTAGCCGGGGTGCCAGGAGGAGTTGTGCTTCTGTCCCAATCACCTCTGAGGCAGCTTGGACTCCTTCATAGGCAGCCAAGATCTCCTTCTCCGTAGGAGTGTAGTTGGCTTCAGATCCTCTGTAGCTTCGGCTCCAGAATCCCAGCGGTCGTCCTCGAGTCTCTCCAGGCACCTTCTGCCAAAGGCTCCAGGACAGACCATGGCTCCCGGCTGCAGAGTAAAGCACATTCCTCACCTCTGGTCCCGTCCTGACTGGGCCAAGGGCTACTGTATGAGCAATCTCCTGCTTGATTTGGGAGAAGGTTTGTTGCTGTTTAGGGCCCCAGTGGAAATCGTTCTTCTTATGGGTAACCAGGTAGAGAGGGGTCATGATCTGGCTGTACTCCAGAATATGCATTCTCCAAAAACCTATGACGCCTAAGAAAGCTTGTGTCTCCTTCTTGTTGCTGGTGGAGACATCGCAGTGATCTTATTGATGACCTCAGTGGGAATCTGACGCCGTCCATCTTGCCACTTCATTCCTAGAAACTGAATCTCATGAGCTGGTCCTTTAACTTTGCTCTTCTTGATGGCAAAACAATCTTCTAGCAGAATCCGGATGATCTCGCCTTTCTCAAATACTTCTATTGCCGTGTTCTCATACATGATGATGCCATCAATGTATTGCAGGTGTTCTGGAGCCTCACCCTTTTCCAGTACGGCCTGGATCAGTCCGTGGCAGATGGTGGGACTGTGTTTCCACCCCTGGGGCAGTCGGTTCCAGGTGTACTGCACTCCCCTCCACGTGAAGGCAAACTGAGGCCTGCATTCTGCTGCTAAAGGAATGGAGAAAAACGCATTGGCAATGTCTATAGTGGCATACCATTGTGCTGCCTTGGACTCCAGCTCATACTGGAGTTCCAGCATGTCCGGCACAGCAGCACTCAGTGGTGGAGTCACTTCATTCAAGCCACGATAGTCCACAGTCAATCTCCATTCTCCTTCAGATTTGCACACAGGCCAGATGGGACTGCAGAAGGGTGAGTGGGTTTTGCTGACCACCCCTTGGCTCTCCAGCTCACGGATCATTTTGTGGATGGGGATCACAGCATCTCAATTCGTCCGGTACTGCCGGTGGTGCACTGTTGAGGTGGCAATTGGCACCTGTTGCTCTTCCACCTTCAGGAGTCCTACTGCAGATGGGTTCTCTGACAGACCAGGCAAGGTGTTTAACTGCTTAATGTCCTCTGTCTCCACAGCAGCTATTCCAAAAGCCCACCTGAGTCCTTTTGGGTCTTTGTAATAGCCATTCCGGAGGTAGTCCATGCCCAGGATACTCGGGCCTCTGGGCCAGTCACAATTGGGTGTTTCTGCCTCTCCTTCCTGGTCAGGCTCACCTCAGCTTCCAACAGAGACAATTCCTGTGATCCCTCTGTCACCCCGGCAATAGAAACAGGTTCTGCCCCTACATGTCTCGATGGCATCAGTGTACATTTGATGCCGAATTTTGCCCCAAAAGGCGATATAATAACTGTCTAAGAAACTCAGTTTAAGTCAGATAGACAGGAGGTATTTTATTCAGCAGCGCGCTGGGGAAATCTCTAAAGGGATTTTCCGAAGTCTTACAGCAAAAGCGTGCCTTTTATACAGTTTTAGGTTTGGGATTACATCATATTCATGCATATTCATGTGGGGCGTGCTGTAGGCGGAGCGTGGGCGGGAACTTCTGTTTTGAGGATCTTCTCGGGGGTAGTTCCGGTCGGCCTTCATCATGGGCGGTGGTCTCTGAGGAGTCTTCCTCTTTAAACTTTTGAACTTCTCTCCAAATTTGGTCCATTCCCGGTATAGTTGGCTAAGTTCCTATGCTTTGGCCAGGCTCCTAGGGTCAACCTGACATATTGGCATTAGACATGCTTTAGCTTTGGCTCGAAGTGTGCTTTGTCCGGTGGTTTTCATCCTTATCTTCCTCTCCTGTCATTGTGTTCCTAGTCCTAACCAATTTATTGCTCCGGGTGTTTCCTAAATACTATACTTTCTCCAAATGCTTCACATTCTATGTTTTAACCCATTATTTCTTGAAGGCTATCTATTTTATGGCTTCACATTGTGCACCAGTGTCAACCAATGCTTTGTACTTTTGTGGCCCTGATGTGCCAGGCCATCTGACCCACACTGTCCAAAAGACCCGGTTCTCCCGTGCCTCTTCCTGGCTAGAGGCAGGGCCCCTCTAACCCTGGTTATTATTTCCTTCTTGAGCATACATAGTAGAGGTTCCTTCAAGGGGGTCTGACAAATCATCTTCCCTTCTGTAATACCCGGCAGATTGGTCCTGGGAGGTTGAGGCTACCTTCATTTTTGTGGAACCCCCTCGATTACTGTTTCCCTCCTTGAGTTGACGCACCCGTGCTGCCAGGACAGAAGTGGGTTTCCCATCCCACTTTCCCATGTCTTCCCCATAGTCACGCAGAAAGAACCACAGGTCAGCTCGTGGGGTGTATCCTCTTTCTTTAGCTGGGGGATGTTGGACTTTGACTTTGGGGCCTGTGACTCGCACTGGTGCTGTGCTGATCTTCCTCATCTCCTCCCTCATCTTACTCATCTCCTCTTTAAGTTCCTTAACCACAGCAGAGACATGAACATGCATCGGGCCATTGACCATACTCTCATCATTTCTAATCTTGTTGGCCACAGAACCCACTGTCTCTCGGTTGTTATCTGCATTAATTGTTGCAATGAAGGTGGTGTATTGAGCTGGCCCTAGATTTGCCAGACTCCACAACATTTGCCCTGTGCACCTGACTTTGTCGGGGTCATTATCGTGCTGTCCACCCCTCCCAAAGAGTACTTCTAGCACCGCCACTTCTCTCAGCTGTTGGATCCCTTCCTCAAGGGTCTTCCAGCGCATCTTATGATGGTGCTCCTGCATTCTCTCTCTGTGGACAAACCTTTCTCTTACACTCATTAAAAGACGCTCCCAGAGGGAAAGGGGCCTAGGCTCCCTTACAAATACCTGATCCACACCTGAGTCTTGGGTCAAAGGTCCCAAATTCCTGGCCTCACTACCATCCAGCTGCACACCTGTACCCATAAGGTCCCAGACCCGGAGTAACCAGGTTGTATGAGCCTCACGTCCCCTTCGTACAATGTCCTTCCGCAGGTTACGGAGACTTTCATACCACAGAGACTCAGTGACGATCTCTACCTCTAGCTCCCCTGCATGTTGTGAGGGCCCTCCTTTCTTATCTGATTTCATCTTAGCCTTCCTCGTTTCCACAGGGGCGACTGCTGCTGGCTGTGATTTCCCTTGGGGTTCAGCTGGAGCCTGGACAGATGTAACATCTGTGGGTTCCACTGCTGCACCGCAAGAGTCTTCCTTTTTGAGGCAGCAGGAAGGCTTCTCACTAGTGGGGGAGGTGTGCTCCTTCAGCATCTGGCCTATCTCCTTCACCAGAACCCCCACCCAATCTGGCTGGTTTATTTCTGAGGTGGTCTGTGGGGCAGGGTCAGGTTCTGGGGCAACCTCTTTAATCTCTGGGGCAGTGTCCAGCTCTGAGCTAGTGTTTGGCTCTGTGGCACTGTCAGGCTGTCTGGCAGCATCCCGGTTCTCTGGGGTAGGTATCATGGTGGTTATCCAAGTAAATCTCCCCTTTTCTCTGAATGCTAAATAGAGCAGGTCTGTCAGCAACACCAGCCACTGCATGACATCATTAGCATACAGAGAAAATTTGAATCCTTCGAAAACTGGTGGGGTAGACCCAAAGAGCCAGGTGAAGGGTTGGGAGAAAATTTCCCCTGGTGTCATTTCTTCACAGTAGGTGCCATTATTAAAGTAACCCCAAAAACATTCAGTTAGTGTGCGATAGCTCTGAGTCCATGTGTCTGCCTTCCAGAGGACGTTAAAAATCCATGAATTCCTCACCTTATCAACCCATAAAATAAACAGGATAACAGCCACGGTAGCTTTAGTTATGGGACCCATATCTAGATAAGGGGCTACAAATGGAAGAAATATAGCTGTGGCCACGTGCCACCCAAACCAGGGTACGCTAGACAACGTGGTTCTACTTAATGAAGTTCTTAAATTCAGCACACAAAAAATTAGATTACTCAAGAGCTGTTATTCCTTTTTTACCCTTTTTCTCTCGATGCCCTCAGGCCCCACATTGTGCGCCAAAGTCTCTCTTAGTTTGGAAAGACAGGGGTGTCTGCTAGGGAACCAAAAATGGAAGCTTCCCTTGGACTTGTTATAATTCTAAAATTGAAGGGGGCTCAGGCAAAGATGTGAGGGTAGGAATAACAGTTCTTTACTAGTGAGTTTAACAAGGCAAGTTAACAACAATAACTATAATGTTGACAACAAACAGAACTAGAGAGAAAAAAAACCCCAATTGTTTAGCGTGTCTTCTGATTGGCTGGAACTGTGAGAGGCGCTGCGCTCTGCAGGTGCCGCGTGCTGCTGAGGAGTCCAGGCCGGAGCCTTTTCCTATTTCTTTCTCTCTCTCTGTGACTGCTTTCCTGTTTCTTTCTCTCTCTCTGTGACCTCTTTCCTATTTCATTCTCTCTCTCTGAGACCTCTTCCCCATTTCTTTCTCTCCCTCTCTCCTTCCCATTTCTTGTTCAGTTAAACTCATGTTCCATACAGTCCATAGGTTGTGGTCCCATGGTCTCACTTGCACCTTCGCTGGGGCAGAGGCGTCTCTCCCTCATGGGATCCTAACCCCTGGGCAGGGTCCCTTCCCACTGCAATCCTTACAGGATTGTGTCAAGGACTTGCTTCCATTTCCTTCTTCCCTCTGCTTCCAGCTGGGAATGTGCTGGAAAATGTGCAGCAAAGCCACCTTTGCTGTCTGTTGTGGGAGCCTACACAGCTGCTGGACCTTGTCCCCTGGCCCTGCACAGCTCCTGGGGAGGCAGGGCAGGAGCAGCACCCTGAGAGCCTCAGGAATGCCCCTCTGGGATCCATGGCACACACTGCCAAGGTCCGGAATCTTAAAAAGGGGCTGAAAGCCAAGCGGAGCAAGATCTTACAGTGACATTTCATCGCCAGCCTTCATAACTTCATCCATGGTTGTTTTAGCTCCTGGACTGGGAATTAATCGGGGAGAGCTTTTGGTGGGAGCTACCCTACGTTCAGAGAGACACTGAGAGAGAAACAGAGCAGGCAGAGAAAGGCAGAAGAGAAAGGAGGACACAAATCCAATCAGCTGAGAAGGTGACACCCTGAAAACAGAACTGGAAATGATTGAAAATGAATGGGACAGAAAGAAATAATTTTGCAACTTCTATTTCAAATCAAAATACAATTTCCTCCCTTTCTCACAAACCTCCTCCTGCTGTCATTCAGCAGGGCTTTCAGAAAATGCTTCATTCTAAGTGGATGTTCCAGGATGCAGCCAGAAGGAAACACAGAATGGGAATTTTCCTGCTCCTGGTGAGTTTGACTTCCTCAGCTGAGGAGATGAGGAGGCACCAGAAGAAAAAGGCAGCTGGGGTTCACCCGTCCATAGGAGTGAGGGAGGGGGCGGGAAGTCTCTCATCATGTCTGTAGCTGCTCCCACAGGGATGTGAAGGCTTATCCCAACTCCCAAGGATCACAGTTGGGGCTGCCCTCATGGAATGCTCAGCTAGTGTTGAGAGGTAGCATGGGAGCACCTGGATCTTGGACCCCCAGCTGCCCCCTATGTTTGGAGGTGCCTGAGGAGGGCTGGGATGATGCCAGGGACATCCTGCAGTGATATCCCCCCTGTCCCGCTCTGCATGTGCTCAGTCCCAAACCCAGCCCTGATCCTGGTCTCAATATGACCCCAGTTTTAGTCACACTCACAGTCCCATATTTAATCTCATCCCAGTCCCAGACTCGTCTAACCTCAGACCCAATCCCAACGCCAGCCCAAAAGCCAATCCCACATATACCTTTAACTCCAATCCCAGCTACCTTTAATCCAAATCTCAGTCCCAGCTCCACCCCCAGCCCCAATTCCAGCTCCTTCCTAAATCTTCAGCCCTAAACCAAATCCCACATTTAGTGTCCTTCTGGGCATTTGGGGGTGTCTCTGTCCCTCTCACCCTGCTGATGTTTGAGCAGGATCATACCAGGGGTGAGAGGGACAGAGCCCCCCCAGCCCTGAATACACTCAGTGGTGAGAGGGACACTGAGCCCCTGGTCCCCAGCCCTGCAGAAGGATTACCTGAGGTGAGAGGAATGGAGACCCCTGAGCATCCCCTGGGGTGAGAGAGACAGGGGTCAGAGATTCCCCCCACACACCCAGCACAGGGGTGAGAGGGAGGGAGAGCCCCCCCAGGCATTCCCTGAGAACAATGGAGACACCCTGGGGAATGGCCTGGGGCTACAGGGACAGGGACACCCCCTGGGGAATGGCCTGGGGCTACAGGGACACCCCCTGGGGAATGGTCTGGGGTGACAGGGACAGGTACAACACCCCTGAGAGCCTCCCAAGTATCCCCTGGGTAGTGGACAAAATAAACTTGGCAGAAATCAAACTTAACTTTACATAAAATGCTTTGATGAGTATTTGCTCTTCCCACAAGTCATTTGTGATGAAAATGCAAACCAATCTCAAACATTAATAAACCAACAGTGGAAGCAATTGTGGTGGAAATTCAAAGTTTCTTCAGTTCCCACACAGCTCCAGCTCAGCTGCTGGCAGGTTTCTAGAGAAGAAAAGTAAAAATTCAGCCCAATAGAGATTATTAAAAGGAAGAAAAAACTTTGTGTAGCTGTCACAAAGGTGACAGGGATGCAGAGAAAAATAATTCTCACATTTGTCAAAGCCCCACAGCCTGTGAAAGAGAAAAGTGGGGGGACAGCAAGGGACTGACAGAGACCTCCCCTGGTGTGGGGCAAGTGTGACACTGTCCCCTGTGTGTGTGTGGCCTTTTTGTTGTGGGTTTTACCCCTGAGCCAGTCTGGGAAGGAGGGGTGGTGTTCATTCCCCCTGAGCAGGGGTTACCCCACCCCCAAAACTTCTCTCCTGTCCCCTTGTTTGGGGGATGGGGGTGCAAACCTGGCCTCACCAAATGGGTCTGGGGGCTGTGGCTGACCCCAGCTGACCCCAGCCAGGGCTGATTTTCAGGACAGCTTTGTACTTGGCTTTCTGGTGGGTTCATTCTTCTCCCTCAGCCTTGTTTCCTTCTCCCTAGACCTGAGATCACTGGCTAAGAGTCACCTTTCCCTTATCTCAAGGTCCCTCAGCTCAACTCACAGCCCAAAGTTCCCCTCAGGAGGCACATTCAGGGAGGGGGGGCCTTGGGTGGTCTCAGCTTCTTTGTACAGTTCTGCCATAATGGGCACAAAGTCCTTCCTGACACTGTTTAAGCCACAGTGAGTAAGCCACAGTTTGAACCACAACATTTCAGTCTCTCAGCAGCCCCCCAGGGCATCCCCTGTGTTGCAAAAGGAAAAATTCTCTGCACCTGGTGGGCTGCCACAGGGCTTTTTCCTCATAGCTGTCCTGGGGGAGGATCAGAGATGGAATATCCCAGGATCATTTGTGCTTAGTGAGTGGGAAACTTCTGTTACCCTGGGGATGTTTGCTCTGCTCTGTTCTCTGTGTATTCTATAGTAGAGAACTGCTATTCCTTTTCCTACAGTTTTGCTTGGGAGCCCTGTAATTTTGGAATTTGATCCAAGGGGATCATGGGGAGCACTGCTGGGCCCATGGAACCAAGAGGCCAGTGTGATTCTGAGAGGCCCCATGGATGCAAGGAGACCATTGTGCTCCTACAGGTCCCCATGGAATCATGGAGTTCATTGTGACACTGCTGGGTGCCCTGGAACCAGGGACACCTTTGTGACACTGAGGGGCCCCATGGAACCAAGGGAACATGGAACAGGTTAGGCTGGCTTGGGCTCCTAGGGGCTGCCTAACAGGTCCAGCTGATTTTATCATGTTGAGGGTCGCTTCTCATCTGCCCCTGCAGCTCTGGGGCTCTGTGCTTTACTTCCTATGGAACAGAACTGTCCTTCTTCTCTAGGCACAAATGGACAAAATTGGGATTTGGCCTCCAAAATTCTCTACATCCAAGGATTGTTTCCAGCTAAAAGCTGCCAGGAGAGAAAAGTCTGTCTGGCTTGGTCTCCTGGGAGCCACCTCTGATCTGCCTTCAAAACCTTTGGGCTTCATGCCATACTTTCTGTGGAAAACAACCTTAATTCCTATCCAGACGCCCATGGTCAAAACTGGGATTCCACATCCAAATTTCTGTATATCCAAGGATTGTTTCCAGATGAAACCTTCCAGGACAGACATATCTGCCTGGATTGTCCTTCCAGGGACCACCTCTCATCTGCCTTTAAAACACTGGAGCTCTGTGCTTTTTTTCCTATAGTATTAAATATCTTTTAATTCCAGATACCCATGGCCAATACTGAGAATCCACCTCCAAAAATCTCTATATCTAAGGATTGTTCGAAGACAAAAGCTGCCATGAAAGACAGGTTGGCTGCCCTCACCTAGGGTGGCTACCTCTCATCTTCTTCTAAAACACTTGGACTTTGTACTTTTCTTTCATACGGAAAAAAAAAATGTCCTTCCTGACAATGCACCCATGGCCAAAATTGGGATTTCACATCCTAGAGGAGAGCCCTGGGAGGGATTGAAGGGTGGTTTAAGAGATGGTGGATCCTTTTGACATAGTAGAAAACAGACAGAGATAAAAAGAATTATTATCAAGGGCATCTGAGAAGGCCCAGGCTGGACATGAGGAGAAAAGAATTTCCATCCTAGGGCAGGGCTGTGGTGCAGCATGTCCCCTGGAAGGAGTGTGGAGCAGCCCAAAGCTCTGTGTGTGCAGGCAGAGGCAGGCAGGATGCAGAGCTGTCAGCAAAGGCAGGGCCCAGCCAGGTGGGGCAGCCGGGGGATGAGGACAGCCTGCAGGGACAGAGGCACAGGGCAGGGACACCGTAGGACGGCCTGGGCTGCAGAGAGCACAGGCATGTGCAGCAGCTGCAAGGCCCTGACAGAGCCAACTCCTGCAGCACTTGGGCCATGGCTGCTGTCCCTGTGCCTGAGGCCAGCAGGGCACAAGTGACCCTGGCAGCCCTGGGGCCTCATTGCCTCCTTGTCCCTGCTCAGCAGCCTGGCAGGGGCTGCCCCATGCTCCTGCCCTTGGCATTGCACATCCCCACATGCCAGTGCCCCGGGAAGAGCCCTGAGCACTGAGAGAGGGACAGGATCTGCCTTGCCAGGGGCTTTGGATTCCTGAAACACATCCATGTTTGCTCAGCACCAGAGACACCTTTGCCTTGCTTGTTCCCACCTGTCATCACAACCTCCTGTGTTCTGCTCTACCTGGAACCTGGGGATACTTTTGCAGTCCTGTCCCTTAGTGGCAACCATTAAAACTGCAAGAAACTTTGGACTTTGATTGTGACTTTGAATTCTGGAGAGGTTTCTTTACCTCCCTCTCAGGGACTGATGTTCAGGGGCTCAGCACCAAAGCCCTAGAGGGTCATTAAAGTCCTTGTGCTGTGTCTGTGCTGCTGAGCTGGGCTGGGCTCCTGGCACGGAGGCAGCTCCTGGCAAGGGGAGCGCTGCAGAGCGAGAGAGCTCTGCCCAGGAGCAGCTCCTGTGCACAGCCCAGCAGGGCTGGGACACTGCCTGCAGCCAGCCTGGGCACAGCACAGAGGCACAGAGAGCTTCAATCTGTCAGGGAATGTGCTCAGAAGTGCCTGGGGGGAGATCACTCCCAGCCCTTGTCACAGTGCTCTGGCTGGAGGACAATGTAGCTGCAGCTCCTGGAGTGACCTCCTAGAGCTGGAACATCCCAATGCCTACAGATTCTGTAAGTACAACTCAGAGTATCTCGATTGTAGGGGAGGTGATGTGGTCATGAAGCTCTGACCTGCTGAGTGTTTCTGATCACTCACAGAATATTTCCAAGACACGGATCTTGATAAAAATGAGGAAAATTCCTGGGACTTTGTATTCAGTTTCCTACTATTGGAAAATGGTGAGGAGGAAGGATAAATATTAAAGGTATTACTAATTTTGACAAGTCCCTGGGACTTCTGAACTGTTATTTTTAATGATCAGCAGGTGTGCAGGAGATCCCTAGTGTGCTTTCAGTCACTTGTCTGCCCATGGTCAGCACCAGCATCACCTTTGCTGGAGTCATCAGGCTTAGTCTGAGCTGTCCTTTCTCCAAGCTGCAAACAGAACCTGCCCTCAGCCAGTGCCCTGCAAACAGGCAGATTTCTGTAGGGAGAGTGCATAGAGATTTGGGGCCTGTGAGTTCTGGGAGGCAGAGATCAGGCACAGGGAAACACTTGCAGGAAGAAAATCTCCAGGAAGCAGAGATAAGATGACAGAAAATAAAACCTGGAAATGTTATGTCAGGAGAGTCTAGAGATCTCCATATGACCCTGTGCAGTGCAGCTGTGTCCCTGTGTAAAAGCCCCCTCCCTCCTCTCCCAAGGGATGGCTGCAGGGGGTGAAGCTGGGGCTGCAGCCAGGGATGCCCAGGGCTGTCCTGCACAGCAAGTCCTGCAGCCCTGAGGGCTCTGGGCCAGGCCAGGGGATGTGCCACCTGCCAGGGGCAGCTCTCAGCCTGCCTGGGGAGCTCCCCATGGACAGTGCAGGGGAGCTGTGGGTGCAAGAAGTGACTCCTGCCAAGGCAGGTCCTGCTGCTGTGCAGAGACTGCTGTATGAGCCAGGGCTGCTCACAGCTGCAGCTCATGCCCAGGTCATTCCCAAGGGGACTTTTCATGAGCAAGTTCAGGACAGGAGTTTCCTGCTTGAGTCTCTGCTTTCCTGAATCTGTGCTTCCACTTTTCCCAGGCTCACTTTGGTAGGAATGGAAACTCAGCTGTGCAGGGCAGAGCAGGGGCTGAGGGTCTTAAGCTCTCACACTGAATTTTCCTGGGAACCTCAGCACATGCCTCCACCTCCTCACCTCCAGATCCACCCAGCATCCCCTTTCCATGGTGCCCAGGCCTGGGGGAGCTGTTCTTTAACCCCTGCAGCCCCAAGCAGCTGCAGGGCAGAGCTGGCAGCCCTGGCAGGGAAGGAGCCCGGGCACACAGGAACAGCTTGGGCTGGGACAGCTGTAGCAGCAGAGCCATGGGCAGGCAGGGAGGGAGGCAGTGCTGAGGGAAGCCCTGCTGCAGGGCACATGTGGCACCTGCCAGCCCTGCCCTGCAGGGCACACACTGCCCTGAGCAGCTCAGCTCTTGTGTCCCCTCGCAGCTAGCACAGCCCTCAGCCTGGGGGCTTGGGGCCCCTCCTGCTCTGGCAGAGCAGCAGCAGACATGAAGGGCATCTCTCCTGCCATGTGTCCATTCCATCCTGCGCAGGCCCTGAGGCCCACTGTCCTGCCCTGGTGCTGCCTGGCACGGGCTGTGCAGGGCTGTGCAGGGAAAGGCTTCAGGGCATGGCTCTCTCTCTCCTTCGTTGCCCAGGTGCTCCTGCCATTGCTGAGGGGCTCTCTGGCACGGGGCTGAAGGAAGGGCTCCGAGAAAAGAATTGGGTGGCACAGAGCAGCAGGGGCAGGGCTGGGAGAAAGGGCTTGGACATTGCTTGGCATAGTGTCCCCTGACTTCTCACTGTGTCCTCCTTCAACAGGACTCCATGGCCAGAGTGAAAAAATGTCCAACAGCAGCTCCATCAGCCACTTCCTCCTGCTGGCACAGGCAGACACGCGGCAGCTGCAGCTCCTGCACTTCTGCCTCTTCCTGGGCATCTCCCTGGCTGCCCTCCTGGGCAATGGCCTCATCATCAGCGCCGTAGCCTGTGGCCACCACCTGCACACCCCCATGTTCTTCTTCCTGCTCAACCTCTCTGTTCTTGACATGGGCTTCATAAGCACCACTGTCCCCAAAGCCATGCACAATGCCCTCTGGGACACCAGGCACATCTCCTACACAGGATGTGCTGCACAGGTTTTCCTGATTTTCTTCTTCTTTGGATCAGAGCTTGCCCTTCTCACCGTTATGTGCTACGACCGCTACGTGTCCATCTGCAAACCCCTGCACTACGGGACCCTCCTGAGCAGCAGAGCTTGTGCCCACATGGCAGCAGCTGTCTGGGCCAGTGGCTTTCTCTATGCTGTCGTGCACACAGCCAACACATTTTCCCTGCCCCTGTGCCAGGGCAATGCCCTGGGCCAGTTCTTCTGTGAAGTGCCACAGATCCTCAGGCTCTCCTGCTCAAATTCCTTCCTTAGGGAACTGGGGCTCATTGTGGTTAGTGCTTTTCTGTTATTTGGTTGTTTTGTGTTCATTGTTTTCTCCTATGTGCAGATTTTCAGGGCTGTGCTGAGGATCCCCTCTGAGCAGGGACAAAGGCACAAAGCCTTTTCCACCTGCCTCCCTCATCTGGCTGTGGTCTCCCTGTTTGTCGGTGCTGCTATGTTTTCCTACCTGAAGCCCCCCTCCATCTCTTCCTCATCCCTGGATCTGGCACTGTCGGTTCTGTACTCAGTGGTGCCTCCAGCACTCAACCCTGTCATCTACAGCCTGAGGAACCAGGAACTCAAGGATGCCCTGAAGAAAATGATAGCTGGATACTTTTCAAAAGCAAAACAGTGCTTGCTTTCTGCTGCATAGTATTCAGAATGGAACTCATGACTGGCCCAGTCTGCCTTCTCAGGTCTTTGGTGATGGCAATGGATTCTTCTTGCCATAATGTTGTGCTCAATTAAATGTTTTTATTCGTCCCTCCTCTAATTCCCTGTCTGTCTCTTGAATTTGATCCAGAAGCTCTGTAAAGCAGGATTTGCATTATTGCTTGATTTGAACAAAATAAACTACCTTGCAGTGCCCTGTTTATCTGGGATCCCAACTCTGAGACCTGCATGAAGTCTCAGGGGAAGAGTCCCAGTGCAGCAGCACTGCCAGGGAGCAGCAAGACTTGGTCCTTTCAGAGCTGCTTTTCCCAGCTCCACACTCCCCTTCCCAGCCCTTCTGTGGGTGCAAGGCCAGGATGTTCTGGCAGCTTGATCACTGTGCTGTTTTGCGTGCATGATGTGAGTGCAGGCGGGGACAGGCCATGGGCACTGCTGGGACACAGCCGGGCTCCAGCACAGCAGCACCAGCAGCAAAGGGCATCTCCTGAGGGCAGGGCACAAAGGCTTTGCTCTCCTCCTGAGCTGCTGTCAGGAATGTCCCCCAGGAATGCCCTGGCAGAGCAAAGCCCAGTGCCTGGGGCAGAGGGGCATTGTGCAGAGGGGGCACACATTAATGTCTTGGCACTGCCAGAGCTCCTGGCATGGACCTGAGGGTGCAGCAGAGCAAGGTCTGGGCTGTGTCCTTGTTCTGGGGACAGCCTGGGAAGGTGCCCCAGGGCAATTGTCCCACACCATCCCTTGCAACCACCATTGCCAGCACTGGCCTCTGCCCTCACCTGCCAGAGGCTGTTTGTCCCTGCATGGAGGGACACCAAGTGACCAGGCCAGCAGTCCGTGTTTGCTCTGTACTGAGGAGACCTCAGCAGTGCATCGTGTGTGTGGGGAGAGAAATATCCAGGGCAGGGAGGCTCCAGGAAAAATGCTCAGGACAGGCATGTATGGCTCAGAGAAATGATTGAGTTGGGGGTCTGTGGGGAGAAATCACAGATGCCTCCCTTCTGAACCACTCCAAGGGCCTGGACAGGCCTATGCTGTGTCCTGGGCACTGACCCGGAACTGAGGGATGTGGAAAAGGCCTTTGGTATCAGGGATGTTGAGAAGGCTGGGCAGTGTCACTGTGAGACCTCTCTCAAACCCCTTGGAAAGGCCAGAGCCATCCCACAGGGTCCTGGTTATGTGGAAAGGGCAGACCTGGAAGCAGTCTGCAAACAGGGTAGGGAGGGAGACTGGGACAGTCACAGCCTGGTGATGCTCAGCAGGGAAGGACATGTGGCAAATCATCCTGCAGCCATTCCAAGCACTGGAAGGACAAGGCAGGGACTGCAGAAGCACTGTGGGAGGGAAAGGAAGGGGATGTTGGTGCCCAGACTTTAGCAGGGCCTGTGACACAGTGTGCTGTGATCTCCTCAGAGCCAGATTGGAGAGCTGGGCTGAAGGGTGGGTGGGAATTTGACTGAAAAATGAGGGTCAAATGTCACCTGTGGTACAGAGTCCTCTTGGCAGCCACTCCCTGGTGACATCCCTCAGTGACCAGCTCTTGACTAGTGTGGAACATTTGTATATTCCGTGTACCTCAGGACAAAGTGCACTTCCAAGCCCTTTGTGGATGATGCCAAATTGCTGGGAGCCCTTGAGCAGCCTCATCTGCTTCATGCTGCCTGCTGGAGAAAAGCTGAGCAAAATGGCACTGGTGGGTTAAATGTGTGTGGCCATCAGGGGCCCAGCAGGCCTCTCTCTCCCTCTCTCTCTGTGCTGACCAAACTTAAGGGGAAGGAAACACCCCAGTTTTTTAGATGCTTGTGGCTGAAAGAAATGAAAAACTCAGAGAGTTCACAACAGCCTACAAAGTTTTATTAATTAATTACATGTTTGGCATACAAATTGGTATGTCAGTCTGTGAGCTATCCAAAGCCATGTCAGTGGGTTTTGAGAGAAGGTGAAAGGGTAGAGAGACAGAGACAAAAGAGTCAGATACAGAGAGATAAATCAAAGAGGGGCAGAGAGAAAGAAAACAAGAGAGAGAGAAAAAGAGATCCCCAGTCCTGGTTCCAGCATTGAACCAGCCAATGGGGTGTCCAGGGTACTGGGGCACCTGTGCCTGGGTTTTGTGGGAGAAAGTTTTCAGTGATAAGTTTTCCCTGCCCTGGAGATAAGTGTCTCACTTTCTATGCAAATGAGTTACCATGTGCAGTTTGCTCTGCTAAACCTTTCTGGAAATGGGTCAGAGCCTTTGGGGGGTTTTGGTGGTGTTGATCCCCCCACAGTCCATGCCCACTTCTCAACCTCATTCCTGTACTTGTGTCATGTCATGCTTATGCCCAGGAGCCAGAGCAAGGATGTTTGTCCTGGAAAAGTGCTGCCTTTAGCTGCACGGCTTCTTCTCCAGCCACAGCCTATTTTTCACAGAGTGTTATTGCCAAGAATCCTTGGCTGCTCTTACCAACAATCCTTGGTTGGTCTCACAGCCACCCAGTGTTCGGTGTTTGGGACACACAAACCAGCTCCTGATCCTATTCTGGGCTTCTACTCCCTCCTCAGTAGGGGTCTCCAAAGGCAAAGGCCACACGTGGAAGCACAGAAATAGCAAATGAAATCGATTCTCTACTTCCCATCAGCAGACAATGTCCAGCCACTTCCTGGCAGGACAGGATCGAGTCCATGTACTTTGTGCTTTGTATGAGAGATGCCTTAATAAAAAACATCCACAGCCCTCCCTGCCACCCCCATCCCCTTCCTTTCCCTCAGTTTATTGCTGACTATGACATCACATGGAATGGGAGATCCCTTGTGTCAGTCCAGCCACGCTGAGCCATCCCTTTGTCCTCAGGAACACTTGCCCACCCCCAGCCCATTGTTTGGGCAGGTTGCAGACATGCCCCGGGCAGAGGGCAGGGCAGGGCTGGCAATGGCAGGGCAGACACAGGGGGGCAGTGAGATGGGAGTGTGCAGCCTGCAGGGACACACTCACACTCACACTCCCACAGCAGCAGCTGTGGGACAGCACAGGACAAGCTGTGCTGGACATGGCCAAGGGCCCTGGCAAGGCTGGCAGTGCCCAGGAGAAGATAGGTCTTGGTGCCCTGGGGCACAACAGCATCTGTGCCACCAAGGGCTGTGAGGAGACACCTTGTCCTGAGGCACTGGGGCTTCCTGGCACAGCCCCAGCAAGGCTGGGCACTGTCACTCCCTTGTTCTGCCCTCAACATCCCCCCCACATCCCAGTGTCCTGACAGAGCTCTGAGCAAGGCAGAAGGGACAGGATCTGCCTTCCCCAGGGTTGTGGCTCAGGCCTTGGCCTTTCCGCTGCCTCCCCACTTTTGCTCCTACCTTGGAGTCTCTGAGATGTTTGTGCCACCATGGCCTCCAATTAGCTGCTCTATTTAGTCCTTTGAGACTTTTTGTCAGTAACAACACTCAGTGGAGCTCATTAATGCTTCAGGGTACTTCTGCTTTTTTATAAGGTACTTTCCATTCTTTTCCACACTGAGTCTCTGAGAGGTTTTTGTGCAATCCTGGCCTCCAATTCTCTCCTCCAAGGAGTCCATGAGGGGCCTGTGTTGGGGATGAAGCTCAGTGGGACCCATTAATACTTTGAGACACTTTGGGTTTTTCCTCTGACTTTGACTCCTGAAGTGGTTTGTGCAATCTCCTCTCAGGCCCTGAGGTTCAAAGACTCAGCACCAAATGCACCACGGGGCTCATTAGGATAAAGCCAGTCCTAACAAACGGCTCTGTCTTGATTACCCTGTGGCCTGGAGCAGTTTATTATCAAGGTTTCCTACTGCAGTTGGAGTATGGAGAAATGTTTCAAAGACTTTCTAAGAAATCCACATTCCTATTTGAAAGGGTGTACTTTATTACTGTCCTCATTAGAGAAGAGGTGATTGCAGCATTCAGTGAGTGATGTTGATCCAAGATCTCTCCTAAGGAGGCCCGGCCTGGTCAGAGAAGCTGTGCCTTAAGCTCTGACCCAGTGTGGACAACCTTGTTCCACATTCTCCAACCCCATCCTGTCTCTCCTTACTCACCTGGGACCTGCTTTGCTCAGAGAACTGGGTGTACACAGGCAAAGAGGGGGTTTCTTCTTTCATATTTTGAAGCAATCTAAAAATCCCAAGTTTCCCTATTGAAAACAGACACACTCCTCAGGTGTGTGGCAAGGCCAAGCTGCCTCCAAGAAGGTTTCCCTTCCTCAAGACAGAACCCTGCAAGGAATGATTTAGACACACATGAAGTTCTGCAATAAGCACAAATCCAGAGTTGGCTGAAGGCAGAATTGGACCAACTGCTAAAGGACAGACCAGCTTTGGAGTCCTTGCAGCTCAAAGCACCCAGTGGGTCGTTGAGAGGTGTGTGAGTGACCCAAGAGTGAGGGGAAAGGAAATGCAGAGAGCCCTGGAAGTGCTCCTGTGCAGACAGGCTGTGTGGAAGGGCAGTGTAGAGCTGCCCTGGGCCAGCTGTGAAGGGGGATCATCATGCCAAGCTGCACGGGGCCATTACAAGGGGCTGTTGCCATGGACAGTGCACTGAGGGCTGATGTCACTGCCCAGAGCCCCCTCGCTGGGGGCTTGTGCCACGGCCACCTGCCCTGAGCCATGCTGGCTGCTCAGGCACGGCAGGACCAGCAGCAAACGCCACTGCCAGGGCCAAAGGCCAGCCCAGCCAGACAGAAAGGGTCAGTGCTGGGCACTTTCCCATGGCAACTGTCACTGGGTTGTGACACTGGGGTCATCTGGCACGGCAATTGCCATGGAAACCCCTTGTGGGCACTAATGGCACGGACACTGGCTCTGAGACACTGCTGGGGCTGGGTGCTGAGCACAGGGCTGAGCACACAGAGATGGTTTTGATCTTGCTGAGCTCACACAGAGCCAAGGCCTTTCCTGCCCCTCATCTGGCCACACTGGGGAGGGGCTGGGGATGCGGGGGAGGGTGGGAGGGGACACAGCCAGGACAGGTGACCCCAACTGACTCAGGAGATATCCAGACCATAGGACATCATGCTCAGTGGATAAAGTGGGGAGATCAAGGAGGAAAGGGTGATATTTAAAGTGAGTGTTTTCTTCCCAGGTAACACTTAGGCAGCATGGGGCCCTGTTTCACCGGGGGCAGGGTCAGCACCAAAGACATAGATACCAATTTAAGAAATTGTGTAATTTATATAATGCAAAACTGCAAAGAATTACAAGAGGATAAGTTCAGCAAAGCACAAAATCATTACCAAGGAATTACAAAAGAAGCTCAGCAATGCACCCAGTCACTACTATCAAAGACTGCCTGTAGTGATTTAGAAAGATCCATCACCAGTTAGCCCCAAACTTTATCCAAACCCACATCCACACATCTGCTGGGGGAAACCAAGGACTAGACAGACACTCTCAGACACTGGGAATTCCTGCAGGTGCATCCACCTTTGCAGGCAACAAGGCTTCCAACCTGGCTGTGACAGGGCCCAGCTTTTACACTGGTAGACAAACAAGCTGACATCACTTCTAGTGTGGGAATATCTGATTTCATTCTCCTGTTTGGCTTCTCCCAAAGCCTGGCCAGGGCTCAAGGAGGAACCAAAGGAAATGACTTCGATCCTTCACCCCCAAACACAGCCAGATGGGGCCTTGTCAGGTTTTTAAATGCTGAAAGGTCAATCCATGTTTTACCAAGGAACACTTAAAATGATCATATTGTTAATAATGCTTTGTAAATGAGTGGATACAAATATAATCTTTGATTGAAATGTTCATCAAGAACTCAGGCTCAGGGCCTGGTGTTCGGGCCTCAGTACTTCAATCAGCTTTGACCTACAGATGACCTACAACCTCCACTAGAATTCTTTAAATAGCACTGTTTAGATTTAGGTATTAGGCATGAAGGCATTACCTCTTGTTCTTCAATGAAGTGCTGCTCAAGTTCATTACTCAGAGATATTCACGTTCCTTTTTAAACATGCCTGATTAGTTGCTATTCTCTGTTATTTATCAAATCCCCCTTTTTCCCTGAGACTGTGTCTCTTTTTAGACAAGTCTCAGTACTCCATTTCCCAGCACAAAGTGTCACAACAACTCCAACATGGAATCATAATAGCCCAAGTGCATGCACTGCAATGATTACAGTGACTGCCGCGAATGCATTTTGCAGCAGCGTCCACTTTGGAAGCCATGAAGCCAATCCCACCAAGAAGAATTTTCTTCTTTCTGCCACTCTTCTGTTGCTCTTTCTACCGAGGTGATTTCTGATTATTGGCATTCAAACCCATTCCTGATAGAAGTGCAGCATTCCTGTTCTCTAAGAGCACAGGCTCCTCCTTGGCCAGCAAGCAGATAATCCAAGGCCATGCAGTGCTGTGGAGTCCCCATTCATGTTTGTTGGAGCTTCTAGGATGTGCTATAGGATATCTTAACAGTATCATTTGCTACTTTTTCTAATAATCTACTTAGCTCGTGAATGTAAACTCCACAGGACAAGGCAGTGCATGTGGGGCAGAGGGTGAACCAGAATCTTTTGCTTTCTGAAACCAAGGCCCTCTTTGGGGGGAAAATGTTCTCTCAGCCCTAACTCTTCCTTGCTGCTAAACAGTGGCCCTGCAGCTGGGAGTGGTGTAACACTGGCACTGACCAGCTCCAGTGCCCCAAGTTCTATTGACATTAAAGCACAGAAATCCTTTCACACTGTGTAATCGAACTAGAACAGGGTTTGGTTTCTCCTGAAAGGAAATCTTAGTGGTTCCTGGAAAAGTGATCATTGTATTCCTGTGTTCCACAGCAGTTTTCTGTAACTGTCCCTTCACTGGCTCAGTTATGAGTCATAGCCCACTGACAGAGTTGACAGCCCACTGACATGCACTGACTGCACTGACAGAGAGCCCACAGGGTGGGCCCTCCAAGGGAACCTCATTGCTCCCAACACCAGTTGAGAACACACCCAGCAATTAGTTACATTGAGTATTTTGCCTACGTTGATCTTTAAATTTTCAAAACAATTTTCATGACTACTCCCTTGGTGAAACTCCAGACGTGTTTCTGGCAAAGATTCTGGCTGACTCTCAAGATACTACTTACAGACATAAGCAGTAATTTAGTGACAAAGTTAATAATTGTTTTTCCTCAGTCTCATTTGGGGCAGGAACAGCAATTCCAATTGTCCATGGAGCTGGCACCTTTTTAATTCCAGAATAATGCCCCCAAGGTCCTTTGCTGTTCAGCTTTACCGTGGGGTCTGTGGGTAACAGGGCTTGGTGGGGTCCTTTCCCTTTGGGCTAGAGAGGTGTCAGGTCCCAGTCCCTGAGGGACACCCAGGTTCCTGGATGGAATTCCTGTGGAAGTCCTTCAGTGTCACAGTAGCCTTCACATGGAGCCCAGTGGATCAGAGCATTTCCCAAAGGGGCCATTGGGGCAAACAGGGAGATATAGAGATTTCCCCAGAGCTGTTCTTTCAGCTGGCTTGGGAGGGCCTTTTGGCCTCTGGGCCTGCACCCTGGCTCCATTATTAAGATTGGTGGATGCAAACCCTTTATCTCCACAAACAGTGCTTATTTGAGGTGCATGTCTTTTTTCACTGTTGTTTTAGAAACTGACAATGTCAATAATTGTGCTACCTTGTCATGGGTTTGAATAACCCAATCTCGTTCATTATTGTTTAACAGAATTACTTTAATTTCTCCTAGATAAACTGCATCAATTCCTCCTCCCATGACAGGAACACTTTGCAAGGCCAAGCTCAAGTGAGCAGTTATCAAACCAAAGTGTCCTGGAGAAATCTGAATTCCTGTTCCAGAATTGATAACTCTCATTTGATTCTGAATTTCCTTAACTAATTCTAATACATGAAGGTCCAGCCCTGCAGCCTCTGGGGTGGCCCTGCCAGGGGCCATCACACCTGTCACAATTTCCCAGGCAGTCCAAGTCTCACTGGCCATGGCTGTATTTGCAAAGTGGATGCAGCTGTGCACATCCAGAAGGGTTCCATTTCCCAGTAGGCCCATTTTTAGGGGCATGGAGCACATCTGGGAGATGGGTTCTCCCATCAGAACAGGTTCCCAACTCCTCATTTTTTCAACTGCTCTTTTAACAACCACTTCACCCTTTCAATCAGTCCTGCTGCTTGTGGATTGTCTGGGATATGAAAAACCCAGAAGTCTTAATCACTTTATTTCTCAGTGTTGTGGTTTGAATGACAGGTGTCTGCCAAGGAAGGCAGGAGCCTCCCTTGGAATGGGGAATTTAAACCCCCTTCCTCTGAATTATTATAAATTTGAATTTAAGGGGCTTTCAGGTGAAGATACGGGAATAGGAATAACAGTTCTTTATTATGGGAACTAAAATAAACACTAAAACAAAAACACATGCAGTAAGACAAACAAAGAAACAAACAAAACCCACTGACAGAGTCAGGATACAACCTAACATCCTGTGTGTCAGGCTGTTGGTGGCAGTCCCATTCCATGGTGGCTGCAGTCCTAGTGGCAGATGTGGTCCTGGTGAAGTGATGCTCCTGTAGAAAGAGTGGAGTTTTTTACTGAAGGACCAGTAGTGATAGATGGGCCTGTTCTTCCTCTGGGAATCCAGTGGAAAAGGCTGCTTGGTGTTCCAACTCCCAGATTTTTATCCAGGTAGGAATACTTGTCTCCTCCCCCTGGCTGGAGCATTTCCCAGTGGGATGATGGAATTCTATCAGTGAGACTCAATGACCCATTAGCAGAAGATCTCTCCCTGGAGGGAGGCTGGGTTGTGGAAGAGATCAGAAAACTGCCCCAGCAGGTTTATTGACAGTTGGCCATTGACAGACAATTACACCACCACTCCACACCTCAGTTTCATCAGATGGTGATAGAATACAGAGTTTTGGTTACATTTTTGCACTGCAACCCATGACACAGTAAGAGAAAAAGCATTCTGCATCACAATATCAGCAAATCCTAGAAAAAGAGCCAATTTCATCCCTTCCTCCTTTATTCATTGTATATAATCTTGCAAAGGTTACCACTGACATTTGGGTCTTGGCCAATCCTATTCTGTAGGGTGTTTAGTGTCACAGTGAGCAGCCAAAGCTGACGTACTAGCATTGTCAGCCTTATTTCACATTATCAATTTTTAATTATATATAAATATATATTACTGTGTTATATATATGTAACTATTAATTATTGTTATTGTTATTATATCACTTGCACAAATGAATCTGAGCTTATGATTAAAACCTTCTGTCATTCCATGTGGGGGTGTTCCAACAACAATTGTTCCTTCTGTTGGTGCTGTTTCCAATGTGTTGGTAACAAAATTCACCCTTGTCCTCCCAAACCCACAAGTTCTTTTCCTTTCTCCATATGCAATTTGTTGATGCATTTTAAGACATCCAGCAGTTTGGCTTCTTTTAATAGACTGGCCTATTGCTCGCATGGTGCTCCGAACGCAGCCCACTCCAGATTTAGCAAAGTACAGGGAAGGTCTTTCCGTCTGGGATTTTAGACAGAACAAATTCCTTACATTTACATTTAAAAAGTGACATTTTATTGTGATCTGGACAGACTATGCCAATTTTGTTTTACTAGTGGGCAGGGTCAGCACTGAAGACACAGACACCAACTGAAGGAATCAGTGTCATTTACTACAGTTCAAAGCAGCAAAGAATCACAAAAGAAGCTCAGCAATGCACCCAATCATCATTAGCAGATTGCCTGCAGTGATTAAGAAAGATCCATCACCACTTCCCTCAGACTTTACCATCACCCACATCCACACATCAGCTGGGGGAAGCTGTCACAGCCAAGGACTGCAGAGCCACTGCCGGACACTGGGAATTCCTGCAGGTGCCTCCAGACACAGGGGAGGCTCCAACCTTGCTGGCAGAGAGCCCAGCTTTGATAGTGCTGAATAAACAAACTGACAGCACTTCTAGTGTGGGAACATCTGGATTCACCCTCCTTTTGAGTTCCTCCCAAAGCCTGGCCAGGGCCCAAGGAGGAACCAAGGGGGCTGACTTTGATCATTCAGCTCCAAACAAGGCCAGGTGCTGGATTTCATGGCCTTGTCTGGCTTCTAAATAAAGAAAGGTCAATACATGTTTCGCTAATGAGTGGATACATCCAATCACAATGGTAATGACCATGCTTATTTCAGTAATGAGCAGATACAAAGATAAGCTTTGGATGGGAGGCTGATCCAGAGGCCTCCTTCAGCTCAGGGCCTGTTGTTCAGGCCTTGGCACTTCAGGGATGTAGTTCAGTGGTGGGCTTGACACTGCTGGGGGGCTGGCTGGACTGGGTGAGCTCAGAGGTCTTTTCCAACAGAACAGATTCTATGATTCCATGGTTCTATCTGCTGAATTCAGCTAGGTCCATATTAGCAGCATTCATTTGCTCAGAAAGTTTCCTCTTACTCAGCTCTTGAGGTCTAAGGCTTCAGCTCCTTTAGCTCCTGGTGCTAAGGTTCTCCTGCTGAATGAGACGACTCAGAGAGAAGAATACAGTTCAACCAATTCCTTCTGGAACACTAAGAAGGGACGGTGTGAAAACAGGATCATTGATTGCTGTGGCCTCCTCTCTGCCCTTCATGCCTTTCAGCACTTTGAACCAGCCAAGAGCTTTCTCCAAGAGTGCAATGAAGCAGATGTTCCTGTTCCCAGCTCTGGCTCTCTCCAGTCTCTGCACTTTTCTGCTTTTGTCCCCCTTGCTGTGCCCTCTGTTCCCCTGTGCTCGGTGGCTGCCACCCAGCACTGTGGAACTGGCACAGACCAAGGGCTCGAGCCCCTCCTGGCTCTGCCCTTGCAGCTGCCTGCTCACAGCAGCCTTTTCCAGCTGGAAGCTCCACATGGAGAGGCAGTGCCCACCTCTGCTCCTTGCACAACCTGCAGGAGCCCAGGGCTGCCATCTCAAGTCCCTGCTGGCACTGGGGGCTCCCAGGTGCCTCAGGCTGCTGTGACACTGCTGCTGCCGGGAGGGAACAGTGGCAGGGGCTGTGCTGAAAGGCAGCCCCATGTGCTGCTGCTGCTGTGGGGTCATTTATCCAGGCCTGCCCCAGAGTCAGGGATCAGCCCCAGGCCCTGCTGCTCCTCCCTCGGGATCAGCCCCAATTTGGGTGTTGCTGGCAGTGTCAGCAGAAGCAGTGGCTGGAGCAGAGGGTACTGACAGTGCCCCAAGCCCCGGGGCTGGATGGGGTCCCTGGGCTGGGGGCTGGCAGGGAGCTGCCCCTTGTTCTCCCTCTGCCCCACACACAGCTGGCCAGGCACAAGTGGGGCAGCAGAGCCGACAGGGAGCCTGCCAGTCTCTGCCAGCCCTGTCTGCTCACAGTTTGGGCCTCGCAGCTTCAGGTGCACAAAGGCAGCTGCTGCTGCTCCCTGTGTGTGTCCCTGTGTTCAGCAGTGCTGCTCCATCAGTCTGTGCACAGCCATGGGGAAAGCCTCAGTCCTGCAGGGCCAGGAGCTGCCAGGCTCTGCCTGAGCAGTTCAGCCAGCGGGAAGGGAGCTGGTCCACATGAGAACCAGCAGCAAAGCACATTTCTTTTGTAGGACATGTTTTCTATTTAAAGAAAAAAATAAGGAAAAAGAAAAAAAAATAGATAAAATCTGAAAGATAAAAAACCCCCTCCCTCCGAATTATTGTAACTTTTAATTTAAGGGGCTCTCTCTATGGGAATAGAAATAACAGTTCCTATTATAATAAAAACAACAATAATAATAATAATAATAATAATAATAATAATAATAATAATAATACAAATAAAAACAATAATAATAAACAATTCCTATTAATAACACATGTTTAGTGAAAAAACTTCCGTAGCTTTGGATTAAGAGGTAACTGATCTTTTGAAAAAGAGAACTCAGTTATTTACTTTGTGAATGTGCTGATGGCATGGATCCATCTTGCTGACCTCATCAGCCTTTTTAAGAAGTTTTTGGAGTTTGTTTCCGACATTTTTATTTTAAATTGTGATCAAAGCAACGGGAAATTGCTTTGTGCCCTTCCTGCTCCAAGCGAGACTGGGAATCTAAACTTGGTCAAACCCCAAATCCTTTAGAAGATGACCTTCCTTCTCACCCTGAGAATGAGTTGCACATTCCCTTTGAAATTTTCAGGGGTTTCTTGAAAACACAAAATCCCACTTAACAGCTTTTTGCTCTGGTTTGGAAGTGCCGAAGGGCAATTCTTCATCCATCAACTCCAGATGATGCAGTGCCTTGGGAACATGGCCCACTTGCCAGCTTTGGCACACTCGTGGAACTTCTGGAAGACAAAGAAAGCACAATTGCACAATTCCAGCCAAAAAGGAATGAAGACTGGGACAGACAGTGGAGATACAGGCATTCAGCTGGGACTGTGGAGAGTTTGGGTTTGTGCCAACTGGTTGTGTGTCCCTAACTGCAATCTCTGGGCCTGCAGGAGGGTCTCACTCACCTGCAAAAGCAGAAAGCTCAGGCAGTGTGCTCGGAATGGGCTCATCTGACGCAAAGCTGTCCGAGCAATGTGAGGGCAGAGCCAGCCCAGCAGTGCCTAGGGCTGAGCCCAGCAGAGCCCTGGCAGAGCCCAGAGCAGCCTCAGCATCCACAGAGTGTGGCTGCAAGGAGAGAAAGCAGAAATTGCCCATCAACTGAAGGCTCCTGTGCCCTTGTCCCAACCGCCTGCAGTGACCTGGCTGTGCCCAGAGCTGTGCCCAAAGCTGCCCATCACTGCTGCCCTTGGGAGCAGAGCAGGAGGGCAGGACAGGCTGCCCAGCCTGCAGCCAACCACGGCAGATCCAGCCCCTCAGCAGCTGCCAGAGCAGGATGCTCCTGTGCTCGCTGCCATCTCCCAAAAGCTCTTATCTCACTGTGCCCATCAGACGGGGACCCACCTCATGCCATCACTGCTGGAAGAAAAGCTGTTCCTAAATGATGTCCTCAGCCTTCTCCAATGGCATGGCCCAGCCATGTCACAGCTGGTTCCAAGCACTTCCCAATCCAGACTGGACACCACCTAGAATGCTTCCTTTAGAAAATAAGCTACAAATTATTGAAAATAAATTACAGACAAAAAGGGGAAACAAGAAAAAAAAATCTTACCTCTGTCAGGGGCTTGAGGAAGGCCCAGCCCCGAAATGCTAGGGGAAAACCCACCCACAGCTGAGGGAAGCCCATGCTTTCTCCCTTCCCCCCTGCACTGCCCCTCAAAATAACATTTATCCCAAAGCAAACAAGGGCAGTGAACAGCCCAAGCCCTTCCTTGCCTTCAAAGCAAAGCAGCCATGCACAAGGTCTGGAGTTCCACCTCTGCTTCCACCATGGGGTTTTTTTTGTGTTGGGCTGGATGCTCCAGCCCCAGTCCCAGCCCAGGGCATGGTGACTGTTGGCAGGGCCAGGAGCTGACTCCCATTTCATACCCACACCAGCCCATCCCCCCAGCCCTTCCAAAAAGCATCTGGGCAGTTGTCCTGGGTTGGCTCTAATTGGACAATTTTGTAATATTGACGCCTGATTAGGCCAATGAAAAGAGTGGATATGCCTTTTGTAAATAAACATCTTAAAACCAAAAAAAAGCTCAGGAATAGTTCTGTTAGTTTCTGGCTTTGGTGAGGATTAGTTGGGCCCGGGAGTCAGTCTTAGCTCGGCCTGCATGGCCGGGTCTAAGCTAGCTCCCTGGGGGAGCTCAGCCGAGATTTTCCTGTCTCCGGAAGGGTGGTGAGCAGAGCTGCTGAACTCCTCACTGAGGAGCTGTGGGGTTTTATTGAAGAGCTCACCGGGCCTTGTCCCGACAAACTGCTAGGACTCTTTGCCAGCGGAGACAAACCTTTCCCTAGCAGAGCCTGCTGGACTGTGCCAGACAGAGACTGTATCAGGGAGCAGCTGAAGAGAGAGTGGCCTGAGGGCCAGGAGCAGCTCTGCAGCCACCACCATTGCAGACCGGGAGAGGCCACGTGGCTGGGATCGGAGGGGCCGGGGTGATCTCACACGGACACCTCGGCATGGCTGGTGATGAACTTTGTGTGCTCAGTGCTTTAAGCCAGCTTTACTATGGACAGAAGGATAAAAGTGTTGGTGACAGCTTCTTTCCCTTTTTTCATCACTTCAGCAGAGTTGGGCTGGTTTGCATGGTGCCGGCGGGGACCACGTGCATGGCCAGCAAAAAAGCATGGCAGGCCATGTTCCTGAAACAGAGTTTAAACTAGATCAGCTTTTTTGATGTTGCAAGACTTTATAAAACTGTTTCAGTTAATGGTAAAGCTTGAGAACAAATGCCTTTACAAATATAATTTCTCTCCTAAATTAAGAAAAGGAAAAAAGGTGGACACATAGAGATAATAGCGTAAGATTCTGAGGTCAGTAAAGAAAGCTAATTTTAGATAAAAGGGATTGAAGAGATGTTTTAAGCTTGACTTAAAATCCTCTAAAGCTATGGTAAAGATATATTTGACTTTGGTTTTGATTCCTTGTAACACATGGAGATGCATTGGCGGGATGCAGCATTCTAACACAGTTGTGAGCTGAAGCACCAATAGTTAAAGCAAATGCATGTTGCTGTGAATCTAGTGAGAAATTTGAGCATAAAGAAATGAGAAACTTTACCCTAGAGATAGTAGTGGAAGACTCTAGTCCCCGAGATAGACAGAAAAAACTTTTGCTCTGTATTAGAACAGCTTATCCTTAAAATAGAACCCTAATAAATTGAAATAACCTATGAAAGCAGCTGTGAGAATAACTGCAAGACTTAAGGAGGACTTTCACACTGCAAACAGACTTTTTCCTGTCCTGCGTGTCTGTTTGCAGTAACATTGAAGTCACAAGAAAAACTATTTCCTTGTAAAGAAGTGCCCATAGTATGGCAAGAAAAACTCTTCTCCATCAGTGAACGGAAGAAACTATTTCAGAAGTAGCAAACTGACTAAGAGTCCCAGGTTTTTGTCTCTATGTTGTCAGTAAAAAAATTATTAAGAAAGAGAGAAAAAGTGTTCTAAAGGTTTTATTCAAATTTTCTTTCCTTATTATGTTCCTTTTAACTCTGTTAATAGTTTTATTCCTTTTAAGTTTAAGCCTGCTCTGCTCTTCAAAAATTTCAAGTTGGCAAACTAAAACTTAGACATAAATTGGTGCATTGGCCGGGAAACAACCAAAACCAATGACAGCAGCCAACTGAAGAATCAGTTGCATCCAACCCAGCAAAGGGGGGACCTTTGGTTCCTGGCCAGGCTGGGCAATGCCCACATCTGGGAACATCTGCCCAGATGTGGACTCATTTGTAAATTCGCTGTGGAGCTTGGCTTTGAAGAAGGTGCCAGATTCAAAGGCCATCATCTTCAGCTGCCAGTGGCCAGGTGGAGGAAGAGGTTGTCATCCTTGCTGTCATCCTCGATGTCTCCAGCAGCAGCAGCAGCACCTGGTGCAGCTTCTGCAGGGGCTCCTTCTTGCCTGAGGGTGAGACCAGGCTGTCAGTGTTCTGCCCAGGGCCCCAGCTGTCAGGGAAAACCAGGACAAGCTAAACCAGCTCAGATGGTGGCCACCAGTGCTGGGCAGAGCAGCTCAGCTCCAGCACAAGGGCTGCGTCTTCCAATCCCATGAGTCCTGTGCAGGGACACAGGCAGCACAAAAAAGCCTGGGTTTCTTTGTTTCTGATTGCCAAGGCACGTGTGCAGCTGTGAATTACCACGGCCCTGGATCACAGTGTGCCTGAGGCTTTGTCCCTTCTTCTATGGCAGATGAATATCCTGAATCCAAGGATCACAGAACAGGTCTTCTAATGAGGCCCCGTCCAAGGAATGCATGGATAAACACCACCTGATAAGAACTTGGCAGTCTGGGGAGAGAAACCAGAAACCGCTGGTCAATTGGACGAGGCTCTTGTCCCACCATTCCCATGCCCTGGCCATGCTGCATGTGCTCAGAGCTGGGCCTAAACTTTCCCATCAATTCTTTGTTTTGAAGGAGAGAAGGAGAGCAGGACACGTGGCACCCTGTCAGCAGCTGCCAGAGCGGAATGCTCATGAGTCCACTGCTGTCTCCCAGCACTGGTATTCCCCCATGGCCAGAGAGAGGGATCCACCTGGAGAGAGCCGTTGTGGCAGCGGGAGCTGGCCCCAGTTGAGGTTCCAGCCCCTCCTGAAAGGGTGCTTCCTGCAGACCATCTGGTGCAGCAGGATGCCCAGGGACCAGATCATTGCTGCCTCACCATGGTACCAGCCGAAAGTGGGTCCATTCTGGGGGGCTGTATGACAGTGTTCCTGTGGAATACAGATGGAGTTTATCAGGGGATGCTGCTGCTGCCAGAGCCTGGCCCCTGCATCCCTGGGTATGTGGGGGCTGCATCAGTGGCACTCAGGGAGACCCTCTGCCCTCTGGCCAGCACCTGGGACTTGAATACAAACTTGGGGTTAGAAAAGAAGGCAATGGTGTCAGAAGAGGGCAGCAGAAGCCCTGGCAAGGCCTGATCATTACATGCAAAGGAAAAACTCACTCAGTGCTGGGGAAAAACCATGCCCTCATCCTCCCTGCCTGCATTACCCCAAAAACATTATGAAGCTGAGGCAGACAAGCCAAGTCGAGCAGTCCAAGCCCTTTCTCACCTGCACACCAAACCAGCTGTTGCACTGGTTCTACCCCTGCCCCCTGTGCTACCCCCACCCATGGGTGGGTTTTTTTGGGCTGGCTGCCACAGCCCCAGTCCTGGGCAGAGTGGCAGGCAAAGGCTGCCAGCAGGGTTGGAAGCTGGGCCCGCACCAGCTGCTCAAAAGCAACTGGGCTGAAGACTCAATCCCATGACTGGCAGATGTGGCTATAGACACACACACTCATGACAACTCTCTTCACAGAACAAAGAGGAAAAGAAGGGAAGTTTATTGTGTGACCTTGATATATATATAATTCTAAAGGTGACCAGGGATTGGAGGGTGAATTTTCCACCTCTCCAACCGCATAAGTCAAACCAAAAGTCCATCAATTCTTGGCTTCCTCTAGAGAGGAATGCAAAAACAATCATTGTTTACATGAACGTGCGTGAGAATCTGACTACAAGAAATGCAAAACCTCAGAAGGCTATGAAAACATACAGAGATCAGGGCAACAGGCAGCAAAAGGGAGAATCCCCACTGCCACACCCAGATTGGGCTATGAGACGTTGGGCCAGATGCCAGGACTGGGAACCTACCCCTGAGTGGGCTCACCTGCAAAGTGAGTGTAGACTGTGTCCTGCAGGTAGGTGCCACCTAGAGAGCCAAAGTCAATCAGTTTTGCCTGCCTGGTGTCCAGGTCAACCAGGATGTTCTCTGGTTTGATGTCCCTGTGCAGGACCCCACAGCAAGTGCAGTGCCACACGGCCTCCAGAACCTGCTGGAACAGCTCCCGTGCCTCCTCCTTGCACAGGAACCCCTGTGCCCAAATGAAATGCTGCAGGTCCTGACACCGCTCTGGGTGCTCCAGCACCATCACGATGTTGTTGGGGAGCTTGAGCCATTCCAGCAGCTGGATGGCACTGGGGAAGCCTGTGGACACCCTGTGCAGCAGCATGATCTCCAGTGGTGTGCTGGTGCCATCGGGCTGCGGGGGGAGCATGATGCTGTCAGTGGGGCTGAGGCTGTGCCAGGGCTCAGGAAGGCCTCACCCTGTCTGGGATGCTTTGTGCCCTGAGCTGGTCCCATGACCCCTCCTCCTCGAGGCGACCCTGCCAGGTCCTGGCTCATCCCCACCCAGTACCTCCCAGCTTCTCCCGCTGGCCCCTGCTCACTCACCAGCTCACCCCAGTGCTGGATGTGGCACCCTTTTGATGGCCACCTGCAAGCCAAGGGCAGCAGCAAGCTGAGCTTGCCACCTGCCCTGCTGAGCCCCAGCCTCCTTCTCCTCTGCCCCCTCCTCCTGCCCCTGCCGCCCTCCCCGCTGCTCACCGGGGCGCCGTCCAAGAGCCACGTGGCTGCGAAGATGCTGCCAAAGCTGCTGCTGAAGCCGCCGCACCCCAGCAGCGAACCCACGATAGTGCTGCTGCAGGGCGTCCTGCACCTTCCCTGCCGGTGAGACGCGGCTGTCAGCGCTCGGCTTGGGGCCAGCAACAGCCCCCGACTGCCCCTCAATCACCCCAGGCCAGGCACCCCCAGGCCTTCGCTTCTTGGAATGGGACACCGGCAGCTCAGGGCTGGTGGCCGCACTGTTGAGCAGCGGAGCTCAGGCTGGGGAAGCCGCAGTGGAGGCGGCAGGAGCGGCCAAGCCGCGTGTGTCCTCCGTGGGTCCCGGTAGAAAGAGAGGCTGGGGCCAGGGCCAGGACTGGACCACATGTCAGGGCCAAGGCCGGGGTTGGGGCTGGACTCGAGCCAGGCGGAGCCAAAGGGCGGTGATGCCACCCCAGCCCCTGGCACTGATGCCCGCCCAGCAGCACCAGCGCCAGGACGGCGAGAGCCAGGCAAAGGCAAGACCTCGTCAGGATACCTGGGGGTGGGGGCGGGCCACGGGCATGGACCGGCCCAGTATCGGGAGAGTGAGTCTGGGGACAGAGCGCAGGGAGTGTAGAGCATGAAGGGAACACCAAGAGAGGGTGTGGGACACCCGGAAGAGGGAGAGGAGAAACAAGAGAAGGGATGCAGAGGGTCTGTGCAATTGCTGCTCTTCTGGTGCTGCCACTGCCGCCGCTGCCGCTGAAGCGCCGGGAGCCTTTGTCCGCATGTCCGTGTGTCCGTTCCCTGTGTGTCTGTCCCCTGTTCCACCCCGGGCACCCCACGGCTGAGCCTCACGCACCCCGGGACAGCATGGGCCGCTCCACTCCGGGGCTGAACCGGAGTCACAGAGCATCTCTTCCTGCTGCACCCACGCCAAAACCACCGCCTCGTTTAGTTTCTTCTTCACTAGCCTGGAACTTTTCTTTCTGGCAGTCTTGCAACGTGCCCCTCGCATGCCCTGGGCCTCATCCCCCCAGCTTGCCCTGCGCTGCAGCCTCTTGCTCATAAGCCAAGGAAGCGCCGTGCGGGCTTTCCTCTGGAGCAGAGGAAGGTGCTGAACAAGAAGCCTGCCAACGCAAGGCACAGCCAGCCCCGTGGGAGGGCAGAGCAGGACAGGAGGAGGGAGAAATGCGGCTCCTGTGGGGCAGCGCTGCTCCCCGGCTGCTTGGGATGGGGAGTGGCAGCGGTGGGGCCGTCCTGGCATGGTGCTCTCGCCACTAGGGCTGTTTGTATTTCCTTGTTCGGTTGCAGGTGAAAATCAGAGACTGCCTGTGATGAAATAAGCTCCGCTTATTAAAAGGTCTTCGTTCATCAAATAAAGAAAGGAATATCTGTGGGACTAACAAAGCATTGTAGAATAAGAGATAAAAAGTTAGCAATAGATTCGTGTAATACAAAGTCAGCAGCAGGTTTGTGTAATCTAACCAGAAATTTATGTACAAAGTAACAAATCACAGAATCCTAAGACAGTTGCCAAACATTTATGCATAGCTGCATTGTTAAGAGCTAGCTTCTGTAACCATGCATAGAGAAGATTTTTACAGTGCCAGCACAGAAACCCAGGAAGAAGATACAGAGCCTTCCTCAGGAGACCACCCGAAGGCAGAAGAAGACCCCCTTAGCCACACGCCGCGCAGATGCAGAGTACACCAGAAGAGTGATGAATACAGGAGAAGGAAAGCTGACTGGGATAGAGGGGAGGTGCGTGGGCCCTGCGGAGAAGAGCTCCCAGGTCACACCCAGCGCTGTGTTTTGCTCACTACTGCTTGCTGTAATTAATAAAATTCATTAATTGGCAAAGGCTATACTGGATGATTTGCATAAATTTATAACACTGCCGATAGGAGGATTAAAATGAAAGAATGAAAGAATGCCAAATTTGGATGCCAGTGCAACATAGCAGTTCAGCTTTCAGTTGTCTGTCTGCTCCCTACCAATCCAGCGCTTTCAGCCTGAAGCAAAAGCCCTATCTGCAAAGAAACTGCTGGCTGCTTTATTTCTCCTGCTGTTCATTGACACAGGTAGAAAAGCCAACTAGTTTGGATCCTGAGTCTGTCAAAACAGGTGAACTTGGCCATGTGAAGCCAAGACACAGAGTCTTGAGCCCTGCACAATGTCCTAGGAATCACCTTTGTTTCTGCTGTGTATTGTGATTGCCAAGGGGGAAATGCTTTGTGAGCACATGCCCTGTCTCCAGAACCCCTAGCCGACCAAAGCACTGTGCTCTCAAATCTTGCATTTGCAGCTTTCTGGTGTCTCCAGCATTGCTTTCAAAGAAAAACAGGGAGAAGGTAAACTGTGTGTAGCTAATGATACTGTAGAGTGTGTAAAACTTGCTAAGTCCTAGATCTTTGAGGTAAGATCAATTTGGAATGACTGTGACGTAGAACCAGTGCAACACAGAAAAGAGGAGCATATAAGGAAGGGAATTCTTGGAAGATGTGAACATCTTGGATAGTTTCTTTCCATTTTCATTTCATGTCAGGAAAGCTGTTTTGCTTTTCCAAGAATCTTCTCCACAGTCCTGTCTGCTCTTCTCAAAAACCTTTCCTGGAGAACTAGCTCAAGCTCCTGTCACAAGATGTGCCACGGACTGCAGCTTCTCTTGGCTTTCCACACTGTGTGTGCAGCATGACTCTTGCAGCAAACCAGGACCAATGTTTGGAGAACTTGGTAACTTGCTCTTTGTTTTCCTTTGTTTTGGGTGGACTAGAGAGTTGTGCCATTGGTAAGGTTTTCATTGTTACTGTTCTAACCTAAGGAAACATGAGGGGGTACCAGGAATTGTTAAGGAATACAAGCCTGGTTGAATTCAGAGAAAGAACCTCCAGAGCGTGCAGCCAGAAGTGGGGAGTTGTGTGATAATCATTCACACATCTTGAAAATTATCTAGAATGTGAAAATGTGCTGACAGAGGTAGTTTGTTTCTGTTTTCAGTTTAGATGATTCTACATCTCTTGCACCGGTATGAATCAAGAGTACAATGAGTTGATGATAAGCACAAGAACAAGCTGGACCTCTGAGAGTAGATGACTGAAAGAATCTGAAAAGGAGAAATGAAGGGAATGACTTGATGAACTTTGTCTGTAAGAAGGGTATTTTTTGCCTAATAATTTCCAATCCATTCCCTCCACTTTTGTCTTTCTGAAAAAGGCCATTTGCATCCCAGATGCTCCATGAAATGAGAACCCTGAGCTTCTGGAAGTGTCTGCAGGGACGCTCCAGCTGAAACAGAAGTGGGGCACCAGAGCCCTCTCTTGGGAAGCCTCCTCGAATCTGGAATTTGTGCCGCGCTGGGAGAGGAGGAGCAGGGGGAGAATGCTGGGTGCTGTGTGGCAGGAGCAGGAGATTTGGGGTGCAGGACATTCCCTCTGTGCCACTGCCCTGCAGTTGGTGGCTGTACCCAGGGCTCTGGGCCTGGCCCTGCCTGCATTGAGCTCCCGACACTGCGGGAACTCCCCAGGCTGGGCTCAGGTTCCTGCTGGGGCTGGGCAGAGGCTGGGGTCCCACTGGGGTCAGCAGCAGCTGGAAACACCTCTGGGCATCTCCATTTTCTTCTGCTTGGAGGAAGCAATGAAGCGAGTCAAGAAGTTCTGGTTTTTCTTTCTCCTGGTGGATTTTTTTCATTGTATTTGACACTCCAGAGGTAATTTCTGTGATAGCCTCTGTAAGTTGATTCTATTTCAACAGCACCAGCAACAGGAGTGTGTTTGAGCACTGTGAATGTGACCTGTGTGGCTTTAATGTCCCTCAGTGCTCAGGGACATTTCAAGATGTGCTAATCATGATGCCTGCAACAAAAAGCCTCAGTTCCCCGTCAGGAAAGTGCTGTGGGTAACACCAATCGAAAGACGCAATTGCAGGTTTACTGATAAAATTTTGGTGGCCACCAGAAGAGGGCCAGGAGCAGCTGTGATCCTGTATATTGTTGATCTTCAATTCCCAAGGCAAAGGCAACAAAAATCTTCTGCAGTCACCCCAGAGTGAGTAAAACAGTGCTCAAAGCAGCACTGGAACCCGATCCTTTCTTTCTCTGCAGGCTGACTCAGGGCAGCAATCAGGGCTGTTTGTGGGGGATTGTTGCTCCCCTCCAGAATTGCCCAGGACAAAGCCCTTGGGAGCCGAGGCAGGAGCAGGTGGGAAGGGGACAGCATTGCTGCTGCTGGTCTTGCCCGGGAACCCCAGCAGGGCCGGGCTGGCGCCCACTGCGCTGCGGCTCCTGCTGCTGCCAGAGTCGGGCGGGACTCAGGGACAGGGAATGGACACGGGGCACAGCAAAAGCCTTGGGGGTGCAGGGATGTTCACACTCGGGCTAGCGCCAGCACAGAGCTTTGGCCCTGATGTTAAAACCCAGAGGGAAATGCTGGGGAAATGTGGGAGCTGTTATATGCCAAAACGGTTGGGACAGAACTCAGACAAGATCTCTGAGGTTAAGTTTTGAAGTTTGTAGTTTATTACATAGGGTGTGAGTGAAAGAGCCCAGCTCAGAGCTGCTATGTGCAGCTCAGAGCAGGCTAGAGAGCAAAGAGAGCAAGAGAGTAAGAGGGTAAGAGAGGAGGCTAGCAAGAGGAAGAGAGCAAAAAGGCGAACAAAAGAAGAAGAGAGCGAGCTCTCCTTTTACAATGACTTATATCTCTTTCTATGTTGAATATTCTATTTTCTCATTAGCCAATCGAGTATCAAATACAAATTTTCTACATTTACATACATCCTATAGGAATCACTACATTACCATGTTTTATTACTTTCTAATCTCTAAATCTTATCGGGGGAACCCTTCCTGTTGAGCCAGGGAGGAAGGGTCTGTTCTGGTTTGGTATGTCTGCTAGTAAATTACATTCCTAACAAAGAGAGAAAGACCGGTCTGCCAAGGCTGTTCTATAAACATTCAAACAAACACTGCTTTCATTTCAATGTCTCTTCTAGTTTCTGCATTCTTAGCATCTTTTACTAAGTAGTCATATTTATAAGGCTTTCTTGTTTCTTCCTTTCCAACAAGGAAAGTCTGCATTTCAGCCTTGCTTAACTCATTGTTGTGAAGGGACCGAATTAAAAAAAGAACAAGCAGGGCCCGACCCCCTCTCCTTTGGGAGGAGCCCCACGCTTGGTGCTGTGAGGGGCCATGAGGGGCTGTGAGGTGCCTTTAGGGTTTGTTAGGTGGCTGTGAAGGGTCATGAGGGGCCATGAACTATGAGGGGCTGTGAAGGGCCATGAGGAGCCACAAAGGGCAATGAGGGGGCTGTGAGGGGCTGTAAGAGCCATTGAGGGGCTACAAAGGCTTGCAAGGGGCTATGGGAGGCCAGGCACCTCATTGAAGTGAGGGTCAATCATCACATTGCAGAACACCAAGGAGATCATTTGACAGTATAGAACCTCATGGAACCAAGGGGACACTGTGGCACAGCAGAGCCTTGTGGAACCACAGAGACCATGGTGACACGGCGGAACTTCATGGAAACACAGGTCCATTGTTAAATGGCCGGGCTGCAGAACCAAGGAGTCCATTGTGACACTACCCAACCTCATGGAATCAAGGCGTCCATGTTGCACTACTGAACCTCATGGAATCAAGGGTCCATTGTGACACTGTGGCACCAAGGAGACTGCTGTTGGCAGTAGAAAAGCTCATGGAGCCAAAAGTCCCTTGTGACATTGCGAGGCCTTATGGTACCATGGAGACCATTATGACACTTTGGGACCCACTGGAACCAAGAAGCCACTGTGACACTGCAGGGCCTTGTATAACCAAGGAGTCATTGTAGCATGGCAGGGCCTCACACAATCAAGGGGATCACAGTAACACTGTTGGGCTAAATGAGACCACAGCACCGTTCTGGGTCTGTGGAACCAAGGAGACCATTTTTACACTGTGGGGCATCATGGAACCAAGGGCCCATTGTGACACTGTGTGGCACCATGGAACCAAGGAGACCATTGTGACTCTACAGGGCTCTGTGGAACTAAGAACTCGTGTAACAGCGAGGAGCCCAATGGAATCAAGGAGCCATTCCGTACTGCAGGGCTTCGTGGAACCAAGGTACCACTGTGATACTGCAGAACTAGAAGAGACCATTGTGACACTGCAGGGCTTCATGGAACTAGTGAGAACATTCTGACACTCTGAGTCCCCATGGAACCAAGGGGTCATTGTGACACCACAGGGCCTCATAGAACCAAAGCAACCATTGTGACACTGCAAGGTCTCATGGAAGCAAGGGGAGAACGTGACACAGTCAGGCCTTGTGGAACCAGGGGGCCATTGTGACACTCATGGCACTCATGGTACAGCAAGTGCACCTGCAAACAATTGCTTGGCAAGCATCTGCCTCAACCAGGCCAGAGCCCCTAGCCAAAGCAAATGGAGTCCTCAGGGTCTTAGTCTCTGTCCTCATGACAGTCACGAGGCAAATGAGGGGAACTTCAGACCGTCTCTTACAGCACCTCAGGGCACTGGGGCACTACAGGTGTCACTTCCTGTTCGTAGGCACACAGTTGATGTCTACCTGGAAAGGGGCACAGGTTTTAATAATTATACCTGTCATAATATGCAAGCACACCTGTTGCATCCCACGACACATTGGGGGATGCTGTGGTACAGTATCCTTGGGATGAGACCCCCATTTAAGGAATATGCTCCCACAGTCCTTTGATCGTTATGTCAATCTTCTATGCTACGTCATTGTAGTTCATGTTAATTATCTCAGTTATGCCATCCTTGTTCACACCCCAGTTCCAGACTCTGTTTCCTGGCGGGTTCCTTTATTTTATTCCATTTGCTGCCTGCTAGCCACTAGTTCCACACCCATTCCCACTGTGCCCTGCAGCCGGTGCCACTGCCTGCAGCTGCGGTAGGAGCAATCTCTCAGCTCCCAGTGCTTCCCCTGTTGCTGACTGCGCTCTCCACGGTCCCAGCTCGGTGCAGGGTCTGCAGTCCTGGCTTGGTGTGGTCCACACACGTGGCAGAGTCACTGAGATGTACAGCTCCAGGGGTGGGACTGCCCCAGCTCTGCATGGTCCTACTGTGCTGCAGGGGGGGTGGTACACCCTCAGTTCTGTGGCTCCACCCTGTCCTGAGACTTTAAAACCTTGGACCTTGCTTTGTTCTTTGGCTTTTGTCCCTGACCCCCTTTCAGTGAGCACTAATAAACTCCTGGGAATGTTATACAAAAGCTCCTCCCACATCTCTTTTGCCAACACGCTTCTCAGCATCACGGTGCGTGTGTGTACTGGGCATCAGGGTTATCCCTTCCAAGGAGCATGCTCTTGGGAAGGAGGTGGTATTGGCTGCTCCTGCCGTGCCGCCACACACACCTTCATTAACTGGGTCATTTGAGTACTTTTAAGAAATGGCTAAGTTTTTCCACCAGGAACAGGAATTTTCTGGAAATGTACTGATGGGAGATGAAGAAATACTGATCTTCCGCTCTACTTGAGTCACCAATATTCTGTCTGTTATTTCCTCTTCCTCTCCCTTCAGGTGTTTCCAGCTCTCCTGTTTAAATGGTCATGTCTGAGGACATCTCTTCACTAGACCAACTGGCTCTATGTCCTTCCCACTGCTCCCAGATTTCCTTCTCTGGATGCTCTCTAATCATTCAAGTGCCTCTCAAATGACTGGTTTCATGCTTGCAGTTTCAGGGAGCTGCCCAGTCTTTCAGAAGTTCAAATAAATATCACATTAGTCAACATCTGTTTATATCTATCATAGAATTACCTTGTCTTATGTCTTTGTCTAAAACTGTTCCTGTAGTTAAATCCCTTGGGGATGGTGGGCATGTCAGATGCTGCTTGGGCATCAGAGGGAGCTGAAGGAAGAGCTGTGATTTTTATTAAACTGTATCATGTTCAGCTCCTGTTTGTTGGCAATAAACTTTCTGTGCCTCTGAGTCTCAGCAGTCCCTGAACCCCAAAGGACAAAAAGCTAATGAGTTGTGGTTCCCACTCCAGAGGCACTTGGCCCTTGGCTCTGCACCAGAGAGCTTTGCGTCCACTTTCACTTTTCCTGCCTCTGGGCATGGAGGGAGCTCGTGATTTCAGCATGTGCCTCATGTGTGCAAAGAGCAAATCTGGGCAGAATCGGGGTGGGAGGGTTTGGGGGGACCTTGGGATCTGTGCTGGGCACAGAAGGTCTGTGAGACCTTTCCATTGGTCTGAGACTGTCTCCTGTGGAAAGTGGATTTAATATCCAGCAGAGGAATGACTTCTGCATTTGATGGAGAAGTCATTTGATTGTGCTTTCCCTTTGATTTGTTGGCTGACAATAAACAAACATCCCTCTGTGTCTCAGGCAGCTCCTTCTGCAAGGAAAGCAGGTGGGAGTTGGAGCCAAGGAGCTGAAACTTGCAGGTCCAGCCTGGGGTGGAGGGAACTCAGATTTTCTCTGAGTGCCAGGGGTTGGGTGGGGGAAATAGTGGGGTGGGGCTAGGAACAAAATCTGATTGATTGTCAGACATAAAGGATTTTGATTTTCATATCCATTCAAACTGCATTAGGAGGTACTTGGATTCAATGTCAATTGGAGATTGCAATTGGAGATATTAATGTACTAAGAGGAAAAAAAATAAACAGGACCTAAAATATCTTTTCTCAGTGTCTTTGTAAATATCATTTATTTACTTTGAATGTACTAATCTGTCTAATTAAGAACAAAAGATTTGAAAACTTATATCAAATTATTCCCAGAGGCTTGGCTTGTTAAGGTGTTCAGAATGTTAATGGGCCCTGGGGCACTGAATTCCTGAACTGCAGAGCTGAAGGCTGAACAAGCCTCTGGAGCAGTAAAGTTCAGCAGAAGTCTCCAAGGTGCTGAGGATGTTAGCAGCCCTCACTGAGGCCATCCCTGCCCAGAGACCCTGGGGGAATGGGCACACAAGGAGTGTGCCCCTGGGGCTGGGGCAGCAGAACTCTGAGGCACCAGCGGCTCCAGGTGGCAAATGGAGTGTGGAATGTGGCTGTGAAAGCCCTGCCTGGGCTGTGCCAAGCAGGAGAGACAAGCCCTGACTCCCATCCCCTGGGAATGGGGCTCTGTGGCCTCGCAGGATGCTCCTGGCTCTCTTAGGGGCAGTAGGATGTGGGGAGTGAATTGTGAGTGCATGTGTAAGGCCTCAAACAACTCTCTCAATGAGATGTTTAAAAGGAATGACAATTGTTTGTGTACTCTGAGTTGGAAACACTGGAGAAATACCAACAGGAGTCTCTTGTGGTTAGATAGGGAAGCCCAATCGGAAGATCTCGTGATGTACGGGAAAGATAGGGACCCATCCTCTCCAATGACATTGGCTAATAGCATTGGTGGCAAGTGACATTGCAGCAGTGACGCAAGCACCCCACGGTTATATAAGAAAGCGCACGCAGCAAATAAACGCATTTCGCCATCCACCATATTGGTGTTGTGAGTGACTTGCCCGATCGGTCTGTACGTTTAGTGACGTGTCCCTCTTGAACCGGGTCACCCTGCCTTATATGAGGCAACAGTGGTGCCGAAACCCGGGAACCACCCCCAACACATGGGTGGGTGCGACCGGGCAACGGGATTCGCGCCAGACAAGGAGAGACGGCCGGAGCAGCGGGACTGACTTCGGCAGGGAGGACGCTCCCGTACCGCTGAGATGGACGCCCTCAGCCAGGTAGTTCTGGAACTGCATAGGCAGTGGGGGATTGATTGTAAAGTGAAGGACTTTGAACGTGCAGTTATGTGGTTGTTGAAATTAGGTGCCATTGATTGTCCCATAGACATTCTGCATTCAGAGTGTTGGGATAAGTGTACTAAAGTGCTTGCAGACGAGGTTATGTCCTCTGGATCTAGCAAGTGTCTTAAAAGCTGGGGGAGGGTTACGCAAGTGCTACAAAAAGCATTACTAGAGCAGGAAACTTGGAAAGCAGCTCAGAGTTGCTTGAAAGTCACGCCAAAAGTGGGGGTGGGAGCTACTAAGCAAACTGCGTTGGGCATTTGCCCTGTGGATTCCGACCTGCCGCCTGAAGTCAAAAACTGCTCCTGGTCACGGTCTTGGTCCCTCAGTCCTACTCCCGATTTAACTGTTAAAGAGAGCCAACAGCTAAAAGGTGATACCATTTGTGAGCTTAGGGACGATTTTGACAGCAAGGTGAGACACTAATTTTGAAGATATTGCTGACTTAGCTGGGAAAAATAAGCTTTGCTGAAATCAGTTAAAATTCAGAGGATGGTTAAGAGAAAGACCGGATTTTAGATAAGCTATCCCGGATCTAAAAACTCATTGTCTGTCAAGTTTATGTTTGTGTAAGCTGGGCTTGTAACAAAAAACAAGGAAATTGATCAATAGATTCCAAAAAACCAAGACGATTACAGACTGTCTATCTCTAGAAACAGTCTTGGGAACAGGAAACTCCAAGGAGTCATTTATCACGTATCCATCAAAGGTTGAAAGTTTAGAACAAGGAAGACTAGTTTTACTTCGTCCTTTTGGTGACCACTCCCCACATCATACCCCCAACTCATTTCAGAGAACAAACTATGCATGCTTAATAGCCTTTTTGTCAATTAGCATACAAAGCGGAGAAGAGGAGGTGACAGGAGTATGAATATGCATTTGTATTTTGTGTATTCAACATTCTTGTGGATAAAAGGCTTTGTAATTACCTGTGATCTTTGCAGTGCGTATTGGGGAGCTATCCCACGCAGCTGCCCGGCCGTCAATAAACATACACTTTCTAACTTAACTGTTAGAGAGTCTTTTGTCTGTCACAGTTGGGTATCGATATTAGATTGATATTCATATTTTAATAAATCATTGAGTCCTAAGGAAGTTTGGGAAAGACCTCCACCATTTGCGCCACAAAACGCCGCCGGACAGGAGGGAGAAGGGCGGGGCGAAGAGTCGCTTCCCGCCACAGGCACACGCAAACGGGAACCCAAGGAAAAGGGGGAGGAGAGTGCGATCGGCGGAAGGGAGGAGACCCCAAAGCCCAATCAGGGAGTGCACCCCAGAACTTTCCCTTATAAAGAAAGCTCCCCAGAAGGGAGGTGGAGAAGGGGAGGGAAGAAACCCGCCCACGAGAGGGAGAGAGGGCGAAACCCAGCTAAAAGGCACCCCAGCCTGGAAGTCTCTTATCATTTGACTTCCACCTCTGAGTCGGACGATAGCTCCGATGACCGGTGGTAGTGGCACGCGCGGAATACAACGCGGTACTCATCTAGCTCAGATTCCGATTCGGATAGGGAAAGAATACCAGCGGCTTTTACCAAACCTACCGGTCTGCCTGCATCACGCACGATCAAGAAAAGCTTACAAAAACCTATGCCGCTTACGGACTGTAAAGAAATCCAGAGGGCATGTGTTGACTTGGCTCTAGTATTCCCAGTCAGGAGAATAAATAATGATCCACCGGCTTATTCCCCAGTAAACCCCAAAGACGTGCAAGCAGCTGTTAAAGCTGCCACGATTGATGGAATTTTCGGCAATGACGACATGCTCCTTTTTGATATTAAACAGACATGCAGGATGATTTTTGACGGTGCGGGAATGATAGTGTTTAAACAGGAATGGGAAGACAACTGTTTAAATATGCTCGCCCAAGTCACTGGAGATAACCACCCGCTGCACAACTCCAGCTTACAATGGCTGATGGGCAAAGATCCAAATATGGTTAGTCCTCAGGCGCAAACCCAAGGGCTACGAGCCTCAGAAGTCGCGGCTACAACCCGCGCTGCCAGGGAAGCTATCTGCACCACTTGCAGAATAGTAGCCAAGCTGGCCCCATGGTCTACTATTAAACAGAGTGAAAGCAAAAGCTTTACTCAATTCGTAGACCGCCTTCAAGCTGCTATAGACGCTTTTGATCTGCCGTCAGAAGCCAAAAGTCCAGTCATCACGGGCTGCCTGCGACAACAATGCAATCAGGCCACTAAAGAGATCCTGCGCTTAGTGCCACCTGGCGCCAGTATCGCGGCGATGATCAAACACGTAGCAAGAGAGGAAAACCTGGCCCCAGTTCAAGCTGCAGGAGGCGCCACCCTAGCCCCAATTCCAGATGCAATGAGCGCTGCTGTAGCTGAAGTAATGGCTGTTCAAAGCTATCACAACCACAACCAACCGACACCGCCTGGCCCCCCCATCCCAAGGCAGGCCAAGAGGACCATGCTGGGCTTGCGGGAAAAAGGGACACATCGCCAGGGAGTGCAGAAGGAAAAAACAGGAAAACGGGCAGGGGAGGGGGCAGATGGGCCGCGTGCAGCCTCCTCCCAGTTGGCATACCCAGTGGCCCAACTACTATGGGGCAACCAGCTCCCGAACCCATCACCTTTTCGAGAAGCAACCAGCTTTATGGCCCAGCCTACGCTCCCGCAAGGATCAATTATGCCTATGGCACAACAGCCCTCGGTCCCACTGTTCTCTCAAGGAGTAACCAACCTTACGACCCAACCAATTGCTCTGCCAGACCCATCAGCCCCCCAGGAATACCAGCAACGACCCCATGGGGGCGAGGCCCCTGGGTGGCCATGGCCATGCAAGTGCAAGAGCGAGACCCCTGGGTGGCCAAAGCTATAAAGGTAGGCAAGCACCCGCTGATAGTGTGGGCAACTTGCCACCTTTACAACAGCCCTGATATCCCCGTCATTTGTCTTCCCTTTTGGGTTGATATGGGATCCGAAGTCACCGTCATCCCAGACCTACACTGGCCTTCACAGTGGAAACTAGAAAAAGCCCCCATGGTAAGCGGAGTTGGAGGACAATCCCGAGCCCAAAAAAGCACACAGCACATAGCGTTTACACTTTGCACTGAGAAAGACCCAGGGAGAACTATCACCCTTCACCCATACATTTTGTCAGGGTGTCCACCCTTGTTCGGGAGAGATGCTCTAGCCCTGCTGGAAGTCAGAGTGACAAATTTATGCTAAGGGCCACTGCAGCATACCCACCACCTCCAATCAAACTAACTGGAAGTCATCTGACCCAGTGTACGTCAAGCAGTGGCCCATCCCTGAGCCTCGAATGTCAATCCTTCTTCAGTTGCTCCAGCGAGAATTGGAAAAAGGGCACATTGAGCCGTCTACCTCCCTGTGGAATACACCTGTATATACCAAAACACAGTGGTGAAGGCTTTCATCTGCTCCATGACTTGAGCGCTGTTAACAAAAAGATCCAACCCATGGGTCCAGTGCAGACACGATTACCCGGTAACTCCTTCATTCCAACAAACCAGCCATGTGCAGTGCTTGATGTCAAAGACTGTTTCTTCTCCATACCCCTGCACGAACAAAATAAAGAGCAGTTTGCCTTCTCGGTAGTGTTCCCCAATGGTCAGCAGCCCAATTTGCAGTTCCACTGGAAAGTTCTTCCCCAAGGAATGATAAATTCTCCTACCATCTGTCAAATTGTTGTGAGCCGAGCCCTAGCTCCCATTCAACCCGTGAATCCAGAAGCTACCATCATCCAATACATGGACTACATCCTTTTTGCCGCTCCAACGCCAAGCCATGTGGACAACTTTGTGTCAACAATCTCTGAAGTCCTAAAAACCAACGGCTTCGAAATAGCCAAAGCTAAAATAAAAAAAGGTCCTTCTGTCACGTTCCTAGGTGTAAAAATCAATGACTTCTACGTGACTCCTCCAACAGTCAGGATTCACTGTGACATTAAAACACTCCACGATGCACAGCAAATGGTGGACTCTTTGCAGTGGCTGCGTAACGTCGTCCTTATTCCACCAGAAATCATGTCCCCGCTGCATGACCTCCTTAAAGGCAAGCGTCCGTGGGAACAAAAGACCCTCTCAGAAGAAGCTGCTCACTCACTCAATTTCATCAAACAACAGCTGTCCACAGCAGTTCTCTCCAGATGGAACCCAAGCCTGTCGCTGGACTTGTATGTACACTTTACCAGGGAAGGGGGAGTAGGAGCACTAGCACAAGGACCTCCTGACACAGCCAAGCCAATACAGTGGGTAGTCCTCAGAAGAACTTTATGTGCCTTTACTCCAGGAGTAGAATGCCTCGGAAACCTGATTATGAAGGGCAGGAAACTTGCCCTGAGTCACTTAGGCCTCGAACCTGCAAAAATATACCTACCGTTCAGAAAACAAATCCCAACATCATCAGTAGCAATCTCAGAACACCTTGCCTTAGCCCTTTTCGGTTTTGCAGGAGAGCTTTGTTATGCAGTGAAACCCCCATGGACCCATCTGCTAGCAAATATAGATATTGACCTCCCACAGAAAGTTAAAGACCGGCCACTACCAGGACAAACCGTGTTCACCGACGCGTCCTCAACTACCTCTACCACAGCTGTCGTGTGGCAAACACAAATCGCTTTCAGTTCAGCTACTAGGAGCCTCCGCTGTGGTGTTAGCATGTGGATTGTTCCAAACCGAGCATCTCAACATCGTCACCGACTCCATGTTCATCGCCAGACTTTGTCAGGCAATGTCCTGTCCAGGCATTTCAACATCTCCTGCTGCTATCATGATCAAAGAAGCACTTTCCTCACATCAAGGCACTGTGTCTGTCATACATGTCAACAGCCACAATCCCGTCAAAGGATTTTTTCAGACTGGCAACGACAAAGCCGATGCCGCAGCAAAAGGACTTTGGACCTTGCAAGAAGCACGACAACTACACGGGTCACTTCATGTCGGAGCCAAGGCACTCGCTAAGAAGTGTGACATCCCCATATCAGATGCCAGACACATAGTGGCCGCCTGTCCCCATTGCCAAAAAGCACCTCTGTGGTCTAGCGGAGTCAACCCCAGAGGTCTTAAGGCCTCAGAGATCTGGCAAACAGATTTTACCCTTTGCCAACTGTTAAAGCCCAGAGCCTGGCTCGCTGTGACTGTTGACACATACAGTGGCATGATTGTTGCGACCCAGCACGCTAAAACAAACTCCAAAGCAGCAATGCAACATTGTTTGACCACCATGGTATGGCTTGGCATCCAAAAGCAAATTAAGACAGACAATGGCACAAGTTTTATCTTCAAGTTGATTCAGGAGTTCGCCGTCAAGTGGAACATCACCCTAAAGCAAGGCATCCCGTATAACAGAACAGGACAGGCCATACTAGAAAGAGCAAATCAGACTCTAAAATCCAAGCCAGAAACCCTAGCCAAAGCAGAAGGGTTCACCAATGGTATTCCCTCACCAGAACAGCCACGCTTGTTAGCTACCGCCCTGCTAGCATTAAAGGGGAGATCAAACACAAGCTCCTTCCCAAAAGCATTGGGTCACAGAGGCTATGAAGGAAGGTCCGCCTGTCAGTATAAAAAACGAGCTAGGAGTTATGGGAAGCAGGATGGAAGTTAGTCGTGACCAGTCGAGGGTATGCAGCAGTTGAAAAAGATAATATCATTAAGTGGTGTCCTTTAAAATCAATAAAGCCTGTGCTACATAGAAAAACTAATGAAACCTCTTGAGTTTCTTTTGACAGATCTACCACTGTAGCCCCTTTCACCAGCCTCACGTCCCGCCTGCAGAACAGATACTGACAACCCCGCGACAATGTCTGTGCCTTTGCCTTCTTCTGCTCCTAAGTTTACCTCCCATAGAACAAAGACAACTAGCTTAATTGGTTATAACAAGTTTTGCTTTAGACAATTGCAATAATCATACTAATGTGTTACAAGCCCAGTTCATGCTTTTATTACAAACATATTTCCGCAAATTATTACTAACATAAACCTAACATGAGTTATAAAGTTTTAATTGTTCATGGAGAGGGGGGAAATGTGGTTAGATAGGGAAGCCCAATCGGAAGATCTCGTGATGTACGGGAAAGATAGGGACCCATCCTCTCCAATGACATTGGCTAATAGCATTGGTGGCAAGTGACATTGCAGCAGTGACGCAAGCACCCCACGGTTATATAAGAAAGCGCACGCAGCAAATAAACGCATTTCACCATCCACCATATTGGTGTTGTGAGTGACTTGCCCGATCGGTCTGTACGTTTAGTGACGTGTCCCTCTTGAACCGGGTCACCCTGCCTTATACAAGGCAACAGACTCTCAAGATGTCAAAAGAACAAAACAGCCTTTACTGGCAACTTTAGAAAATCAGAGTCACTTTGGCAAAGGGTTTGATATGACATTCAATCAACCTAAAATTCTTCTCAAAGCATTAATTTGACACATTCAACTTTGCAAACTCTAAGCCAATTTTAAGTTAATCAGAATTTGCAAGAGGAGGGAATTAGAAAAAGAAGAACACACAGAAAGAGAGAAAGACAAAATAAGATACAGAGAAGCACATACACAGCTACCAACTCCTGGATTCTGGTGGCTCTCAATAGAAATTTCAAGGGGAGGAAGGGTCAGGGTGTGTGCTTGCCTTGTGGTCAGCCTTAAATACCCCTTGGTCTTCCTGGGCCCTTCCCCCAGGTGGGGGTCATTTGGTCACTCAGGAGCTGGGCTGGGGGCTCCAGGGGTGGGTGTGGAGCTTTGCCTTTGGTGTGCCAGGGCCTGGCAGACCCTGCTGGGCTGGGACAGAGGCTCTGGGGGGATTGGGGTTCCAGGACAGTGCAGTGCTGGGGTTCCAGGGCAGGCCAAGGCTGCACCTGCCCCTTCCTGCCCCACACATGAAATGTTTCCAGACAACAGTCTCCTCCAGTCTCTCACAACAGGCAATGTTGGAGGTGGAATCCCAATTCTGCCCATGGGTGCCTGTGGAGAAGGACAGTTCTGTTCCATAGGAAGGAAAGCACAGAGCCCCAGTGCTCCAGGGGCAGAGAGAAGTGACCCTCAACATGCCAAGGTCAGCTGGACCAGTCAGGTGGCCCCAGGGAGGCTGAACCAGCCAGACCATATTCCCCTAGTTCCATGGGGCCCCTCAGTGTCACCAGGACCCCTTGGTTCCATGGGGCACAACAGTGTCACAATGGTCCCATTGGTTCTAGAGTGTCACAATATACCTTTAATTCCATGAGACCTTACAGCATCACCATGGCCTCTGTGGTTCCACAGGCCCTGCAATGTCACAGTGGGCCCTGGGTCCCACGGAGTCTCACAGTGTCACCATGGTCCCCTTGGTTCCATGAGGCCCCGTGGTACCACAATGGATCCTTGGTTCCATGGGGCCACACAGTGTGACAATGTCCTCTTGGTTCTATGGGGCACTGCAGCATCAGAATAGTCTCCATGATTCCACGAGCCCCCTCAGTGTCACAATGTCCTCTTGGTTCCATGATGTGTCACAATGGTCCCTCGGTTCCATGGGTCCTGTGCTGGTTCATTCCCCCCTGCCCTTCTCAGGACACCCTGACAGCTGAGAAATGCTCCTTGGGCCTTGGCCTTGGCCAACAGCCCCTGGGCTCAGCTCCTCTGGAGCCCATCCCAAACACTGTCTGCTGCCAGGCACTGCTGCTGCCCAACGAGCTCCTGGGTTCTTGAGGAGCAGCCTTGGGAACTGTTTTTTTTTCCCTCAGGGGCACAACATCCCTGTTCTCAGCCTGACAAAGAAAGCTGTTGATGCCCAGTGTGGCCAGGATGGAACATTGCTGTGCCTAAAGCCCCTCTCTTGGGGCTTTCCTGCCAACAGCACTGCCAAAGGAGCCCCTTGGAGCTCTCCTGGGCCAGTGCCCTCCCTCTGAGCGGGGTCTCTGCCAGCCGGGAACTCTCCCGTGTGCTGCACTCTGGGCATCCCCAAACAGCGACGGAGCCTGGGCTGATCCCCCCACTCCTCGGGGATCAACCCTTCACCCACTGGGGAGATGCCAAAGCATCCGCAGGAAGCATTTCCCTGCCCTGCAGGGTAATTTCTCACAGCTCCTCTGCACTGACTCTGTGTGTGCACACACAAGTGCCTGTGCTCTGGCACATGTGGCAGAAATGCTGCTCTCGGAGGGGTTTGAGTGCCTGGGATATCTGAGTCAGCCAGGCCTGTAAGTGAGGTTAAGTCATGAGGTACAAGTTACATTAAATGCTGCCAAGAGTTGTTCTTTTGCTAAGTTGTTATGTTTAATATAAATTATAAGCCAAGTGAAATACTGTTAAGTGTTATTTCTCTGTTAAATTGCCAAGTCATAGGTTATGAGTTAGGTTAAAAACTGTTAAGTGCTTTTCTTTTGCTAAATTGTGAAGTTTAAGGTATCAGTTAAGGTTAAGGTATAAGTTAAATCCTGTTAGTTTGAGCTCTGTTAAGCTTTTAGTCCGTATTCCTTTTATCCTTGCCCTCACTGTCCTTTTGTCTCACACACACACCGGGACAGTTCTACAGTTCTGGTTTGTTTCTGGTTTGATTGCCTGTACTTTGTTTGGTTTTGTTGTTGCTTTGTTTCCTTGCTGTGCCTGAAGTGTCCAGTCAGGAGCACAGTGACTCTTGCTAAGGAATTTTGTCGTGCTGTCCCTTAATATTCAATCTGGTTTTTGCTGATCCCTTGCTGGGGATTTTTAAGTGCTCTCAGCCCCTCGTTTATAACAGGGTGAGGGAGCCCTGGCACGGGCTCTGGCCCTGGGGGACATGGGGACGCTGCCAGGGGGTCCCTGTTCCCCTGTCCCACCCCCCATGGCCCCATTCCCACATCCCCGTGTCAGGCTCTGGGGTCGACCTCGTGGAACATCCTCTGGGGGAGGTTATAGTGCTGGGAGTGGGGGGACAGGGGGAACAGGGGACCCTGTTGTGCACAAGCGGCCTTGGACTTCTCCGGGACAACTGTGAAGGGGGGCCATGCTAGCAGAACAGACTCTCTGATGTCACAGCCCTCTCTGTGGCATCACACAGCCTTCTCTGTGATGTCACAGCCTGTTCTCTGATATCACAAAGCCTCCCCTCTAAGATGGCAGAGTCTCCTCTGTGATGTTACAGCTCACTCTGTGTCACAGCCTGCTCCATGAGCTCACAGTGAACTTTATGGTGTCACAGCCTGCTCTGTAATCTCATAACCCACTCTGTGATGTCATACATCCAACCTCTGATGTCATAGTCCTTTATGTGATGTCACAACCCACACTGTGATGTCATACAGCCACTGCATGATATCACAGCCTGCCCTATGATCTTACAGCAAATGTTATGAGGTCACAGCCTGCTCTGTGATGTCACAGTCCCCTCTATGATGCTGTAGCTCTCAATGATCTCACAGGCCAACTCTGTGATGTCATAGCCCAATCTGTGACCTCACACAACTCACTCTGTGCCGTCACACAGCCCCTTTCTGACATCACACTTGCTATGTGGCTCTGTGACACAGCCACAGAGGTGCAGCTGTGACACAGCCCCCTCTGGGACATCACACAGCCCCTGCCTATGCTGAGCTCCTGTGAGTCCTATCTGTGCCCTGTTCATGTCCCTGAGATGCCCTGGCAGTGTCCCAGCCCTGCTGGGCTGTGCACAGGAGCTGCTCCTGGGCAGAGCTCTCTCTCTGCAGTGCTCCCCTTGCCAGGAGCTGCCTCCGTGCCAGGAGCCCGGCCCAGCTCAGCAGCACAGAAACAGCACAAGGACTTTAATGACCCTCTCAGGGCTTTGGTGCTGAGCCCCTGAACATCAGTCCCTGAGAGGGAGGTGAAGAAACCTCTCCAGAATTCAAAGTCACAATCAAAGTCCAAAGTTTCTTGCAGTTTTAATGGTTGCCACTAAGGGACAGGACTGCAAAAGTATCCCCAGGTTCCAGGTAGAGCAGAACACAGGAGGTTGTGATGACAGGTGGGAACAAGCAAGGCAAAGGTGTCTCTGGTGCTGAGCAAACATGGAAGTGTTTCAGGAATCCAAAGCCCCTGGCAAGGCAGATCCTGTCCCTCTCTCAGTGCTCAGGGCTCTTCCCGGGGCACTGGCATGTGGGGATGTGCAATTCCAAGGGCAGGAGCATGGGGCAGCCCCTGCCAGGCTGCTGAGCAGGGACAAGGAGGCAATGAGGTCCCAGGGCTGCCAGGGTCACTTGTGTCCTGCTGGCCTCAGGCCCAGGGACAGCAGCCGTTGCCCAAGTGCTGCAGGAGTTGGCTCTGTCAGGGCCTTGCAGCTGCTGCACATGCCTGTGCCCTCTGCAGCCCAGGCTGTCCTACGGTGTCCCTGCCCTGTGCCTCTGTCCCTGCAGGCTGTCCTCATCCCCTGGCTGCCCCACCTGGCTGGGCCCTGCCTTTGCTGACAGCTCTGCATCCTGCCTGCCTCTGCCTGCACACACAGAGCCTTGGGCTGCTCCAGACTCCTTCCAGGGGACATGCTGCACCACAACCCTGTCCTAGGAGGGAAATACCTTTCTCCTCATGTCCACTCTTGACCACACCAGTTGCCATTTGCATTAATTTTTTCTTTCTCTGTCTCTTTTCTACTTTGTCAAAAGTAGAAAACCATCTCCAGAAAACCATCTCTGAAACCACCCTTCAATCCCTCCCAAGGCTCTCCTCTACTGTCCTCAGTCTCCATTACAGTGAGCACAGAGCTGCTTGGTCTCTACATAGCGGTCAAGTGCTTGAGGCCAAGAGCACCTGGACAAGAGGGATGGTTCTTTTGGATAAGAAGAAAACCATAGAACCCCAGTATTGAAAAATGAGAGGTGGTCACCAGAGGCTAAGGCCAGCCAGACCTGTTTGTCTTGGCATCTTTTGTCTAGGAACAATCCCTGGATAGATGGAATTTCTGAGGCCAAATTCCAATTTTTGCCATGGGCACCTGGAGGAGAAGGATGGTTCTTTTCCAAAGGAAAAAAAGCACAGCCCCAGTGTTTCAATGCAGCTGAGAGATGACCCTCAGGAAGCCAAGAGAAGCTAGACTTGTAAGTCCTGGCAGATTTTGTCTGGAAGTTATACTTGGATATACAGAATTTTGGAGGTGGATTCCCAGTTTTGGCCATGGACACGTGGGCTTGAAAGATGTTTTTTTTCCATGGGAAGGGTGGTGGGTTTATTTTTTGTTGTGAGATAGGATTAGGAGAAAAGCAAAGCATGTTTAAACTTGAAAGGGTATAAAGAAAACTTTATTAACAGAATAAAGCCCAACTCTGCTGGGGTGCTGAGAACAGGAAAAGCTACTGCTGCTTTTATCCTTCTGTCTGTAGAAATGTTGCCTTAAAGTGGCTGAGCACACAAAGTTCATTGCCAGGATGCTGAGGTGTCCATGCTAGATCGCCCTGGCCCTCCAATCCCAGCCACGTGGCCGTTCCCAGTCTGCAATGGTGGCGGCTGCAGGGCTGCTCCTGGCCCAGGGTCACTCTCTCTTCAGCTTCTCCCAGTGCTAACACAGTCTCTGTCTGGCACAGTCCAGCAGGCTCTGCTAGGAAAGGGCTTGTCCCCGCTGGCAAGGAGCCATCCACCAGGATAACGCCCGGTGGGCTCCCCGGTGAGGGGCTCGGCAGTCCGTTTACCACCCCTCTGGGGGCAGAGAATCTCAGCTGGGCGGCGAGGCTAGCCCAGACCTGGCCATGCCTGGATCCAGCCTGGACCCGGCCCGCCACATCTTCCAAGGCTGGAAGCCAAGAGAGCGATTCCCAGGGGCTTTATTTGTCTTAAAATGTGTGTCCACCCTTTTTATTCGTTTAATCAAGTGTCAATATTACAAAATTGTCCAGTTAGAGCTAAACCAAGACAGGAAGAAAAACACACGCTCCTTTTTTTCAATCCCAAGAGGCCAAGGCCAGCCAGAGCTGGCTGTCCTAGTAAGTTTCATCAGGGAACAGCCCTTGGATATGTAGAAACTTGGAGGTGGAATCTCAGTTTTGGCCATGGGCACCTGGAGAAGAGGGACAGTTCTTTTCCATAGGAAGGAAAGCACAGAGTCCCAGAGCTCCAGGAGCAGAGGAGAATCAGCCCTCGCCATGCCAAGGTCAGACAGACCTCTCAGGCAGCCCCCAGGAGCCCAAGCCAGACAGACCTGTTCCAAATTCCCTTGGTTCCATGGGGCCCTGCAGTGTCACAAAGGCCCCACAGTTCTTAGGGGCCCAACAGTGCCACAGTGGCTCCTTGGTTCCATGGAACGCCACAGGATCACTGTGGTTCCCTTGGTTCCACAAGCCCTGCAGCGTCACACTGGCCCCTGGGTTCCACAAACCCATGCAGGGTCACAGGGGTCTCCATAGGAAGAAAAGCACTGAGTCCCCATGTTTCAGGGGCAGATGAGACACAGCCACCAGAGGTCAAGGCAAGCCAGATCCGTCTGTCCTCGCAGGCTTGTCTGGGAGCACCCCTTGGATATAAGGAGTTTTGAATGTGCAATCCCAATTTCAGCCATTTGTGCCTGGACAAGTAGGATGAATCTTTTCCATAAAAAGGAAAGCACAGAGCCCCTGTGTTCAGAAGACGGGTGAGTGTTGGAGTTTGGAATTATGAGGAATATCTCTTTGCATGTTTAAGAGATTTTAGAATCTCTGACAGAGAGTGTTTTTAGCCTTTGTTCATGGAAAAAGGGCTTTTAGGCTCTAGAATGAATCAGAGTTTTTAAGAGTGTGTAATAAATAGTAGAATAGTGTGTAGTTTTATCACAGGGTGAGAATTTTAGATATATGGGATTTTTAGGATGGCAGACAGGTAAAGGCAAGATGGAGGAAGCACATGGCTTTTGGGTTTCTTCCTTCTTCTTCCTTGCCTCCATCTTCTGCTGTGAGGTGGCACATTGTAGTTGGCTTAGAATAGAGTCTAACCTTCTAACATAGATAATAGTTATTGGAGTAGAATTATAAATACTCATTACGTAGAATAAATATCCATGTAGTATAAATATCCATGCCACCCTGAGGGTGGGGGCATTTTGCATTAGGCATTGGGCATTTGTGCATTTTGTAGTTAGCTTTGGTATTTGGAGTTTTGTGCCTTGAACTGGCCTGCACTGGAGAGATTTGCAGGTCAGGAACAGAATGTAATGATAAGAAGCAATAAATAAGAGAGAAAACACAACAAGAAAGCCTCACGACCAGTTTCTTTCAAACTCTCTGGCTGGGAGAAAAAACTCTATTTACATTCTCGGGAAACAGAAAGAAGAAACAGCCAAACGGCAGAGACAGAAAAAACAAACAAAAAATTTTTTTCTAAATCCAAGACGTGAGAGGTAGCCCTCAGAAGGCAGAGTCTGCTAGACTTAATGATAATGGCAGCTTTTTTCTGGGAGCAATCCTTGGATATATGGAATTTGGGAGATGGAATCCCAATTTTGGCCAAGGGTGCCTTGTTGAGACGGATGTTTTCTTTCCATATGAAAGAAAAGCAGAGTCCAAGTGTTTTGGAAGAAGATGAGATGTGGCCACCATAGGCAAGGGCAGCCAGATCTGTCTCTCATGGCAGCTTTTCTCTTGGAACAGTCTTTAGACATAGAGAATTTTGGAGGTGGATCCTTATATTGGTTTTGTATGGTCTGGTTTTTGGTAGCAGGGAGGCCAAGATGTGTCCCCTGTGAGAAGCTGCTGGAAGCTTCTACTATGTCCATCAGAGCCAATCCCTGATGGCCCTGAAGATGGACATGCTGCTGGCCAAAACTGGGCCAGTTAGAGAGGTCAGTAACACCTCTGTGCTGACATATTTAAGAAGAAAATAAAACCAAAGTCACAGGCTTTTCTTCTTTCCAGGGAAGAGGAGGGGATAAGAACATGTGAGGGAAACAACATGGAAACACCAAGGTCAGTGGAGAAGGAGGGCGAGGAGGTGCTCCAGGTGCTGGAGCTGAGATTCCTCTGCAGCCATGGTGATGACCATGGTGAAGAAGCTGTGCCCCTGCAGCCATGGGGACCACGGGGGGTGCAGAGATCCATCTGCAGCCCATGGGGATCCATGGAGGATGTAGAGATCCACCCACAGCCCACGAGGTTCCTCAGGGGATGTGGAGATCCACCTGTAGCCAATGGATCCACAGGGGATGTAGAGATCCACGCACAGCCTATGGATCCACGGGGGATGCAGAGATCCACCTGCAGCCCATGGGGGAGCTGCCTGTGCTGGAGAGGGTGGTGAAAGGGTTAAAATCATTGTGCTCAGGAATAATTGGGCAAGAATAAGACATTGTAAGCAAATATTAAGACACAAGCTTAAGACACAGGATGAAACTTGGCAAGAAACAGGGAACAAAATTTGCAAAAATGAGGAGTAAAGCTTGCTGAGCCAGTGAGGAAAGCACTGAAAAGGCTAACAAGAGACTGCACATGCCTAGCGCAGAAAGGTGAAAAGGGCACAGTGATGAAGATGTTCAGCCTTCATCATGGGACCACCAAGAAAGATGCAGAGCCTTCCCCAGTGCGATCACCAGGCTGTGCTGCACCTGCATATGCTAATGATAGTAATGCCTTTTAAGTAATGGTTTGCATAACCACACCTTTTCTAAGGAAAACAATCAATATACAGGAAGTATAGCTATATATTTGTCCTAGTTTGGCCTTGATTGGCCAATTTTTTAACATTGACACATGATTAAACAAATGAAAAGAGTAGATATGCCTTTGTGAACACACACTTTAAGACAAAACCCCCCGGAACAGTTCTCTTTCTTTTCTGGTCTGAGTACAGGTAACTGGCCAGCCCAGCTGCTCTGCACAGCTGGGCCAGGCCAGGCTGGGCAGGCTCTGCTGTGGGCCGGGCCTGGCAGCTGCCGGACAGGGGGAGGGAAGTCATCAGGCCTGGCTGATGAGATCCTAGCCGTTTCCCCCCACTTCCAGCACAACTGGTGAAGAAACTTCCCAGGACGGCCACTCCATCATAAATAGCTCTGGCTGCAGCCCTGCAGCATGCACAGAGAGGGACTTGCAGCTGGAATTGAATGCAGCAGGGGCCAGAGACCACCCATGTGCCTGGAGCGGCCACTGCTGAGCCCCTTGAGATCCTGGGACAGCCCGGCATTACCTGCAATCCAGTACATGACTGCTTTGGCCTGGCCGCCACCCTTTGCTTTGCAAACCCCAGGTGAGATACTAACTCTTTCAATGCTCAGATAAAACTTGCAAAGCCCCAATCCTCTCTCAAGTGAAAGGGACAGAGTGAAGACACGTAAAGAACAAAATTAAGGCACCAAGGTCAATCAAGAAGGAGTAAGGTTCCAGATGGGAGGAGTATGAGGAGATGCCTTATTTTCAGGATGAAATTCTCTTGTAAGCTGTCACTATAGACCCACAAATAGACACACACACTCATGACAACTCTCTTCGCAGAGCAAGGAGGAAAAGAAGGGAAGTTTATTGTGTGACCTCGATATATATATATATCATTTCAAAGGTGACCAGGGATTGGAAGGTGAATATGCCACCTCTCCAACCATGCAGGTCAAACCAAAAGTCCATCAAGTCTCGCCTCCTCTACAAAGGAATTCAAAACCAACCATTGCTTACATTAAAGTGTGTGAGAATCTTAACTACAAAAAATGCAAAACATCAGAAGGCTATGAAAACATGCAGAGATCAGGGCGACAGTAAGCTATGGTGATGGACTATAATATACTTAAATATTCCCTTTAAATCACAGAGAAGTATGGGAGAGATGGAAAGTTCAAATTGTAGACTTGAGCAAAGGCATTCAGTGCTAAAGTAAGTAGATGTTGAAGTGGCTGTGATCCCATGAGAAGTTTGAACAGAGTGAAATGAGTGATGAAGACCTCTTTTGCCCCAAGAGGAGAATCTCTGTTCCCTGAGATGAAGATGATCTTAAAGATAGATAAAAAGAACTTTTGCTTTTGAACAGTTCATCCTTAAAGTAAAACCCTGTAAGCTGACATGGCCCAGAAGCACAGCTGAAAATGGGAGGAACTTCATAAATGCAGATTCCCGGGAAGCTGCTGTTTGTGGAAATTGAAACCATGAGAGAACTGTTTTCTTGTGAAGAATTCTCCATAGCAGTGAGAGATGCTTCTCTCCCTAAGTGAATTGAAGAAAGACTATTGTAGAGGTGGAGAACTGACTGAGAATTCTGGGTATTGCTTCTGTACGTTTTCAGTGGGAAGGAAAGAAGGTGTGGGGGGAAGAGGAGAAGAAGTGTTCTGCAGGTTTTCTTCTGATTTTTATTATTATTTTTTTAGTTCTGTTAACAAATTTTCTTTATAAATTTCAAAGTCTAAGCCTACTTTGCTCTTGGCCGGGTAATCTCAAATTGGCAAAACAAAACCACTGCAATATTGCCATTGGCTGTGTGCCTGGGTGTGCACTGTTAGGAAGAGATATCCCCATGCCCCCAGCATGCTGAATAAAGCAAATCTCCGCTTCTTGGACTTTGACTTGGAAGTGTCTCTTGGCCTGGTTTGGGGTGATTCAACAGATGCCTGGAGGAGGCTGTGACCCCGTGGCAGACTTGCTGGAGAGGAAGAGTCCCTGCTTCCAGGCTGGAGCAGCCTGTCCTTGGAAGACTGCATCCCGTGCAAAGAGAGACCCATGCTGCAGCAGTTTTAGAAGAACTGTCTGCCTGTGGGGGGAGTTCATGTTGCAGCAGGTGTGGTAGGGCTGTTGCTTGTGAGAGTGAACCCATGTTGGAGAAGCTCACAGAGAACTGTCTCCCTTAGGAGAGACCCCATGGTCTCACAGGGGAAGGACTCCTCTCCAGGAACAGCAGAAGAAAATCTTGGTGATGAAGTAACCAAAACCCCCTGCCCTGTCTCCCTGAACCTGCTCCTGAAAGGAGGGAGAGGCTGGGGAAAAAAGGTGTTTATGGGCTTATTTCACTTCTCATTCTCCTCCTCTGATTCTGTTAGTAATCAATTCACTTTGCAACTTAAATTGAGCCTCTTTTGCCCTTGAAGTGTTTTCTCCCGGTCTTTATCTCAACTCATAAAGCCTTTGTTAATTTTTTTTCTCTCCTCTGCTCAGTTGTGGGAGGGGAGGGCACTCTTGTTGGTGCCCGGCATTGGGCCAGAGTCAAACCACAACACAGCCAATGATTGCTCCAGGGAAGCTGACCTTGATCAATTTTTGCTTTTGCAGTGACCCTGTGTCTTCCAGGATCTCCCTGAGACTCCTCCCAGGCAATCTTCTGGTATCACTTGACACATAGAGGTCTAAGGTGCTGAGATCCCAGGCAGCAGCCCCAGAGGGCTCCAGGGAATCTGCCCAAGGGGAGTTTGTGCCAGGAAAGAGGGAACTGTGCAGGCCTGGAGGAGCACAGGGCAGCCCCACTGTGCTGCCTCAGGAGCAGCTGAATGTGGCTGCTCTTATGCCGGGGGTGCGTCTGTGTGTCCCGTTTGACCCCTTGAGGAGCAGCTGGATGTGTCTGTGGCTGCAGGCTCTGTGTCTGGGCTGCTGCTGGCCACAGAGGCCGCCTTGGCCTCCTGGTGTGGGGCGGGCCAAGGGCCGGGCACTGCCCCTGGTGCTGCTGAGTGCCGGACAGGGCTGGACAGGGCTGTGGTGCTGGCCGGGCTGCCCGGCTGCAAGGGCTGACCAGGACAGCACCTGCCCCACTGCGGCCCTTGTCCCCGCCAGGGCCCCTGGGCCAGGCCGTGATGGTTCCTGCTCTGCTCTGCTGCTGCTGCTGCTGCCAGAGCTCAGGGGCTGTGGGGCCATGCCTGCCTGGCCCTGTCCCCATGGAGGGACCAGACCTGGCCCTGGCTGCCCTGAGGCTGCCGCTGCTGCAGCTGCGGGCACAGGAACAGGAGCAGGAGGAGGCAAGGCAGCGTGGGATGAAGGCGCTGCCTTGGCACAGTGCTCTCTCCCTCCTGCAGTGGCCTCTCCCTCCTGCCCTGTCCCTCAGCTGGTGCCGCCCTTGGGGCACTGGCCCTTGGGCTTCCTCTCCATGGGCATCCCCTGCCGCCCGCCTGCCCAGGGTGTCCTGGGGAGCTGCTGCCTCCTGAGCCAGGGGCTCTGCTCTGCTGCACTACGACCCTGGGGACACCCCTCACCTTCTCCTGCAGCACCAGGATGAACCCCAACATGGAGCCCCAAGCCCCAGCAGCATCTTGGGGGTTGGGGTCTTGTAGTTAGACAAGGGAGCCCGGTCAGAAGACACCGCAATGTACGGGAAGATAGGGCCCCACCCCTCCAGTGCACTTAAGCAATACGAAATTAATAATGATGTAAGCAGACCGCAGTTTTATAAGACCATGCAAGAAAGTAATAAACGCCATTTCACCATCCACCACATTGGTGTCTGTGAGTGATTTGCCCGAACTACATGTAAGTGGGTCATCGTGTCTTTCTCGAACCAGGTCGCCAGCCTCGGGAGAGGCAACAGGGTCTGGTGGCAGCTTTGGGGGGTCTGGGGGTCACATCTGCTCTAAAACCCCCTCCCAGCCCCACAGCCACTCCCAGACCTCTCAAACTACCCCAGAGCTCCTGGCCAGGACCCCCACAAAGCACACCCTGCTATATAAATGGCCCTAAGAGCCACCAAAACCCCTTCCCATCTCCTTTAAGACCCATTCAAATTCTCTCCAAGCCACACAGCCTGTCCAGGACCTCCAAAACACCCTCACAGACTGCCACAAAAGCCCTGCAAAACCCCTCCCAGTCCCCCCAAAAGCCCCTAAACGCCCTCCCACCCCCCATGGCACAAACCAGGAGAGGTTGGGGGACAGAACATTCACAGCTGGAAGCAGCCTGAGCACTTCAGCAGCAATTTGAGCACTTTGAGGGGCACACCCAAGACTGGGAGACCCAGGCCAGGGACTGGGACAGACAACTGGAATTCCTGGAGAACAGACAGGCTCAGCTGGACACGTTCTGCCAACAAAACTACAACACTGTGGCCACACCTGCCTGGTTTCGTGGCCCTACAACATCCAAATCCTCCTGAATATTCCTCTGAACCCCAAATTCACCTCCAAATCCTAGTAAAATGGTGTAGCTTTACAGCTCTTTAATTTCTTTATTTTTACCCCATTTTGGGGTGCCTTGATGGGATAATGATGGGGTCAGCGGGAGACAGACAGCACTCAATATGAGTGATCAGTAAGTCTCAACTTTATTCCATTAGTCACGTCTTTTATACAATCAGTAATGAATTCCATGCATAGTGCAAAAGTAAGCTCATCATTGGTTACTTACAGAAATGTTAGCTCCTCTTAGTTCCTCATTCTTGTGGTTCAGTGTTAGCATTCTGTTCTCTCTTTATCAGCTACAATATTCTGTTGTTGTTATAATGCTTACTTACGAGGACACAGTGTCAGCTAAGCTGAGTCTTAAAATTTGCTAACTTTGCACCAGCAAGCTGTTGCACATTAACATGTCCCTTATTCTCTAACCACTCTTCCACAGGATAAAAATTGAAATTATTTAGGTTGGAAAAGACCTCCAAGGATCATCCAGCTTTGCTCAATGCCACCAGAAGAAACAATTGGACCGAGCATACAAGGTCTTTTGGGGTGTACAGTTAAAAAATCAGATCTTCCCAATGACTTTCCAATGTTGATTGGACTACTGATGGATGTCCCTGTCCTTGTGTTTATCCAGGTGCCCATGGGGATCCAGGAGAATGTGGAGACCACCAGCCAGGTGTCTTCCCAACCTAGATCACGGAATTTTGGGTCACCGGGGCTCTTCCAACATGGGTCCTCCGATGGTATGGAGTTGGAGCAGTGCATGAAGCTCTTCCTGCAGTTGGGGCACTCGCAGGACTTCCCTTACTGGTGCCTCCATTGGTGTTGGGTCAAGTGAGAGCTCTGGGAGAAGCTCTTGCCACACTGGGGACACTGGTAGGGCCTCTCCCTGCTGTGGATGCGCTGGTGGCTGATGAGGTGGGAGTTGAGCTTGAAGCCCTTCCCACAGTCAGGGCAGCGGAAGGGCCTCTCATCCGTGTGAATCCGCTGGTGCTGGAGCAGATTGGAGCTGCTCCGAAACCTCTTCCCACACTGCCCACACTCATAGGGCCGTTCCCCAGTGTGGGTCTGCTGGTGGCTGATCAGGTGGGAGCTGCAGCTGAAGCTCTTCCCGCACTCTGAGCATTCATAGGGTCGTTCCCCAGTGTGGATCACCTGGTGCTGGAGCAGGTTGGAGCGCCGGCTGAAGCTTTTCCCACACTGGGGACACTTGTAGGGCCTCTCCCTGGTGTGGATGCGCCGGTGGGTGATGAGGTTGGAGTTCTGATTGAAGCCCTTCCCACAGTCAGGGCAGCGAAAGGGCCTCTCCTCTGTATGAATCCGCTCATGTATGAGGAGACTGGAGCTCATCTGAAACTTCTTCCCACACACGGGACACTCATAGGGCCTCTCCCCAGTGTGAATCACCTGGTGGCGGATCAGGCTGGAGCTGCGGCTGAAGCTCTTCCCACATTCCGAGCACTCATGGGGCCTCTCCCCAGTGTGGATCATCTGGTGGAAGACCAGGTAGGAGTGTCGGATGAAGCTCTTCCCACATTCCCTACACTCATAGGGTCTCTCCCTGTTGTGGATCATCTGGTGGCGGATCAGGCAGGAGTTGTCTCTGAACCTCTTCCCACATTCCCCACACTCATAGGGTCTCTCCCTGCTGTGGATCCTCTGGTGGATGATCAGGTGGGAGCTGTCTCTGAAGCCCTTCCCACATTCTCCACACTCGTAGGGCCATTCCCTGGTGTGGATCATCTGGTGACGGATCAGGTGGGAAATGACTCTATAGCTTTTCCCACACTCCCCACACTTGTAGGGCTTCTCCCCAGTGTGGATCATCTGGTGGCAGATCAGGTGGGAGCTCCGCCTGAAGCTCTTCCCACACTCCAAGCACTTGTGGGGCTTCTTTCCATCATGAATCTGCTCATGAACCAGCAGGTCTGAGCTCTGGTTTGATCTCTGGCCTTCTTCCTGGCCCAGGGTGGGTCTCTCCTCCTCAGAGCACTCTGGGCTGGGTCTGCAGCCCCTCCTTCTGTAGGATCTCCGGGGATTTTCCTCCCCATTGGATTCCTGCACTGTGGAACCGCTCAAAATGGCCTCTTCCACGAGGTTCTGCCGTGGGGATTTGTCCTCCCTGGTCTCCAGTCTCAGCTCCCTGTCTGGGGGAGGAAGGACAAGGACAGGATGGGATTTGCCTCCGTGCCACAGGGAAGGGAAAGGAGATCCCCCCAGTGCGTGCCCAGCACGACAGCGTCGGCAGCGGGGTTGTCCTGCAGCCAGGGGCTGTGCTGGGCTGGGAGATGGAGCAGGAGAGAGGGAGAAAGGGGCTGTGACTTCCTCCTTACCTGCCTGGGGGTCCTGGGGCATCTTGCTCTTCCTCACAGCCTCCTCCTCCATCCAGCCAAGGTTTGGGAATAAGAAATCCTGGCCTGGGGAAAAAAAAGTGATAAGCACGTTGAGTTTGAAGGTCCCTCTGCCCAAGCCCATGTCTAGCCATCACTGGGCGTCTGGGGTCCATAAAACCTTCCAAACTCCATGATTCCACCCTGAAAAAGCCTCCCAGGATGGACTCTGGTCCCTCCCCTTTGATGTTCAAGGGTTCCTCCCTCTCCCAGCTGCTGGGGGTGATGCTTGTATTGGGGGTCCCCCTTCTTCTTGGTCCCCACCCTCCCCAGGAATCCAAAACCCTCCCCTCTTTAGTCTCCCCACTAAGGGATACTGGGGGCTTTGGGGGTCTAAGGAGTCCACCCCTGTCCCTCTCCAGGCTGTTGAGGGTCCCGTGAGTCACAGCACTCCCCCCTCTCTGGGCTCCTGGGGGACACAGGGCTCTGTTCCTCTGGGCTGCCTCTGCCAGCAGCCACCACCAGGACCCTCCCAATATCCCCACAAGGGGCATTTGCTGCTCAGCCTTGGAGTTCGTCATTCTCCAAACATCCCCTCCAAAAAAACCCCAACCCAGGGTTCCCCAGGATATCTGGGCTGAGCTCCCCCTCCCCAGGCACTTGTGGGATGGGGGGAAGGGTGATGTTCCCATGGGTGGGGGGGTTGTGAATTCAGGGATTGCTCAAACTCATGGTTCCTGCTCTTCTACTTGATCCTCTTTTGTCCCTCCACTTCCTCTTTAACCCACTTCTCCTATTCTAACCCTCCTCCTCCTACTCCTTCTCACTCTCCTCCATCTCTCCCCCTCCTCCTGCCCGTTACCAGAGCCCTCGCAGCCCGCGGCCAGGAGCGGGGATGGAGCCGGGACACAATAGGGATGGGGCAGCGCGGGGCTCTCGGCTGCTCCCACCCACTGTAGGTGGGGGGAACCCTGACCGGGAAAAAGGGAGAGGCAAACTGGGGAAAACTGGGGGCTGCCACATCCAAACGGGGCTTGGGGGAGACCACTGGCCTGAGGACTTCCAGCCTGGGGACTTCTTGGGACATCCGGGAGCGGAGGAACACCACAGAGGGGTGGGGGATCCCCAGGAGTGTGGCACACTGGTAGTGACTGGACCCTGTATGGGATCATACTGGGAGGAGCTGGCCAGCTGGTGTGTGTGGAGCCTACAATCACAAGTCGAGGGCAGGACTGGGATCAGAATTGGATCAGATGGGCGTGAGTAGGAGCCGCCAGGGGCCATGAGACCATGTTGTGGGCAAATGGGATATAGTGGAAGTGACTGGATCATTCGAGGGTCTGGACTGGGAGCATCTCGGGAGCAACTGGGATCAGCTTAGGAGCAACTGGGAGGGGATAGGAGTGAATGGAATGTGCTGGGGGTGATTGGAAAGCAGCTGGGCTATACTGGGATGAAACTGGGCCCATGCTGGGGGAGACTAGCATCATACTGGATAATAATGGAACAACGGGGACTGCCATGAGGGTGCACGGGCAGTCGGCTGAGACCAACTGGGATCAGTCGGAAGCAATGATGACACACTGGCGTGATGGGACATACTCGGGAGCAACTGAGATACAATGGGAGAGCTTTGAAATCATAGTTGAGATAAGTCGGAACAACTGAACCACAGTGGATGTAATGGGGCCAGCTGTGCCATGCTGGGATCATACTGGGATCCTGCGGAGTGGACTGGATCAGACTGGGAGTGAATGGAATAATCACTGGGATCAGACTGTGAGGGACTGGAAAGTGCTGGCCCATGACCAGAACCATAATGGAAGTGGACAGGAAGAAAAACTGGGGCTACACTGGAGTGGAAGGGACAACTGGCAGTTAAACTCAGCTGGACTGGGATCATTCTGAGGTAACTAGAACCTTACTGAGGAAAAACTGAGATATACTGGAGCGTCTGAACCATACTGGGGTGACTGGGACCATGCTCGAGGAAACTGGGGAGTGACTCGGGACCATCATGAGAGGGGACTGAGAATGTCCTGGGGGCAAATGGGTTATACTGGGATTACCGCAGCGGGCCCATGCGGGTGAAATGGGATCACACTGTGAATGACTGGGAGGGCTGTGGGCAACTGGAATCATGCTGAAACAACTGGGAGAAAGTGGGAGTGACTGGATATACTGGGAGAGAAGGGAGTCACATGGGATCATTCTGGAGGCTCTGGGGGTCATGCTGACATTTGACATGGAGCAAATGGCAGTGACTGGCTCACACTAGGAGTGACTGGCTGATAACACTGGAAGAGACTGGGGTCATACTGGGATTCACTGGACGGCGTGAGAACGGAATCATGCAGAAAGAAACTGGGAGGAAGGGGAGGTGAGGGGGAAACACACTGTGAATGATGATGACATTTGGGATATGTATGAGAGTCACTGGGATAAATCTGGGGGTAAGTGAACCACGCTGAGGTAAACTGGGAGTACATGGGAATGACTTTGAGGCATGTTGAGGTCAGCTAGGATATACTGGGACTGGCTTTAACCATACTGAGGGTGGACGTGAAATCACTGGAGACAAGGGGGAATGTGCTGGGGCATGTATGAGTGATGGGCCCGCTGGGAGAGTCTGAATCATATGGCATTACTGGGAGTATACTAGGTGCAAAAGGGGAGAAATGGGAACACACTGGATGAAAGCTTGAAAGAAACGGGAGCAACGGACTGTGCTGAGGGTAAACTGCATGAAATAGGGAATGACTGGCAGACCCGGTATACGGGGAGAGTATAGGGACAAGCAAGGGAGTGAGGGGAAGTGACCAGGATCATACTGGGAGAGCGATGGGTCATTACTGGGAGCAGCCATTTCTGGGACCGGGACCCCGAGCCCCTTTCCCGGCCCGCCGCCCCTCCAGCCCCCAGCATCTCCTCCGGGTCCGGCAATCCTAGGGGGTCTTACTACTCTCGGGTCCCCGCTTGGGGCTTCTGTGGGGTCTCTCTCTCCGGGTCCCGCTCGGGAAGCCGCGGCTCGCCCGGGTGGTCCCAAAACCCGGTGTTCCCGCTCCCCGCCGGGGCTCGGTCGGCACCGCCACCGGCACCCTAAAGACACACCCCCCCCCCCCCCCCGGGGACCCACGATGTCCCCCCGCGGGAATCGCGGCCCGGCTTTGGAGCCCGCCAAGATCCAAACATCCCCCAAAAGACACCGGCCAGGGCCCCCCCGGAGGATATGTGAGGGGTTACGAGCTCGCCTGCCCGGGCACCTGCGGGATGGTGTGCGATGGTCTCCCGGGGGGGGCTGCGAGTTCAGGGAGCGATGGAGCGCGCCGTCCTGCTCCTCTCCTCCCTCTCGCTCCTCGCGCGCTTCCCGCTGCTCGCTCCGCTCTTCCTCCTTCTCCTCCTCTCCTTCTCCCCTCCCACGACCCACCTGCCCCTTCTCCGATCCGTCCCCTCCTCCTGCCCCGGTTCCCAGAGGCCCTCGCAGCCGCGGCAGGAGCGGGGCTGGAGCCCGGGACACATCGGGATGGGCGCAGCGCGGGCTCCGGCTGCTCCCACCCAATGTAGGTGGGGGGAACCCTGCCGGGGAAAAGGAGAGGCCAAACTGGGAAACCTGGGGGGTGCACATCCAAACTGGGGCTTGTGGGGGACCATGGCCTGAGGACTTCCAGCCATGGGGGCTCCTCTGGGGACATCGGGAGGGAGGAACACACAGAGGGGTGGGGGATCCAGGATTGGTATCACTGGTAGTGACTGGGCTGTACCGGCAGCGTACCTGAGGAGTGAGTAGAGATTTCCAGGTGCATTTGAAACAGTTGTGCACTGGGATATACTCGGAGTGAACTGGAACATGCTGAGGGTGACTGGGAGAAGCTTTGAGAGCAACTGGGATCATGTTGGGGCGCTAGGTAAATAACCAGGAGTCACGGAACCATACTGGAGTGACTGTTGGTTCTTATTGAGATAATACTGGAGAGCACTGGATTACAGCGGGTGTAATGGAATCTGATGGGGTTATGGATGCGCCGGGTACGACTGTTGGGAAGAAAATGTGGGATGCACTGGGGACAACTGCGACAACTGGAAAGTACTGGAACCACCCTGAGGGGATGAGAACACAACTGGGGCAAATGGGATCATACTGGGAGCAACTGGAACCACACTTGGGCAATGACCACGGAACTGGATCATGCGGGGGCAAGTGGGGAGTAACTGACTCTGTAAGCATTAGGGGGTGACTGCCAACCACAAGGGTAAATGGGATCAACTGGGATTTACAGAGCCTTCACTGAGGGACAAACCGGGAGTTGATCCCTGCTCCCCCCCCAGCCCTCACTTTGGGCTCTGTCAACATCTCCCACCTGCGCCCTGAGGAATTCTGCCCGGAGCAGCACGATGGCTCCAGCGCTGGGCTGAGGGCACTCACGGGGGGGCGAGGGGAGAGTGGGACACCGATGGCACGGGTCCCTGAGCTGCCTTCCCAGCACTGGGCCCCCCCTGCTGCCCTGTATCCTGCACAGGGACCCCCTGAATCCCCTATTCCTGGACATCAGGACCTCTGTTCCCCTTCTGTGGCAACGCCACTGCTCCCAGCCTCCCAGACTTCCCATGTGCTTGACTGGGACACACTGGAATGCATTGTGGATTTATTAAAAAGGGATATCGATCTAATATCGATACCAACTGTGACAGACAATGGACCTCTCTAACAGTCTTTAAGTTAGAAAGTTGTATGTTTATGTGACGCGCGGGCAGCTGCGTGGGGATAGCTCCCTAATACGCAACTGCAAAGATCACGGGAATTACCTAGAGCCCTTTTATCCATCATTA